>CM019721.1:56146198-56519167 GCA_009760885.1 Achatina immaculata | reverse complement strand
CTAAGTACTGTTTTGTGATTTTACATATGAATACAGAGACTTGGGCCCAATACTGCACAAGTCTTTAGATCATCATAGAAGTACTCTTCCAAACCCCATCCCCCTCTTTTTAGGCAAGCGTTTAGGCCCTTTAAACTTCTAATGGTGCTGTCCTCTCTGGGTCATGACTCCCAGAGGTTTGTGAGTTGGTGTAATAGCACTTCATGAGGCTGAAGATACTATTGAGACGTTCACGTCTGTACTTAACAAAGCGCCTTGCTATTTCTTGGGTTAAAATTTCTTATATTAATGTGACCAAGTCCTGTCATGTCCTTGACTTTGCTTTACGTTTGTCGCCCCCGTTTGTCCAGTCCGTCACAATGGACTGTTTTACATGACACTCTGAGAGAAGCAGAAATGTGAGCCACACTTGCTCCTCCATGAGATGTTGCAAGAGCTAGAACCACACGGTTTGAACTCAGGATTCAACCATAGTATACATTCCCTTTCTCAACAATCATATCCTCTCTATACTAAGTTCTGCTCTTTATTCAAATGTGACTTGCATTCCAGAACCCTCATTGTATCTGATTACCGTCTACTTCAGCCAAATTCCACTCACAAAATTGTTGGTTTGAATTGCAATTGTATATACATATATATCCTTTCCGTTTTCTCCAGCTCTCTTTACTAGGAATTTATCACATCTCACGAGTCTTTATTTCAACATTCACAGTATTCCACCTCACGTACTTTCGGAAGCAGCTTCTTGCTAGTCACAGCTGAGTTCTCCCCTTTTTTCTACTAATTTTTTCCCATTCTTATTTAGACATATCACTGATATGGTTTTGTATTTTATCTTCTTTCCCTGTTTCCTTGTCCTGTATTTTTTAATTATTTGGTATGATTAAGGTGTAAACAGAGAAGTTACAGATGTGTGTCTGTTAATTAATAAAGCTGCTCCTATTTCCATGTTGCTGTTGGGCTTCTTGGTATATTTCCAGAAGGTAGATCACTACTGCTTCCTTTCCAGACAGTGACTATACAACATTATCTGTCGGCTGCTCTCCATTACATCCACCACCTGCTCCTATGGCTTCACGTCACCCTGATCGTGGGGGTTGAAAGGGGGAATGACTTTGAGGACATCTTTCGCTCTTCAGAAAGTAAAACAACTAAAGAATCCGTGGAGGGGAACAGACAGAACCACAAAAATAAGATTTTAAGGCCATGCATCTTTCCAATCGTAACATATGCCTGTGAGACGTGGACACTTAACAAAACAGCTGAGAAACACATAAATGCCTTTGAATGTAAATGCTACAGAAGAGTTCTTCTAATAACATGGACACCAAAAAAGAACACATATATTCATACTACAAGAACTTCTGCTTCTTCTTCTTCGTTTGCTTTTAACACCAAGACTGCCCCGTGATCCTGCTGAGTTTACTCCTGTGGTTCCCAAGAGGACAAGGGCTTGAGCCTGTATTCTTGGTGGGTCACAGAAGCCGGATTGCGTGACACCGTGGTTTTCGTTTCACCAGTTTAATCTAGAGTTGAACTTTTTCACTGGAAAACCTCGACGTGTTTTGGATATTAGTATATCGCCGCAGGGTGAGAGTTGGTTGCCCATCCAGTCCAGCGTGAAAACCTCAGAGTGATTAGGATACGCATATATCCCCATCGGTTGAGAGGTTGTTGTCTATCTAGACTGCACTGGTCCAGTGTCTCCGACTTCAGCATTTTGTGGTCGTGGCTGCTACCCTTCCTGTTGTGAACAGGATGGAGTTTTTGTTTATGAGAACGAATCCTCGTCATTAGTAAGTTTCACCCTGGGTTAAGCCGATTTAGTCGTATTATTCTAGTATTGGCGTATTTAGGACGCGCTCGACCTCTACAGCGGACATGAGTAGTCTTCAATTTTCACCTTTGGATTAAGCCGGTTTAGGCATATATCACCAGTATGGGTATATATAGGACGTGACCAGTCTCTAGAGCAGAGGTGCCGTGGTATGAGTAGTTCTCCCAGCGAGACTACTAGACATACCGATTAAACTTCACTTTATCCTTTCCATCACCTTTTTCACAGCGGTGCAGTGCGGCAACCCTAATCGAATTTTCGCATTTTCTTCATTGGCCGGGAGGAGTTTCACCCAACGCAAGTCAGCCGAAGAATCTCGCCAGCAGTGTCTTAGTTTAACCCCTGGGTTAAACCGGTTTATGCAATCTGCCCCAGTATGGGTGTATATAGGACGTGGACGGCCTCTAGAGCAGAAGTGCCGGGATTTGAGTAGTCCTGACCTCGAGACTACTGGTTTCACCCCACGCACGTCACCTGAAGAATCTCGCCAGCATCGGGTTTTAAATCAGAGTTTTCCTTCTCCTTGATGAGCTACCAATCAAGACTCTAATCTACCCGAACCATCTGATTTTCAAGCGCCAGATATTCGCCTTTCGCCCCTTCTCCTGTCAGTTTAAACAGTTCCGCCACGAAAGGTCAGGAGCTGGACTTGGACTGTCAGAGGCTGTTTGAGACACACGCCTTTGAGACATTTAATTCGAGTAGAGAGCCTATCCCCCACCCCCACCTCCTGCTATAACAGTCCTTAGAACCACTACAAGAACTAAGTAATGAAGAAGGCTGGCTAGTAAAGAGGATTAAACAAAGAAAACGTAAATACTTTTTATACATTAAACGTCATAGTAATCTAGAGAAGACCGTTTTGGAAGGATACATAATGGGAAAAAGAAAGAGAGGAAGACAAGGCGAAGATGGCTACAAGACATCGTTGATGATCTGCAAATCGATGCACCAACAGCAGGGCATCTTGCTTACAACCAAGAGGCCTACAGGAGGGCTGTTAGGGAGGCAAAGTTCCGCAAGGGACTTGCACATGGACTGAATGTCTTATTTTAGTTCTGAAAAATTGTAACATTTTGTAGCATATGGGTTTTTTAAAAATTTAGTTACTTCATTTTTTTTTTGTTGTTTTTGCTTTCAACCTTATGCACCAGAATCGTCACTGTGTTTCAGAGCGTGGCACTGCAATCTAGGTATCATTATGGCTATTTTTATTACTATTTTTTTAGCCGAAAGTCATAGCAAAGAAAGGCCTCTACGAGGCGTGACTGAATAGTCCGTGGCTTAAGGTACAATGAAATATGATAAAGAATTCTTAATAATTCTCACAAAAACTTCAACCTCTTTTAGGATTACACACCAAGTTTCAAGTTAATAACTGTTTTCCTTTTACTTTACATACATTTGAAATGGACAAGGTGACAAATTATCACAAAGTAGAGAACATCGCTCATGGTGCAGTTATCCGCTACTTCCTGATATAGGTTTAACGCCCAAAGATATTCTTGAGGATTTGGTCTTGACATTACATGGGGAGAGTGCTCCTTCTTACAGCATGGTGAAGAAATTTTCAGCAGAATTCAAACGAGGAAGGGCCTTGAAGATGACCCGTGTCTGGGAAGACCCATCACTGTTACCACACAAGAAACCACTGACAATATTCATGACATGAGACTGGATGATCGTTACCTTGCTACACATCTGTGTATCTCCCAGGAACGGGTTCACGCTGTTATTCGCAATGAACTTTAAATGACCAACGTGTCAGCTCACTGGGTCTCAAAACTTCTTTGAGCTGATCACAAGCGGGAGTGCCTTACCATGGCAAAGGGCAGTCTAGCTCAGTTTTAAGCAAATCTTGTGAGGTTTATTCAGAAGTTTGTAACCATGGATGAGACATGGCGTCATCATTTCCAATCTGAGTCTAAAGAACAGTCAAAACAGTTGACGTATCAGGATCTCCCTCCCCCAGAAAGGCAAAGTCAGTGCTGTCTGCTGGCGAGGTGATGGACTCCATCTTCTGTAATGGAGACGGAGTACTGTTGGTGGACTACCTTGAAAAAGCTAAAACTATCACCGGGACATACTAAGCTGATCTTCTTGAAACAATTACAAAACGACATCAAGAAGAATTGACATGGGAATTTGACAAGAGGGGAGTTATTCCATCAAGACTATCAGTTTTTGAGGGTACAAAATGATGACTTCTAACTAGCAGGGATCCCAATACTACAAGGCCGCTTGTCTAGGTTTTTGTTCAGGTTCTCCATGGTTTTTGATCGGCTTCTACAATGATTTTTATAGGCTTCACCAAAGTTTTCGATCAGCTCCTCCAAGTTTTCGATCAGATCCTCCAAGATTTTCCATCAGCTTCTCTAAGGTTTTAGATCGGCTTCTCTAAGGTTTTAGATCGGCTTCTCTAAGGTTTTTCATCAGCTTCTCCACAGGTTTGATCAGCTTCTCAACGGTTTTTGATCAGGTTCACCATCGTTTTTGATTAGCTTCTAAAAGATTTTTGATCAGCTTCTCCAAAGTTTCTGATCAGCTTCATACTCATTTTTTAATCAGTTTCTTCAAGGTTTTTCATAAGCTCCTCCAAGATATTTGATCAACTTCTCAAAGGTTTTTAATCAGCTTCTCAAAGGTTTTTGATTAGCTTCAAAATCGTTTTTGATCAGTTTCTTTACAGTTTTTCATCAGCTTCTCCACGGTGTTTGAACAGCTTCTCCAAGGTTTTTGATTAGCTTCATCAAGGTTTTTGATTAGCTTCTCCAAGGCTTTTGATCAGCTTTGGCATCATTTTTGATTATCTTCTGCAAGATTTTTTATCAAGATTTCCAAGGCTTTTCATCAGCTTCATCATCGTTTTTGATCAGCTTCTCCACGGTTTCTGATCAGCTTCTAAATCGTTTCTGATTATCTTCTCCGAGATTTTTGTTTAGGTTCTACTACACTTTTGATCAGTATCTCCAAGTTTTTTTTTATCAGCTTCTCCATCGTTTTTTGAGCTTCTCCGCGATTTCTGATAAGCTTCAACATCGTTTTTGATCAGCTTCTCCAAGGTTCTTGATCAATTTCTCCATTTATATTGATCAGCTTCTCAAAGGTTTTTGAAAAGCTTCTCTAAAGTTTTCAGTCGGCTTCTCCAAGGTTTTTGATCAGCATCTCCAATGTTTTTTGTCAGTTTCTCCAAGGTCTTTGATGGGCGACAATAAGGTTTTTTCATCAGCTTCTCCGAGGCTTTTGATCAGCGTCTCCAAGATTTTGATCAGCTTTTCCAAGGCTTTTGATACGCTTCTACGGGTCTTTTGATTATCTTCTCTGCGGTTTGTGATCAGCTTCTCCAAGGCTTTTGATCAGGTTCTCCAAGGTATTTCCATCAGCTTCTTCGAGGTTTTTTTTATAAGTTCTCCTAGGTTTTTAATCAGGTTCTTCAAGGATTTTCATTAGCTTTGGCATCATTTTTGATTATCTTCTGCAAGATTTTTTATCAAGATTTCCAAGGCTTTTCATCAGCTTCATCATCGTTTTTGATCAGCTTCTCCACGGTTTCTGATCAGCTTCTAAATCGTTTCTGATTATCTTCTCCGAGATTTTTGTTTAGGTTCTACTACACTTTTGATCAGTATCTCCAAGTTTTTTTTTATCAGCTTCTCCATCGTTTTTTGAGCTTCTCCGCGATTTCTGATAAGCTTCAACATCGTTTTTGATCAGCTTCTCCAAGGTTCTTGATCAATTTCTCCTTTTATATTGATCAGCTTCTCAAAGGTTTTTGAAAAGCTTCTCTAAAGTTTTCAGTCGGCTTCTCCAAGGTTTTTGATCAGCATCTCCAATGTTTTTTGTCAGCTTCTCCAAGGTCTTTGATGGGCGACAATAAGGTTTTTTCATCAGCTTCTCCGAGGCTTTTGATCAGCGTCTCCAAGATTTTGATCAGCTTTTCCAAGGCTTTTGATACGCTTCTACGGGTCTTTTGATTATCTTCTCTGCGGTTTGTGATCAGCTTCTCCAAGGCTTTTGATCAGGTTCTCCAAGGTATTTCCATCAGCTTCTTCGAGGTTTTTTTTATAAGTTCTCCTAGGTTTTTAATCAGGTTCTTCAAGGATTTTCATTAGCTTCTATAAAGTGTCTCATCAGCTAATCCACGGTTTTCGATCATCTCCTCCAATGTTTTTCGTCACCTTCTCATTCAATGAGCTCCTTCAAGGTTTTCGATCAGCTCCTCAAAGATTTTCGATCAGCTCCTCCAAGGTTTTTGATCAGCTTCTCCGAGTCCCTTGATCAGCTCCTTCAAAGCTTTTGATCAGCTTTCCGAGTACCTTGATCAACTCCTTCAAGGATCAGCTCCTCCAGGATTTTCGATCAGCTCCCTCAAGTCTTTCGATCAGCTCCTCCAAGGCTTTTGATCAGCTTCTCCAAGTTCCTTGATCATCTCCTCCAAGGTTTTTGATCAGCTTCTCCATTGATCAGCTCTTCCAAGGCTTTTGATCAGCTTCTCCGAGTCCCTTGATCAGTTCCTCCAAGATTTTCGATCAGCTCCTTCAATGTTTTTGAACAGCTTCTCCCTTGATCAGCTCCTTCAAGGTTTTTGATCAGCTCTTATAAAGATTTTCACAAGCTCTTTCAAGGCTTTCGATCAGCTCATCCAGTGTTTTTATCAGCTTCTAAAGGTTTGTCATCACCTTATCCAAGGTTTTTCATCAGCTTCTACAAGACTTTCGATCACCTCTTCCAATTTGTTCAATCAGCTCTTCCACGGTTATTTGGTCAGTTTCTCCACAGGTTTGGGTCAGCTTCTCCAGGGCTTTTGATGGCTTCTCCAAAGTTTTTTAATCAACTTATCGAATGGTTTCGATCAGAATCTCGAAGGTTTTTGATCAGCTTATCCAAGACATTTGATCAATTTCTCCAAGGTTTTTGATCGGCTTCTTCAAGGTTTTTGATCAGCTTCTCGAAGGTTTTTGATCAGCTTATCCAAGACTTTTGATCAATTTCTCCAAGGCTTTTGATCAGCTTATCTAAGGCTTTTGGTCAGCTTCTCCAAGGATTTTGATCAACTTCTCCAAGGATTTTGATCAGATTCTCCAAGGCTTTTGTTCAGCTTCTCCAAGGCCATTGATCAGCTTATCTAAAGCTTTTGATTAGCTTCTCCAAGGCTTTTGATCATCTTCTCTGTGGTTTTTGATCAGCTTCTCCAAGGTTTTTCATCAGCTCCTCTACGTTTTTTATCAGCTCATCCAATCTTTTCAATGAACTTTTCAAATTTTTCCTCCAAATTTTTAATCAGACCTCCAAGGTTTATCATCAGGTTCTCCAAGGATTTCTAAGAGCTCCTCCATGGTTTTTTGTCTACTCCTCCAAGGTTTCTTATCTGGTTTTGCAAGTTTTTTTTTTTATCAGGTCCTCCAAGGCTTTTTTCATCAGCTCCTCCAAGGTTTGTCATCAGCTCCCCCCAATTTTTTTTTTATCAACTTCTCCACGGTTTTTCATGAACTCGTCCAAGATTTTTTAATCATTTTCTCCATGTTTTTTATCAGCTCCACCAAGAATTTACATCAACTTCTCCAACGTTTTATTATCAGCTCCTCCAACGTTTTTTTATCAGCTCCTCCAAAGTGTTTTATCAGCTTCTCCAAGTTTTTTTTTATCAGCTTCTCCAAGGTTTTCTATGAACTACTATAACGTTTTTTATCATCCCCTCCATGGTTTTTATCATCTCCTCCAAGGCTTTTTTTATCACCTCCTCCAAGGTTTCTTGATCAGCTCCTCCAAGGTTTCTTTTATCATCTCCTCCAAGGTTTCTTTTATCACCTCCTCCAAGGTTTCTTTTATCACCTCCTCCAAGGTTTTTTGATCAGCTTCTCCATTTTTTTTATCAGCTCCTCCATGGTTTTTTTCATCTCCTCCAAGGTGTTCTTTATCAGCTCCTCCAAGGATTTTTATCAGCTTTTGCGGAGTTTTTTATCATCTCCTCTGAGTTTTTTTTATCAGCTCCTCCAAGGTTTTTTTAAAATCAGTTTCTCGAAGTATTTTTATCAGGTACTCCAAGCTTTTTTATTAGGTCCTATATGGTTTTTTTATCAGCTCCTCCTAGGCTTTCTTATCATCTAATCCAAACTTTTTCCATCAGCTCCTCCAGGGTTTTTTAATCAGCTCCTCCAAGGTTTTTTATCAGCTCCTCCAAGGTTTTTTATCAGCTGCTAAAAGATTTTTTTCTGCTTCTTCAATATGTTCTATGAGCCCTTTAAGTTTTTTGTCAGCTCCTTAAAGGTTGTTTATCAGCTCCTCCAATGGGTTTTTATCTTCTCCTCCAAGGTTTTTTTTATTATCTCCTCCAATTTTATTTTTATCAGATCCTCCAAGGTTTTTCATCAGATCTTCCAAATTTTTTTTTATCAGTTCCTCCAAATTTTTGATAAGCATCTCGAAGGCTTTTGATCGACTTTTCCAATTTTTTTAATCATCTCCTCCAAGGTTTTTATCAACTATTCCAACGTTTTTTATCAGCTCCTCCAAGCTTTTTTTATCAGCTCCTCAAACGTTTTTATCAGCTCCTCCAAGATTTTTCATCAGCTTCTCCAAGATTTTTTTCTCATCTTCTCCAAGGTTTTTCGTCATATTCTCCACGATTTTCTATGAACTCCTCCAAGGTTTTTTATCCAGCCCTGGAAGGTTTTGATTAGCTCCTCTAAAGTTTTTTATCAGCTACTCCAAAGTTTTTTTTTTAGCTCCTCCAAGGTTTTTTTTTTTGTTAGCTCCTCCAAGGTTTTTTTATTAGCTCCTCCGAGTTTTTTCATCATCTCCTCGAAGGTTTTTTATCATCTCCTCCAAAGTTTTATATCAGCTTCTCCAAAGTTTTTCGTCAGCTTCTCTAAGGTTTTCTATGAGCTCATCCATGGTTTTTTTTCAAATCCTCCAAGGTTTTTTATCATTTTCTCCAATGTTTTTATCAGCTCCTCCAAGGCTTTTTATCAGGTCCTCCGAGTTCTTTTGATCAGTTCCTCCAAGCTTTTTCATCAGCTTTTCTAATGTTTTTTATCAGCTTCTCCAAGTTTTTGTATCAGCTCCTATATTTTTAAAAATCAACTTCTCCAAGGTATATCTATGAGCTCATCCAAGGTTTTTTATCAGTCCTCCAGGTTTTTTCATCAACTTCTCCAATGTTTTCTAAAAGCTCTTCCATGGTTTTTTATCAACTCCTCCAAGGTTTTTTATTAGCTCCTCTATGGTTTTTTATCAGCTCCTCTATGTTTTTTTATCAGCTTCTTCAAGGTTTTTTATCAGCTCCTCCAAATTTTTTTTATCAACTTCTCCACGGTTTTTCATCAACTCGATAAGGTTTTTTTCAAGTCTTCCATGGTTTTTTATCAGCTTCGCCAAGGTTTTTTACATGCCTATCAAAGTTTTTTATCAGCTTCTCCATGTTTTTGTTATCAGCTTCTATAAGGTTTTTCATCAGCTTCTTCAGCGTTTCTGAGCAACTTCTCCAATATTGTTCATCAGTTTCTCCAAGGTTTTTGATCAGCTTCTATAAGGTTTTCAGTAGGCTTCTCCAAGGTTTTTGATCAGAATCGCCAAGGTTTTTGATCAGCATCTCCAAGGTTTTTGATCAGCTTCTACAAGGTTTTCAATACGCTTCTTCAAGGTTTTTGTTCAGCATCGCCAAGGTTTTTGATCAGCATCTCCAAGGTTTTTGATCAGCTTCTCCCACACCTTTGAGCAGCTATCCAGAGGCTTTTCATCAGTTTCTCCAAGGTTTTGGATCAGATTTTCCAAAGTTTTTTTTAATCATCTCCTTATCAGCTTTATAAGGTTTTCAATAGGCTTCTCCAAGGTTTGTGATCAGCTTCTATAAGGTTTTCAATAGGCTTCTCCAAGGTTTTTGATCAGCATCTCCAAGGTTTTTGATCAGCATCTCCAAGGTTTTTGATCAGCATCTCCAAGGTTTTTGATCAGCATCTCCAAGGTTTTTGATCAGCATCTCCAACGTTTTTGATCAGCATCTCCAAGGTTTTTGATCAGCATCTCCAAAGTTTTTGATCAGCATATCCAAAGTTTTTGATCAGCATCTCCAAGGTTTTTGATCAGCATCTCCAAAGTTTTTGATCAGCATCTCCAAAGTTTTTGATCAGCATCTCCAAGGTTTTTGATCAGCATCTCCAAGGTTTTTGATCAGCATATCCAAAGTTTTTGATCAGCATCTCCAAGGTTTTTGATCAGCATCTCCAAAGTTTTTGATCAGCATCTCCAAAGTTTTTGATCAGCATCTCCAAAGTTTTTGATCAGCATCTCCAAAGTTTTTGATCAGCATCTCCAAAGTTTTTGATCAGCATCTCCAAAGTTTTTGATCAGCATCTCCAAAGTTTTTGATCAGCATCTCCAAAGTTTTTGATCAGCATCTCCAAAGTTTTTGATCAGCATCTCCAAAGTTTTTGATCAGCATCTCCAAGGTTTTTGATCAACATCTCCAAAGTTTTTGATCAGCATCTCCAAAGTTTTTGATCAGCATCTCCAAGGTTTTTGATCAGCATCTCCAAGGCTTTTCATTAGCTTTTCCAGGACTTTTGATCAATCGCGCTACGAACAGAAACGAAGGAACGTCATTTGTAAGCATTCTGTTCGACTAAGTAAAGGTAAAGGTACGAGCTGTGAGGCAGCGTCATTGCTCACGATCAAACCATAAGTTCTCTGCTGCCAAGTCAGCAGTTGACCACAAACTACCGGCTAGTGTCGCCATCAGCACGAACTCCGTAGCTAGCGGCGTCGTTCCTCTTCCTCCCCAGAGCGTTAATCTTGGTCCAGAATTTTCCTTCAAGCTGGGTACCGATACAGTTGTACCTGTCTGTCACTTTTTCTTGAAGTAACTTGCGAAACACCCGTTTCTCAATACAGCATTCTGTACTGTATACTTTTTTTTATCCCAATTTAAACATGTAGGGAAAGTATACGTATCTGCGGAAAGTAAATGTTCGTGTGATTTGTTTGTTCTTATGCGTATCTTATTTGTGGCGAGATTTAAACTTTACACAAATGCTCACAAGCTGAGTCAGGGTCAAAACTGGCGGATTCTCCTCCATGCAGTTCGGCATCATCAACCTGCTGGATCGAATATCCTTAACAGATTTCGCTGGTTGCATTTTATTCGTTTTTTTTAATACTATAAATCGCCTACGGTAACTGAGGACCTCCTGAAAGCGTAGGGTTTTCTAGTTTTCATTCGATAATTTATTGTAAATATCGGTTAACGTGATCACTGAACCGGGTAAATGGTGATATTTTAATCATGATAATATCCACGAGAACGAGGAGAGCACATCAAGTCCGAAGCATTTAATGGATCAACCATTGGACCAACCAGTGCACCAAACGAAAGAAAAGAAAACGAAAGAAATATGTTTCTGAAAAAAAAACACCAGTTACTCATAGCAAATCTATGAAGTTAACGGGAATGTACTAACTAGGTCAGTCAGTCATTCAGTCATTGGCATGTCCCTTACGGAACTTTGTCTCCTAACAGCTCTCTGTAGACCTTTCTATTGTAAGCAAGATATTCAACGATGTCTTGCGCCATCTGTGCCTTGGTCTCTTTGTTTTTCTCATTGTGTGCCCTTCCAAGACTATCTTCTCCAAACACCCATGACGTTTAATATGTCCAAAATATTTAAGCTTTCTCTGTTTAATCTTCTCTACTAGCTAACCTTCTCCAATATTAAGTTGATTAATAGTACTAGGAGGATAAATAAAAACAAAGAAAGAGCGTTATTCGGCTATATTTAGAAATGCATGAAGTGCTTGCTTTCAGTTGTCCGGTTCAGTTATCCAATGAGAATGCTGCTTTTATTTCTCCCTGGCTGGTGCAGCCTATATATTAGGCTTACACGGTGAGTGTTATCAAGACTACTATGCGCACAACCAACCTTCGCTACAACCGCTGTAAGAGAGACGAAGCTAAAGAGTTTCAGGTGGAACACAAGCCATATTATAACTATTCTGATTTACAACTGGAACTTCGTAATTGTGTTTCATTAACAAATTCTTTTCAAATATCGCGCATGGAAGGCGATAACATGTATGTTTCGTTCCAGCGATATGTTTTGTGTAAATCGGATTTGCAGTGCTTTGGGACTCTGTGTATATTTCGGACAAAATTACTAAATTCTGTTTGCAGTTAAATATAACTGATAATGCCAAAAAACAGAACAGGTTGCAAACAATTCACGAAGCCGTGTTAAAGAACGCTGTAACTTCTCCATCATATCCCATAAAGTTCAAGACGGTTAATAAAATATTTTATGAGATACAAAATTACGACATCTCCAATTACTTCATCTCTAAACCAATCCTTCCGCTTATAAATTATAATCCTCCCTTTAAAATAAACTTTCCAATGAATCACATTATGAACAGACATGTTGCTGAAAATCTTCGTCATATTGTTCAATATTTTACTGACAATCATTCCATAAACAGCGCCTTCAATTCTTGTAACAAGAAAGATATTCGAAACTTAATTCTACACTCTCTTAAAAACGCGAAAAATTTGTATTTTAACATGAACGAACCGTTTCGTATAAATCACGATTTCAATAAAATAATAGGCCGACGATGGGTGAAACGTGGAGAGAGAACAGAGATGGAAAACTGTACGGCTATTACACTTTGCGCGTTTTGGAATGAAGGCAGAACTGTTTTGACATTGAAAACATCTTATCCTAATGTTTTGTATCATTAATTAATCGCTTTGTTAATGCTACTGTACATATCTGCACTTTAAAAAAAAGCACAAAAAAGCACAAAAAGCACCCAAAAAAAAACAAAAAAGCGCAAAAAAGCACAAAAAGCACCAAAAAAAAAAAAGCACAAAAAACACAGGAAATGTTTAGACAAAGACGTGAATGAATGGAAATGTCATGAAAAAAATCAACACAGGACGAATGTACTTGACAAAAAGTAGATAAATGTAGATTCTTTTTATATGGCAAAGACTACAAGCTGTGAAAAGGAAAATCCGAGGTACAGTTCCTTTGATTTTTTATTTTCTTCCTTATTGTTGTGACTTGGATATAGTTCCTTTGATTTTTAATTTGCTTTCTTACTGTTATTGTTTCAATGAGAAGAGGGGGCAATGAAAATATTATAACAGGAAAAATAGAAGGAAAAAAATCAAGAGGAAGACCAAGAGAAATGATACTAGACAGTCTGACGAGATGGTGTGAAAGGAGATCACCAACAGAACTGATGGCCTGCATGAAGGATCGGGTACTCTGGAGAAGCATAATAGCCAACGCCAGTCGGCACGGCACCTGATGATGATGATGACTGTTTTGACCGAGATATAGTTCCATTGTATTTAATTTGTTTCCTTACTGCTGTGATTTAGATATAGTTCCTTTGATTTTCTAATTTACTTAATTACTGTTTTGACTTAGATATAGTTCAACTAGAAGATCTTGATTTTGCTGATGACATAACTCTTATCAGTAATAATGTGAATTCCATGCAAGAAAAAACAGATAGCCTATCTTCACTGGCTAGCAAAATAGGACTTGAAATTAACAAGGACAAAACAAAAATAATGAAAATTCCCATCAATCAAAATGGAAAAATACACATAGAAGGGACAGATATTGAAGAAGTCAATCAATTTGCATACCTTGGCAGCTACATAGACCAGGATGGTGACACTAGAAAGGAAGTTAAGATCAGAATTGCAAAAGCAGCATCAATCTTCAAGAATCTTGAGAACATATGGAATTCAAAAGTTATAAGCACAAAAACCAAGTTAAGACTATTCAATTCAAATGTAATATCCACCCTCATTTATGCATGCGAAAGCTGGAAAACAACTAAAGAAATAGAAAAGAAATTAGACTCTTTTGAAAACAAATGCCTAAGGAAAATACTCGGCATCAAGTGGAATGAATTCAAGAACAATGCAGAGATAAGACAGATGACTGAACAACAACCAGTCTCATGGGTGATCAGGAAAAGGAGATGGACATATGTTGGTCACTTGATGAGAAGAAATGAGCAAAGAATCCCAAAACAAGCTATCAAGTGGAACACAACAGGCCGAAGAAAAAGGGGCAGACCGCGTGAAACTCTGAAGAGGACATTATTAAGAGAGGCCAAGTTAACAGGCATAAAATCCTTTGATGAGGTTGAAAGACTCGCCGACGACAGGAAAAATAATTTGCTTCCTTACTGTTGTGACTTAGATATAGTTCCTTTAATTTAATTTGCTTCCTTATTGTTGTGACTTAGACATAGTTCTTTTGCATTTAATTGACTTCTTTACTGTTGTGACTTTGATATATTTCTTTTGTATTTCTTCTCCTTCCTTAGTATGGACAATCATAAAAGAAATTTAATTCTCTGACTTTCAAGTGCAGATATTTTCATTTTAAAACTGTCTTTCTATTACGTTATTCAATTTATGTTTTTCGTGTGCTCGGTATTATTGTTTATAGGTTTCTGACTTATTTGCATAATAAGTTCACTTAGTAATGCAGGTGTGTGCGTGTGTGTATGTGTGTGTGTGTGTGTGTGTGAAAACTGGTTAAATAATTTTTAATCGTCGGTATTTATTCATGTTTTAAAACAAATTCTGTGTTACACTTTTCTGTACAATTTATGTTTTATTTTTGGGTAATAATATTTTGTACATTGTGATAGGTATTTCTTCGTACCTTTTTACCCGGGCGTCACTGGGTAGCCTTGCTAAAATATAATCACGGGTATTAGTATGTAGAATATATATAATTTTTACATATATATATATATAAATTTTGGTTGTAGTAATTATTGTAAAACAGGAAGATTTGTAATGGTACTACTTATATGAAAGATAGCTACAAACTCTACAAACTCGGATAAAGAAGAGCAGACATCATTCATGTCCGCGCTAAAAGGAATTTTTCCTAGGGACAATGTGTTCTTATTACTTTGTTTTTCATAATATTGCTCTGATTACTTTCTTATTATAACAGAAAGTATAAGAAAAATGAAATTATGCTTGTAAAAACATCACTCATGGAGGAAATAGTTGCAGAAAATCTAGCACAAAGACAGAGATGAAAATAAACTAAATCCTTTACCAGATACATGATTCTTTTGTTGCTTCTGTTCCCTACAAAGAAGTATCCATAAATTTGCTATGAGACGTTCTCAACACAATGGCTGGCAACTTACACAAAACTTACTTGACTTGCTTCACAATTGTTTTACTAGTTGACAATAAACATTTGTTTCTATGACAATATGTGTAACTTGAATGAAATATTGTAGTAATTCTTATAGCTTCTCGAAAGTAGCATCAGCTGCTGTAACTTTAATTATAAAATCCTTGATATCAGAGACCTGCTCCATCAACGACAAGGTTCCACTTTCCTTCTAGAGAGGGAGGCGGGTCCCGACAAACGGCTAGTTTCCCCCGTCGCTTCCAGAGAGGAAGGAAAGTCCTGAGAGCCGGCAAGGTCTCATTTCGTTCAGAGCAGCTTCTCTTGTCACATTCACGGTAAGTTTTCTTTCCTTTTTTCACCTTCGTGGCTGATTGTTTACAACCATATTTTTATATGATTTCACATTGGGAGAATATTTCTGTTGTTTCAATTCAACTATTTCTCCTTCCTCCGCTATTGTCATGTTGTAGTCGTGTATACAGTTTACCCTAGTGTGCCTTGCCTTGCTGATAGATGTTATGTTTCATTATCATTTTTCCCCCTAAACACCTAGCAAAGACTAGAAGTTGTGAAAAGGAAGAAAACATGTGGAACTATGAAAAAATAAAGAAAATAAATAAATAAATGAAAATGCTGGAAAGATGAAAGAAACTTTAAAGAAAGAATAAATAAGTATAAAGAATGGATGAGAAGAAAGCAGAAGCAAGACTACATTGAAGATGGAACTTCAAGACACTCTAAGAAGGTAATAAAAGAAGCAGAGATAAAGTCATGGCAGGAATACGGTGAAGTATTAAACAACAGCCACAAAGAAGCTACGAAAATCTTTTATAGAAAGATCAATGCAATGAGAAAGCCAGCAGAGCACTTCGACCAAACAGAGATTGTGAAGGATGTTAATGGCGATTCAGTAAACCAGAGTTTGTACTAAGGAGATGGAGACAATATTTCCACAAGCTACACACTATATCATCCGAGTCTTGTCAGTACCATGATAGCAGCACAGCTGGCTCCATACAAGCTGAACGAGACATACTACAAGCTGAAATCAGAGAAACCATCAGAAAAATTACATTTCTACTAATGAACAAATCTCCAGGATCTGATGAAATACCCACAAGAGTTACTAAAATGTGCGAAATAGACTGAAATACGTAGCTTGGCTGCAGAGTATCTGTGGGTATTTGTGTGAATAGGTGTGGTTGTGTGTGTGTATGGCTGATATAAGTGTATGTGTGTGAATAGTTGTAACTGTGTGTATATTCGGTCCGAAGAAGGTATATGTGCACGTGGGTATGGGTGAGTGTGAGTGTCTGTGTGGGTGTATGTGTGGGTGTGTGTAAATGTGTATGTGAGTGAGTTGATGGTGGCTGTTAGTTGTAACCACCAAACATGTTTCATAAATGTGTACATCCAGCCTCAACAGAAACACACAACATGAAACACTTTGTCACTATTTTGCTTCATAAATTCATTTTTATTTCACAAATGTCTTAAAGAACAAACCAAACAAACAAACAAAAATAAGAAAAAAAATACACTTAATTAAAAGCACAACAAAGGAAAATAAAATAGTTTTTCGATTAGTTAGTGCACTGGTATGAGATAGGGCGTCATTCAGTTCACTTCAGTGCACTAACTGTTATGGTAAGCTGGGGTATATGTGACAGCCACTGTCCTGTATATAACATTCCTGTGATAATTTGGGGAGAGAGAACAAGAATACCAGGATACAAAGCCGGATTTAGACATAAGCTAAACAAGGTATTATGGGCTCATAATCCGCAGAGACGCATAGAAAATATAATTTTATTATTTATAACAAGGGCGCTCCAAGATTTATGTATACTTTACTGCTCAAAAGTTAAGGTCGTTTGCTAGAACCCTTGCCTAAAAAAGAAATGTCCAGTCCATATCAGAAAAATTCATATCAGACTGAAAGGAATTTAAAATGGAACAAGTTCGTACAACTTTTATGTGAATGTGATAATCCATACAAAAGTTATAAACTTGAGAAGTCACTCCCTCATCATCATAAAAGTCACAAGATAAGAACTGTGACACTTGATCTGTCAAAATTTGGTATAACTTTTATTTGAGGCCAGGCATTCGATATATCTTTGAGGCACAGAGTCCACAAGGTTCTAAGAGCATCCAGGAGAAATAGCCTGCCACTCTTGATGAAGAAACAGAGTCAGCTCTGCAACATCAGCTGGTGGAGGATGATTAGTTGATACTCTCAGACCAAGGACGTCCCAGAAGTGTTCAGTAGGAGCAAGATCTTGTGAACGAGCAGGCCACTCTGTCTTGACGATTCCCTGGTGTTGAATGAAGTCATTAACGATACGAGCTAGACGAGGTCGAGCATCGTCATCCTGCAAGACTACGTCACCACCCACGACCTCCAGAGCAAGACTACGTCACCACCCACGACCTCCAGAGCAAGACTACATCACCACCCACGACCTCCAGAGCAAGACTACATCACCACCCACGACCTCCAGAGCAAGACTACATCACCACCCACGACCTCCAGAGCAAGACTACATCACCACCCACGACCTCCAGAGCAAGACTACATCACCACCCACGACCTCCAGAGCAAGACTACATCACCACCCACGACCTCCAGAGCAAGACTACATCACCACCCACGACCTCCAGAGCAAGACTACATCACCACCCACGACCTCCAGAGCAAGACTACGTCACCACCCACGACCTCCAGAGCAAGACTACATCACCACCCACGACCTCCAGAGCAAGACTACATCACCACCCACAACCTCCAGAGCAAGACTACATCACCACCCACGACCTCCAGAGCAAGACTACATCACCACCCACGACCTCCAGAGCCGGCTGAATAAGAGGTCGCAATATCTCATCTTGGTACCTTAGGCTGGTCAGTGTAACATGGACAGCATGAAAATGGATCTTGCCTTGTCTAATGAAGCCACCCCAGACCATGACAGAACCTCCTCCACAGCGATCCACTTCTTGAATTGTGTCGTCAGTAAAACACTCTCCCTGCCTTTTCCAAACAGAAACCCTGTCATCATTAAACGACAGGTAGAAGCGGAACTCGTCTGTAAAGAGGACTTGATAGGATAAAGTTGCAATGGCTGTGGTGGTATATTTCAGGGAATTAGTACTGAAAGTTTTTGGTAGATATGCTACAACGAACAACTTCTGTTTTCGTGTGCCTTTTCTACTTGTTTTATTTATTTCTTGTCTTATTTTTAGAAGACCTATTTTGCCCTTTGTAATTGTTTTATGAGTAATTTATGCAACAGATTATCTAAATTTAGACATTTTTAGAACAAATTAAGCTGTTCTATCCTTGATCTAACCATGGCTGCAATTTTGTCTCCATCTGTCAATGGATTCTGGTGAGTGAGTTTTTGTGATTTAGTTTGCTCACTTTGCAGGCTAACTTTGATGAAGTGATCTAGCCCGAAGGACTTGTATGATCCAGGTATTTGTTAATTCTAAAATAAATTATTCAAAGACCTGAGTGGTATAAATATAGAAATCTTATAATCTTGAGAAAAATCTAGAACAGACAAAATACGGCGAAAGTAACACAAAGTCTCTGTTCCCGAGTGTAAAAACATATCCTTCACTTTTTACTCAGTTACAGACAACCCAGTAAAAGTTTTTTTTAAATCAAGTTTAATGAGTCATAGAATGAACACGTTGCTTCTGGTACATCAAATCAAAATTCTTGGAAATTTAAACATAATTATTGATCGATCACCAGTTTGTAATATCTCTTCAGTTTTAAAGACTTTCTGAGACAGGCAATGTTTTCAACTGTGGAACTAATTATCACAGACCTCGGGATCTCCCTCCCTGGAAGAAGATCTCAGCACATTGTATGAACTCCGTAGCACCTGTAAAAGCACTGGCGGGTGGATCTAAATACACACAACATTCAGTCGGAGAAACCTTTTCAATATGACCAAAGAAATATAACTGGTGTAAATACATATGTCCCTGAAGGTTTTATTAATTATTTCCCTTTATATCAGCCCAACAAAATGAAGTGTCTTGGTAAAACAATAACATTAGATGGTGGGTGTACCATTCATTCATTCATTCATTTTCATGTCCCTTGGGGAACTTTGCCTCCATAACAGCTCTCCTGTAGGCTTCTCGGTTGTACGCAAGGTACCCTGTTGCAGATGCGTCCATTCGCAGATCATTAATGATGTTTTACAGCCATCTTCGCTTTGGTCTTCATCTCTTTCTTTTTCCCATTGTGTACCCTTCCAAGACGGTCTTCTCTAAATTCTCATGACGTTTAATATGTCCAAAATGCTTAAGTTTTCTCTGTTTAACCTTCCTTCCTAGCCAACCTTCTCCAATATTAAGTTCTTGTAGTATAGATATACTGCCACGTGTACTTCAGAGGTAAAAAAACAAATTATGTCAGGCAAAGGTAGCATTTCAGAAAATGAAATCTATTTTCTGCAGTCCATCTTTGTCAATAGAAACTAAGAAAAGAGCCTTGAAATGCTATATCGAGCCTATATGGAAGCGAATCATGGTCACTAACAAAGACAACAAAGAGAGCATTAGAGGCAACTGGAATGTGGTTACTACGAAGAACATTAAGAATACCTTGGAAGACTAAAATAACAAAAGAAGAACGTCTAAGGAAAGTCAACGAGAAACGAACATTAATAAACACACGTCGAGGGAGACAGTCTAGGTTTAATGGCCGTATAATGAGAAGAGGGGAGATATAAAACATCGTGACAGTAGGGAAAATTGGAGGCAGGAAAGGGAGAAGTAATCTAAGAGAGAAGATCTTAGATCGCTTGACAAAATGGCGTGGGAGAAACACAAGAAGGAACTGATGAATAACATGAAAGATCGGAAACTGAGGAGAGACATTGTCGATAAAACCACCAGGTGTGGCACATGATGATGCTGTCAGCCCAAGGTGAATTTTTGTTTAAAAACTATTTTCTTTTTCTGTTTCATCTTTAGTGTTTTTTACCTGTGCAGATTTGCCTACCTGCGCAGATTTGCCTACCTGCGTTTGGTGTCTAATATGACAACACAAATCTTACTTATCTTTCTATCCCCTCTTCTACTCTAAAGGCTGACGCTAAGTGAGATGGTTTGATCTAGTAAACACAACGGTTACACACAAGAGCGACACAAAGTCCTGGGAGACAGGTACCCAGACAAGACATGTCACATCGACGGACGAATAGCTGACATACCATGGTTACCAACTCTCATCATCATCATCATCATCTCGTGCCGTCTTCCCAAGGAAGATCGGTTGCAGTGAACCTCCCCTCTGCTCTCTTTCTTGTCTTCGTATTACACTCGGCCAAACTGGTCCTTGTCCATTTCTTGATGTTGTCCACCCACCTATGTCCCTGTCCATTTCTTGATGTTGTCCACCCACCTATGTCCCTGTCCATTTCTTGATGTTGTCCACCCACCTATGTCACTGTCGTCCTCTTGTTCTCTTCCCTTTGACCTTGCCCTCAATAAGGGTCTTATGGCTCTTTACGTGCCCAAATAACATCAGGTTTGCCTAATGGATGATTCCGGATGATGATGAAAATCAGTGATGAGTGAAGCACATCAGATCACACATCGTTACTGATGATAACACATACATGACAAGTTCAAATGATTCAATCTAATACAACCAAATGGAGCCACTGAATACGAAGAAACAAGCAAAACGAAGACTTGTCTATTTCTTCCATTCTCAGCCACGAGTAGAGACTTCACAACAGCACTGCATCCTCTCAGCACAGGACGAAGACTAACATTTCCCGTACTCTCAAACAGACGCTCTGACTTTCATAACATTCTCAATGCTCATTCAAATGAGCTCATGTAACCCGGAGGTGATCACCCTAATACTCAAGAAATAATATTACTCAGGGGCGTTAACTTTACATGAGTTATTTTTCCAGGGTTGCATACCCTCGCGCACTATTCTGTTACATTTCATAATAGAGGAATGTCTTCAATTATACCGAGGGCTTGTGCTTAAATTTAAAACCTGGACACTTAACAAAACAGCTGAGAAACATATACGTGCCTTTGAATGTAAATGCTACAGAAGAGTTCTTCAAATATCATGGATACAAAAAAGAACAAATATATCCATACTACAAGAAGTTAATATTGAAGAAGGCTGGCTAGTAAAGAGAATTAAACAGAGAAAACTTAAATATTTTGGACACATTAAACGTCATGATAATCTAGAGAAGACCATCTTGGAAGGGTACATAATGGAAAAAAGAAAGAGAGGAAGAGAGGATGAAGATGGCTGCACGACATCGTTGATGATCTGCAAATAGATGGATCAGCAGGAGGACATCTTGCTTACAACCGAGAGGTCTACAGGAGAGATGTTAGGGAGACAATATTCCGCACAGGACAAACAAATGACTGACTGACTGAGACATTTGCCTACTACAAACTTCAGATTCTCCTGTAAGTCGTATATTTTGATACCGATCTTTGTCTTACTTGTAAAGAATAGCTCCAAGATAAGCTCCAAGACTAAGACACAAAAATTTAGAGAAATATGCGGATATTTTGTATCAACAGTTACGGTCATCTTCTCTCTGATGAAGAAATCAACGCAGGAAAAGGAATAGAAGCTTCTGCTTTTTTGTATTGTCAGGTCCGACAAGAGGGGGTGGGGGGGGGGCTGAGGTTTTAGCCCTGGGCCTGAACTGCTTAGGGGGTCCAGTGGCCTTTTTTCCCCCTCTCTCTTCTTATTTGAGACAAAATTTAGGAAGCAATGTACCCCAGTGCCCGACTTGTCTCAACACGGTCCTGAACAAACTAAGCCCGACTTTGCTCACCACGGTCCTGAGCAAACTAAGCCCGACTTGTCTCAACACGGTCCTGAACAACCTAAGCCCGACTTTGCTCACCACTGTCCTGGTCAGAGTAAGACCGACCTGGCTCTCTACGGCCCAGAGAAAACTAAGTCCGACATGGCTTTCTACTGCCCTGAGAAAACTAATCACGACCTTTATCTCTATGGCCTAGAGAAAACTAAGCCCGACCTGGCTCTCTACGGCCCTGAGAAAACTAAGCCAGAACAAACTTATCACGGCTCTGAGCACAACAAATGAAAACTTCGTGGAACAACAGAAAACTTCCAACTGCAGACAAAGTTTGTGATTTATTTCATCAGTGTATGATGGTGCCCATTGAGAAAATGTATAATGTGTTTTCAAGGCAGAATTATAATTTTATTCATAAAGATTTTCTCGTGTACCCAGGGTGGATGTGTTGTTCGTAATGAATGAAACAATTGTACCTGTTTTACTTTAGTTTTCATCCTTGACTGATGTGACATGTTTCACACTTTCTGTTAATTCAGTTTGTCACTTCACGATATTCAAGACAACTGGCAAGATCCATCACGTTTAGTTTGTAAATCATAAACATTTATTTAACTCTCCGCCAAACAAACAACTCAGACAGCAGGTATTTGAGTTACTTGTAAAGAATGATCGCAAGTCAATGTAGTAACACAACGATCTGAACTTAGCGTCACAATCCAAAGTTTACGATGTGGCTAAGAGAGGACCTTTCTAAATACATTTTCAAACTTAAAAAAGGAAATTATGTTCCTAACTCTCTTCCTAGCAACTCGTCTCCAAGGAACTCTTCTCCTAGCAACTCTTATCTTACCAACCCTTCTCATTGCAACTATTCTCCTAGCAATTTTCTCGCTTGTTGTCTCTATAACAACTGCGACTGACCAATGTTTCCAACTCTTGTCTGTTCTAACTCTTCAGATTTACTTCACGAAATGTCCATCTTTCGTACTAGGAGACTTTTTGTTAAAGTCTATATTTTTCACATAATTTTCGTGGTTTTATCTGTTGTGTTGTTTTTGTATGTGATCCTTGAAAAAGGATTTTGTCAAATTATTGTGTTGTTTATGTTCTTCATCTGTATGTGCTCATTTCGTTTTCTGCCATTCTTGTTTCTGCCCACTTTTCTCACACTTTCTATGTTTTTGTAAAACTCAACTTAAATCTTAATTACTCTTGCCAACATACTCCAGGAATGAACAAGAATTAAATAATTTTCATTTTCCCTGCTGTATCTAAACAATGCAACATCAAGTAGCAAAACAAAATAACCAGCTCAGCTCTGAGGATCTCCAGCGCGTTAATGCTCGCTGCACACAACAGACGTGAACACCCCTTCAGTTTGATTGACAAGGACCCCATTTTGGGCGGAGTCTGCCAAGAAACTATCAAATAGTGAACGTTGATTGGTTCGTTTCTGTGTAGTACGGGGGAAGAAGATGATGTATCGAAAGTATGAAAAGCACAATCTTCTGTTTGTCATTTGCAAAGCCATCTAGATTTGGGTCAAAAGCTTCTACCTGCCCCAACAACTTAAATTCGAGAGAAAACAAAGTTAATCTGCAAGCTAAATTCAAAGTAGAAAAAAAATTATGAAATTAAAAGAGCCTTTTTTTTACTGCTGGGCTGGGAACATAATTATGGATAGTTACGGTAATAGCCCCGAAACATTTTCGTGGGAGCGTGTAAGTTGAGGTAACATTTTACATACAATCTGGTTTTTTACCATGGTTAAGGTAACATTTTACATACAATCTGGTTTTTTACCATGGAACTTCCATAGTTATCCCGCCACAAGAGAAGGTCTGGATGAAAAGGCAAAAGATGGGAGAAGTGGAGCGGTGAGGAGAGTGTAGCTTAGGAAATCGATTGTAAACTTTTGGTAAAAGTCCTGAAGTAATTTAAGCACTCACAAGTTAAAATTGGAATATTAAACATTTTAGACACATTTATTTTAAAAGACAGATCACGAACAATTCACACATTTCTAAATCACATTTGTCACACCCAAAGATCCACGCGTGGGGTTTAACTGCTTGCGATGACACTGATTCGCCCAATGGCGAGTGTTGGTTTTCGCCCAGTCATGACCATTTTTTTCAAAACCAACAATCACAACCAGCTCTTGTTTGGCCAGGTGAAGAAAATTTCATTTAACTATTTAATATTTGATTTGCTTTCTTTTTAACTATTTTATTAATATATTATATTAATTTTAAATTTCTTGTCATGATTTATGTAGATTTATATGTCCTCGTCTTTAAGAATATGGGCGTTTACCCAGTGTAATTAATACTGCTTTATGAATATATAAGTGTATTTTCCTCAGTAGTGTCTTTGGTTGTATCTTCTGACCATTTCGTCGACATAATTCTCGGTCATTTGCATGTCCTTTGCCGAAATTTGCCTCCCTAACAGCACTCCTGTAGGCCTCTCAGTTGTAAGCAATACTACAATACTTTCTCTAACATTAATAGATATACATCCTCTTTCCTATTGCTTTTTGTTACTAATATATTTTTGTGTCATTTCTTACCATTCTGATACATTCTCCACACTTATATTTGACATTCATAATTGTATGTATGTATGTATATATATATATATAATATATATATATATATATATATATGCTAGCTGAATGTCTCCATTATAATTCTGTGAATCTTTTTAATCCTTGGGAAACTCGAGTTCATAGAAAGTTTATTTATGTGATATTCTTGGTCTCTATTTTTGGAACTTTTCGCTGCAACCCCCAGACCAAATATCAGATCCTGATCTACATTTATCTGGCCTGGCCTGGGGGACTCACCACCAGATCTTTTTCCTATTTGACTTTCCATGATTGCTGCTTGGGTTTCTTGGTATGTTTCCAGAAGGTAGTTTACCATTAAGATTGTTGTGAAAGAATAGAAGAACATCAGAGGTGTGGAAGAGATAGTGAAATGTTTAAAGAAATGAAGACATTGACGAGAAATGTCACACCTAAGCTAAATGTAATTTGTGATGAGATGGGGAATACCCTGACAGAGACAGAGGAAATTTTGGAAAGATGGAAGGAATATTGCAAAAGAATGTATGAAACAACCGACTGTGGAAGCAGAAATCAACAGTGTGAATTATTATTGGAGGAGAAAGAACCCGAGCCGACAATGGAAGAAGTTTTATGGGCAGTAAAGAGTCTGAAAAATGGTAAATCACCAGGATGTGATGAGATAACCGCTGAATTTATTAAAGCAGGAGGAAAGGAGTGTGCAACAATCTATCATGCACTATGTAAAAAGATATGGCATTCAGGTATTTGGCCAAAAGAATGGAAAAGAACTGTATTCATACCACTGCCAAAAAGGGTAACCTGAAATTATGCACCAACTACAGAACTGTTGCCCTGATTAGTCATGCCAGTAAAATTCTGTTAAAAATCATAATGGGTAGACTTCGAAAGAAAATAGAAGAAGAAGTCAATATGGTCCAAGCTGGCTTCAGGCAAGGAAGAGGATCAAGAGATCATATATTCAATCTAAGATTAATAATAGAGAAATGCAGGGAGTTTAATGTGAATCTATATTTATCCTTTATAGACTACTCAAAGGCATTTGATTGTGTACAACACCAGAAACTTTGGGAAATAATGGAAAAAATGGGATTTCCAACACATTTGATACAATTAACATCACTGCTGTATTTAGACCAACAAGCAGCAGTAAGAATAAATGGTGAAACAACAACTTGGTTTGACATAAAACAAGGGGTCCGTCAGGGGTGCATATTGTCACCCTACTTATTTAACTTGTATACTGAAAATATAATGAGGAATGTTAGAGAAGATGTAGACAAAGAATATTACGATGCCATAACAGTTGGAGGTTATGAAATACCAGAGATTAGATATGCTGATGACACAGTATTGCTGTCCACAACACAAGAAGGAATGGAAAAACTAATTATGTTAGTCCGCAAGAACAGCGAAGAGCAGAACCTCTATCTTAATGCAAAGAAAACTAAAGTGATGACAACTGACAAAACAGACAAGGCAACTGAAATATGTATCAGTGAGGAAAAACTGGAAGAAGTGGAGAGTTTTGAATATCTTGGATCACTACTAACTAATAATGGAGATACAATGCGGGAAATTAAAAGGAGGACATCTATTGCTCTTCAGAAAGTAAAACAAATAAAGAATCTGTGGAGAGGAGCAGACAGAACCACAAAAATAAGATTTTTAAGGGCATGCATCTTTCCCATCCCAACATATGCCTGTGAGACCTGGACACTTAACAAAACAGCTGAGAAGCACATAAATGCCTTTGAATGTAAATGCTATAGAAGAGTTCTCCAAATATCGTGGACACAAAAAAGAACAAATATATCTATACTACAAGAGCTTAATATTGAAGAAGGCTGGCTAGTAAAGAGGATTAAAGAGAGAAAACTTAAATATTTTGGCCACATTAAACGTCATGATACTTTAGAGAAGACCGTATTGGAAGGATACATAATGGGAAAAAGAAAAAGAGGAAGACCGAAACGAAGATGGCTGCAAGACATCGTTGATGATCTGGAAATGGATGCAGCAGCAGCAGGCCATCTTGCTCACAACCGAGAGGCCTACAGGAGTGCTGTTTGGGAGGCGAAGTTCCGCAAGGGACAAGCAAAGGAATGAATGAATGAATGATCTACATTTCAAATCAGATATCCTTCCTGCTTTTTGATGCCCCGCGGTGTGTATTGGGACGACATACTGAAGGTTATTATTAAATGTTGCAATATAATTTGAAAATAGCGACCATTAGATGAAAAGAAACAAGTCACAAGAAATGTTCGTGTGGGTCTGGTTTAGTTTGCTACAGACTGTCTACAACCGCAGAGAACGACTGGATCACGTAAACAAATACATTACTCAAAGCAGTCGCATACACTGACGCGTAGATATTTAATGAAAAACAAGAATACATAATAAATATATGGGGCTCTGTTCTGTAGAATGGTTTAACTCGTTCGTTTGCCTGCGCTTCCTTCAAACTACAGTGGAAAAGAGGGGGGTGGGTGGGTTGTCAGTCACGGATTCAAAGAGTGATGTCTCTTTCTGTCCTTGACCTTCTTCATCACGTTTTTCCTTTGTGCTTCAGAGTCCGTCCACAGTTCTAAGATCTTCCTTCAAAGGAGAAGGTGGATGTGTCTGGCGTTCTGTGACGGTAACTGATTGACATGTTCACAATTTTTTTTTAAAATTTGTTGTTAAGGTTGTTTACAAATAAATTCAGAAATTTGTTCTGTTCTAAAAAGAAAAACGCTGGAGCTTTCAAAACAAACAAAAAAAACCCATTCTGTTTTGCCGCCTGAAATGAAATACCGTGACTTAGATTTAAACGAAATGACGACTGCGGTAAAACTGAAACTAGCAATGAAAATGGGTAAGTGTGTGGTAGTTTTACAAAAAAGATAGAAAGAGTGAGGAAAGTGGGTAAAAACAAGAATGGCAGAAAGCAAGATGTATATAAATGTAGGATGTACAGCAAATCCAATATTTGGACAAAAGCCTTTTCAAGGACCACATACAGAAACAATCTTACATCCTTCCCATGCTTTTAAACCCCACATAGGGCTCGCATGGTAGTTCAACATTGTAGTACAGCAAATAAAAACACGAACAAATGTATGAAAAATATATAGACTTTGCCTTTGGCCTCCTCCTTGAAAGAAAGTCCTGGCAATAAATTCGCTCAGAGAGATGAAGTAGAGCACAAAGTGAAAGCCAACTATTGGCTAAGAAATGTTGTAAAGGAGTTATTATGGTTCATTATCATTGCACTCCAAACATATCCATGGGCGCTCCTATCTCCTCCTCACCATATCCCTCAGCATACATCGACTAATTGTGCCAGTTCCGTGTCGACTGACGATTCTTCTCACACGTGGCGAATACCTCTCAGTTCTTACCATATCATTCTTTGGTTTGCATCATTCGTTTGCAAGATTTAATGGCTGCTCTCGGCGTGATCTTGCTGGTGTCGATATAACCGTTGATTTACCGCCTGGTTTCCATCATTCGTTTGAAAGATTTACTCGATGATACTATAGCGAGTTTTTTACAGATCGTTTCAAAACTCTACATACTGAAGAGTCAGTTGCTTAGCGATGATCTTCGTGGTTATAAGGAGACTCTTAACTACGGAAGAGTGCAGGTAATTAAATATATATATATATAAATTGTTGATTGACATTGATCGTGAATATAGTATATTTCACAGTTTCTGACCAGCGCTTATAGCCGACCCAGAATGAGATCACAGCCAGGTGTAGCGTTGATCGATCGTTGTTCTGCTTCCTGACCTACCTGAGAACCAACCTTCATTGATTGTGAAGACAGATCGATCAAGTCAAGCAAGCGTATCGACTAGAAGGGAACAGATGAAAACAGCAGGAACAGTCCATCGCTAGCAGAAGAACTAAAGGAAAAATTCAAATACTAGGAAGAATTAGAGGTAAATTAACTTTTGCGCTGAAATGTAATGACATGAACTAGGCTATGGCTTAACGTATTTGGATAAGTGCATGAATCATAGTTAACATTTTTGTACTTTTAGAAATCCATTATTATACTGAACTTTACTATTATGACGAAAGACCTGAAGAAGCTGACACCGAAGAGTTAAAAATCACCAGCATGTTTCAGAAGTTGTCGATGGGTCTTGGCAAAAGAGAAATTACCCAGTTCATAACATCCTTTCAGAGAGGGAGACTGCAGTTGGTTGAGAGAAGTGGAAACTTATGCGTTGGCTAACACCTTTAATGAACAGAAGAAGAAAAACATTTCTTTGTTGACTGCAAAGGGGTTCAGCTGGAGAATTTATCGGCCGGGAATAAGAAAGAAGATAAGATGAGACGTGAGAAGTGTTCAAGAAGAAACTAAAAAAAAGATACTGGGAACGTGAGGAGAAGGAACATGCGAAACTAACACTGAGAAAAGTTAGACAAAAGGATTCCGAAAGTGTTCAGGCCTGCCTCGTAGATACGATGGTGAAGTTGACTAAGAGAGCTTTTGGTCGGGATTAGATAAACGAACCTGTGCTAGAAAAAAAAGTTAGTTAACCAGTTTATAGACAGAGTTCGAGGAGACGGAGAGAGGATGAAACTACTAAGGAAAAGACCAGCCACATTAGAAAAAGCATTAAAGATAACCAGAGCAAAGGAGAGCATTCGTAGAAAATTTAACCTAAGAAAAGAAGAGAGACAGTATCGAAATGGCAGGGTACAATCTGGAATTGACTTAGAATTCAAAATGGCTTCGCAGCTACGGTTGGCCTAGGAAAGATGATAGACAACAAGATACATCATTGAGAGGCGAACACATATACCAGCAGGGAATGGATATGAAGGTAGGGATAATCGCACTGAGAGGATACATCGCCAGGACGGAGAGGTAAACAGCTCATCAAGGATGAACGGTGAGAAAGGGTATATCACGAAAACGGTGGACCGGACAGGTTGACGTAGAAGACAGACGGGGGAGAATAACTCTCCAGGTCAACCAACATTGGGATACAGAAATCTGACAGTCGTAACTAGAGCCAGGTTTAATACCTTCAGAAGAGAAGAAGGGGTAAGAGAATACAGAAAGGAAGCAGGAAATATAGGAAATGGTACCCGAACCTACAATTATTACCCATCTGGTTTGGAAAAGCCGAACGAGAATGTTAGATCCCGACCATTAGAACGGCATGATTCCGTTCGACATAATAGGATACAACATTATATAGATGTGATGGGATAGGCCACATTGCTAGACATTGTCCTTTGTCATATGAACAGACGAGAAGGAACAGAAAAGTGATAAAAGGGACTGACCCACGGCTTTTAAATGACGAGGCTGCTTAAAGGAAGGAGTCGGTTTAGGTAGCACTAGTAGAACCGGATCATCATCAGGTAGAATTTGGTCGAGAGATCATAAATCAAAAGTGGCCATGATGAGAAAAAACCCAGGGAATACGCCGAATTCTTGTATTCTGGCAATAGGAAAACTAAAGAAATAGAGCTATGGGTGACACAGGAGCAGAAGTATTCCTTATAAAAGAAAGTTTATAAAACACTCTTAAATTACACCGAAAAAAGGCATATGGTAAGAAACTAGTATTATATTCAATAAATGGAGAAACAAGTGAGAATTGTTGGAGCCACAGTCCTTCATTTTAGTTTAGGTAACTTAAAATTAGAGCGTGAGTTCATGATTGTAAACAACATAAATAGAGCAGTAGTGATAGGACGTGATTTTCTGAGTAAACACAAGGCAAGGATATCATCCGATATATGTAGGATGCAGATAGAACAGACATATGTTGAGTTAGTCAATGATATAGAAGAAGCTTCGATAATCCGTACCTCAAAAACCTTTTTTTTGGAGGTACTTTGAAAATAGAGAAGTAATGCAATAAAAGTAAATATAAGTAGAGAATTACACAATGACAATGATGTAATATGAATCACGGTAAGTAAGTGGGGGTACATTGAAACTAAGTATTACAATAAAAGTAAATATATGTAGAGAATTACTACAATGGTATGAGACGAATCACAGTAAATGAGGGTACTTTGAACATATATAGAAATAAAGAAGTGCTACAATAAAAGAATTACTACATTAGAGTAAAGGAAGTCTTCTAAAAGTGAGTAAGAAAACTATAAGCTTAAATAGAGTCAATATTTAGGTTCGGTATGTGTTATATATGAAATTATATGATCAACAGAATATGTGTCAGATGTTGTTGGTGTTTGTGACATCTGGATTTGTGACACCATGAGGGTTAGATCACCCCTAGGATACCCCTACGACCCCTAGGGGTCGGGGTGACATGTAAATATAATCGAAAATGAACTATGTTAGTGTCAAATCCATAGTTTTTGGAGTCGCGGAGATGAATAGTGACACTATCGATGCCGTTTAATTCCAAGTTCAGCCCCCAACAGCATGGGGCCCTAGGGGTGGGGGTGGCATGTACAAATGATCGAAAACGACCGATATTAGTGTCGAATCCATAGTTTTAAGGGTCGCCTAGATGAATAGTGACACCCTCGATGTCGTTTAAGTCCAAGGTCAGGTCCCATCGGCATGGGGAGGATGAGAAGTGGTTAAAAATAAAATGTCTAAATTGACCGAGATTCATAGTGTTCGGGGTCGCTAAGCTGAATGGTGACAGTACTGATGACAATTATGCCCACGTTTAGTCGAATAGAGGAAATAGAACTCTGTAAAACCGTCTAAACTCTGTAGAACCTTCTAGAACGTTGTGGAAATGAATAGAACGTTGTAGAACCGTCTAGAAGGTTGTGGAAATGAATAGAACTTTGTTGATTGGGATAAATACCCAGGCAAGGCCGGGTAATCAGCTAGTGGTCATATAAATGTGGGACCATTTATCACCTGTGAATTGTTTACTCATATGCTGATATTAGATATAGATGAAATGAAGCATGGTGTGGGACTGGATATCAATTGTGTATGTTGTATATTGGTTGAATTGGTTATATGTGACAGTATTAGTAATTGGCTGACAGAAATAGTAACAGAAGAATGCACAAAAAGTGTTGGTCCAAGTGGGGAATTACGAATTCTGCGTCATCTTTTGAAAAGTAAAAGTGAGTAGTGACGACGGAAAACAATTGCTTAGACATCTTTAGAAAAAGAGAGACAGATGGGACTTGATGCCCAGCAGACAGGCAACCCAATGTACAGAAGAAAACCGACATTTACATTGTTGGAGAGACATAGTAAAACTCAACGAGACGCTGCCACGTCGTTGTTTTTGGTCTCTAGATTTCGCCTCACAGTTTTGTGAAAGTTCGAATAGTTAGACTATGGAGGTGGTTCAGTCATGGTATGAAGTGGCTTTGCAATGAATTACAAAAACGCCCCTGTATCGTGTCGAAGGGAAACTGACAGGAATTAGATGATGTTGTTCAACCTCTTGTACTCCCAGCGCTTCATGATATTGGACAAGGCGCTGTGCTCCAAGATGACCACGCCCATCCCCACAGGGCTCGTGTTGATAATGACTTCTTCCGGCATCACCATGTCACCAGGATGGACTGGCTAGCACTCTCACCTGATCTCAACACTTCTGAGCATCTCTGGAACATTTTAGGGCCAGCACAAACAAGTAATCATCAACTACCTGGTGATCTGAGCCAATTGTTTCAAAACCTGCAGCAGGAGTGGAAGGCGATCCCCCCAGCACACTATCAGGAGCTTGATTTTATCCATGAGGCAACGTTGCATGTCTTGTGTCAGTGCTCGTGGGGGTCACACACGTTACTGGCCATCTTTAATTCAGCTGCCAACATTATCTGAACTTTAGAAAGAAGGGCGTGTCCAAATAACCAACACTTACTCCCATACAAATTCCTGTCACAGTCTGATATACAAATGACTACAGAACTATGCGATTAAGTATAACTCATTTCTCATTCTTTGTATTGTTAATATGGTGAGATTTGGTATGTGGCCATAGACTTCTTTTGATCTGCATAGATCACTCATTGTACCAGCCATTCTATTAATAGAACAATCATCATTCGCTGTGCTCAGAGATTTATTACATAGTCGATGGAAGAACCTGCAGAGAGCAGCCTCTCTCTCTCTCTCTCTGTGCCTCTCTCACACTCCTTCTCTCTCTCCTTCTCTCTCTCTCTCTCTCTCTCTCTCTTCTGTCTCCCTCTTTCTTCTCCATTTCCCTTTCTCCCCCTCTCCCCCATCCCTCTCCTTTTTTTAACTAGACAAAACAGAGAACTGATAATTTAACACTCTTTCAGCCATCGGCATGGGGAGGGGGGGGGGAATGAGAAGTGGTTAAAAATAAAATGTCTAAATTGACCGAGATTCATAGTGTTCGGGGTCGCTAAGCTGAATGGTGACAGTACTGATGACAATTATGCCCACGTTTAGTCGAATAGAGGAAATAGAACTCTGTAAAACCGTCTAAACTCTGTAGAACCGTCTAGAAGGTTGTGGAAATGAATAGAACGTTGTAGAACCGTCTAGAAGGTTGTGGAAATGAATAGAACTTTGTTGATTGGGATAAATACCCAGGCAAGGCCGGGTAATCAGCTAGTGGTCATATAAATGTGGGACCATTTATCACCTGTGAATTGTTTACTCATATGCTGATATTAGATATAGATGAAATGAAGCATGGTGTGGGACTGGATATCAATTGTGTATGTTGTATATTGTTGAATTGGTTATATGTGACAGTATTAGTAATTGGCTGACAGAAATAGTAACAGAAGAATGCACAAAAAGTGTTGGTCCAAGTGGGGAATTACGAATTCTGCGTCATCTTTTGAAAAGTAAAAGTGAGTAGTGACGACGGAAAACAATTGCTTAGACATCTTTAGAAAAAGAGAGACAGATGGGACTTGATGCCCAGCAGACAGGCAACCCAATGTACAGAAGAAAACCGACATTACATTGTTGGAGAGACATAGTAAAACTCAACGAGACGCTGCCACGTCGTTGTTTTTGGTCTCTAGATTTCGCCTCACAGTTTTGTGAAAGTTCGAATAGTTAGACTATGGAGGTGGTTCAGTCATGGTATGAAGTGGCTTTGCAATGAATTACAAAAACGCCCCTGTATCATGTCGAAGGGAAACTGACAGGAATTAGATGATGTTGTTCAACCTCTTGTACTCCCAGCGCTTCATGATATTGGACAAGGCGCTGTGCTCCAAGATGACCACGCCCATCCCCACAGGGCTCGTGTTGATAATGACTTCTTCCGGCATCACCATGTCACCAGGATGGACTGGCTAGCACTCTCACCTGATCTCAACACTTCTGAGCATCTCTGGAACATTTTAGGGCCAGCACAAACAAGTAATCATCAACTACCTGGTGATCTGAGCCAATTGTTTCAAAACCTGCAGCAGGAGTGGAAGGCGATCCCCCCAGCACACTATCAGGAGCTTGATTTTATCCATGAGGCAACGTTGCATGTCTTGTGTCAGTGCTCGTGGGGGTCACACACGTTACTGGCCATCTTTAATTCAGCTGCCAACATATCTGAACTTTAGAAAGAAGGGCGTGTCCAAATAACCAACACTTACTCCCATACAAATTCCTGTCACAGTCTGATATACAAATAACTACAGAACGATGTGATTAAATATAACTGATTTCTCATTTTTTTTGTATTGTTATAATGGTGAGATTTGGTATGTGGCCATAGACTTCTTTTGAGCAGCATAGATCACTCATTGTACCAGCCATTCTATTAATAGAAAAAGTCACCAGTTGCTGTATTCAGAGATTTATTACATAGTCGATGGAAGAACCTGCAGAGAGCCCTCACTCTCTCTCTCTCTGTGCCTCTCTCACACTCCTTCTCTCTCTCCTTCTATCTCTCCTTCTCTCTCTCCTTCTCTCTCTCCTTCTCTCTTTTTTCTCTTTCCCTCTCTCCCCCTCTCCCCCATCCCTCTCCTTTTTTTTTAACTAGACAAAACAGAGAACTGATAATTTAACACTCTTTCAGCCACGAAAGTCTTTCCATTTAAAAAAAGGAAAGATAGATAGATAGATAGATAGATAGATAGATAGATAGATAGATAGATAGATAGATAGATAGATAGATAGATAGATATAGATAGATAGATAGATAGATAGATAGATAGATAGATAGATAGATAGATAGATAGATAGGTTGGTTGGTAGGTAGGTAGTTAGGTAGGTAGGTAGGTAGGTAGGTAGGTAGTAGGTAGGTAGTAGGTAGGTAGGTAGGTAGTTAGGTAGGTAGGTAGGTAGTAGGTAGTAGGTAGGTAGTAGGTAGTAGGTAGGTAGGTAGGTAGTAGGTAGTAGGTAGGTAGGTAGGTAGGTAGTAGGTAGGTAGGTAGGTAGGTAGGTAGTAGGTAGGTAGGTAGGTAGGTAGTTAGGTAGGTAGGTAGTAGGTAGTAGGTAGGTAGTAGGTAGGTAGTAGGTAGGTAGGTAGGTAGGTAGGTAGTAGGTAGGTAGGTAGGTAGGTAGGTAGTTAGGTAGGTAGTAGGTAGGTAGTAGTAGGTAGGTAGGTAGTAGGTAGTAGGTAGGTAGGTAGGTAGTAGGTAGGTAGGTAGGTAGGTAGTAGGTAGGTAGGTAGGTAGGTAGGTAGGTAGGTAGTAGGTAGGTAGTAGGTAGGTAGGTAGTAGGTAAGTAGGTAGGTAGTAGGTAGGTAGGTAGTAGGTAGGTAGGTAGTAGGTAGGTAGGTAGTAGGTAGGTAGGTAGGTAGTAGGTAGGTAGGTAGGTAGGTAGGTAGGTAGGTAGGTAGTAGGTAGGTAGGTAGTAGGTAGGTAGTAGGTAGTAGGTAGGTAGGTAGGTAGGTAGGTAGGTAGGTAGGTAGGTAGGTAGGTAGGTAGGTAGGTAGGTAGGTAGGTAGGTAGGTAGTAGGTAGGTAGTAGTAGGTAGGTAGGTATAGATACTTTTAACTGGTTTTATTCTGATTCTGCTTATAATTTACAACATTGTTAAGCTAAATACGAACCCGATGCTCTGTCCCGTCATAAAAAAAAAACATGGCGATTATGTTTACCGAGAAGAATAGTGTTTGTGTGACCTCTTTTTCTGTCTCTTATGAATAGAGGTAGTTTCCTCGAACTCCTCGCTTTTTAGTTTCTGTTTCTCTGGCTTACGTCAACTACCTGTCTTCTGAGAAAATCATTTCACGGTCGACGCTTTAACAGGAAAACCGGTCACGATTGACGAGTACAGAAAAAGATACAGAAGCAACAAAGCTGACGTGGGGCATGGTAGATCTGTTGCCAGCGTTCGCTGTCTTGTGCTTTGTCCGTACATCAAGATACCCTACATGGCATGCCGAGGTCACAACAGGGTAACAGTAAAGATCACAAATGGAGAGGAACCGGGGGATATATAAGCATTGGACGGTAGAGGTCGGGGGGAGGCCAGTATTAAATTTATCTTAGGGCATTAGTGCTTGTTTAATCTGTCGCGGAAATAAACATCCAGAAAATTGGATTTAACACTAAGTCACAGTTTTAGTTTATTTAGTTAAGTGACAAAGACAATATAATGAAGAATGTTAGAGAAGATGTAGACAAAGAATATTACGATGCCATAACAATTGAAGGTTATGAAATACCAGAGATTAGATATGCTGATGACACAGTGTTACTGTCCACAACACAAAAAGGAATGGAATAATTAATTACGTCAGTCCATAAGAATAGCGAAGAGCAAAACCTCTATCTTAATGCAAAGAAAACTAAATTGATGACAACTGACAAAACAAATAAGGCAACTGAAATATGTATCAATGAGGACAAACTGGAAGAAGTGGAGAGTTTTGAATATCTTGGATCACTACTAACTAATAATGGAGAAACAATGAGGGAAATTAAAAGTAGGACATCTATTGCTCTTCAGAAAGTAAAACACATAAAGAATCTGTGGAGAGGAGCAGACAGAACCACAAAAATAAGATTTTTAAGGGCATGCATCTTTCCCATCGCAACATATGCCTGTGAGACCTGGACACTTAACAAAACAGCTGAGAAACACATAAATGCCTTTGAATGTAAATGCTACAGAAGAGTTCTCCAAATATCGTGGACACAAAAAGAATAAATATATCCATACTACAAAAACGTAATATTGAAGAAGGCTGACTAGTAAAGAGGCTTAAACAGGGAAAACTTAAATATTTTGGACACATTAAACGTCATGATAATTTAGAGAAGACCGTATTGAAAGGATACATAATGGGAAAAGAATAAGAGGAAGACCAAAACGAAGATGGCTGCAAGACATCGTTCACGATCTGCAAATGGATGCAACAGCAGCAGGCCATCGTGCTCACAACCGAGAGGTCTACAGCAGTGCTGATAGGGAAGCAAATTTCAGCAAGGGACATGCAAATTAATGAATGACAAAGACAACATAGCAGAAGTTGCAACCATCTGTAAACAGTTGCCAGAGAAAGATCATAAATGATAGGACAAGACGAGAAATCAGGAGATTTGCGAACAAACAGAATAAGAAATAATCAATATACACATTAAGTCAGTTACAGGGAGGTCAAAGCATCACAAGAACCCACTGAGACCAACTGTGGACCAAAAGACTTGGCACAATCAGTGAACCATATCCAATCCACCAGTTACAAAGGAAGCAACGAACGATCCTGATTAAGAACTGGCCACTGCACGCTGCTGAGCTATCTCAACCAACTCGAGATCTCGCATACGGACGAATGCCCCTGTAAGAGAGAAGTACAGACTCCAGAACATGTTCTCCAAGACTGCCACAACTGTTACAGACCTGCACAACCAGACATGACCACAGGGTCTGGACCTAAGGAGGAAGCAGTGGGGCTGCTGGGAGGAGCTGGAGAAAACTGTGAGGCTGCTGGGAGGAGCTGGAGAAAACTGTGAGGCTGCTGGGAGGAGCTGGAGAAAAGTGTGGGGCTGCTGCGAGGAGTTGGAGAGAACTGTGAGGCTGCTGGGATGTGCTGGAGAAAAGTGTGAGGCTGCTGGGAGGAGCTGGAGAAAACTGTTAGGCTGCTGGGAGGAGTTGGAGAAAAGTGTGGGGCTGCTGCGAGAAGTTGGAGAGAACTGTGAGGCTGCTGGGATGTGCTGGAGAAAACTGTGAGGCTGCTGGGAGGACTGGAGAAAACTGTGGGGCTGCTGCGAGGAGTTGGAGAGAACTGTGGGGCTGCTGGGATGTGCTGGAGAAAACTGATACTGCTTATAATTTAGAAAATTGTTAAGCTAAATACGAACCTGATGCTCTGTCCCGTCACACACACACAAAAAACATGGCTGTTATGTTTATCGAGAAGAATAGTGTTTGTGTGACCTCTTTTTCTGTCTCTTATGAATAGAGATAGTTTCCTCGAACCCCTGGCTTTTTAGTTTCTGTTTCTCTGGCTTACGTCAACTACCTATCTTCTGAGAAAATCATTTCACAGTCGACGATTTAATAGGAAACCGGTCACGAGTGACGAGTACAGAAAGAGATACAGAAGCAACAAAGCTGACGTAGGGCACGGTAGATCTGTTGCCAGCGTTCGCTATCTTGTGCTTTGTCCGTGCCTCAAGATACCCTACGTGGCATGCCGAGGTCACAACAGGGTAAAGTAAAGATCACAAATGGAGAGGAATCAGGGGATATATAAGCATTGGACGATAGAGGTCGGGGGAGGCCAGTATTAAATTTATCTTAGGGCATTGGTGCTTGTTTAATCTGTCGCGGAAATAAACACCCAGAAAGTTGGGTTTAACACTAAGTCACAGTTTTAGTTTATTTAGTTAAGTGACAAAGACAATATAATGAAGAATGTTAGAGAAGATGTAGACAAAGAATATTACGATGCCATAACAATTGAAGGTTATGAAATACCAGAGATTAGATATGCTGATGACACAGTGTTACTGTCCACAACACAAAAAGGAATGGAATAATTAATTACGTCAGTCCATAAGAATAGCGAAGAGCAAAACCTCTATCTTAATGCAAAGAAAACTAAATTGATGACAACTGACAAAACAAATAAGGCAACTGAAATATGTATCAATGAGGACAAACTGGAAGAAGTGGAGAGTTTTGAATATCTTGGATCACTACTAACTAATAATGGAGAAACAATGAGGGAAATTAAAAGGAGGACATCTATCGCTCTTCAGAAAGTAAAAGAAAATAAAGAATCTGTGGAGAGGAGCAGACAGAACCACAAAAATAAGATTTTTAAGGGCATGCATCTTTCCCATCGCAACATATGCCTGTGAGACCTGGACACTTAACAAAACAGCTGAGAAACACATAAATGCCTTTGAATGTAAATGCTACAGAAGAGTTCTCCAAATATCGTGGACACAAAAAAGAATAAATATATCCATACTACAAAAACTTAATATTGAAGAAGGCTGGCTAGTAAAGAGGATTAAAGAGAGAAAACTTAAATATTTTGGACACATTAAACGTCATGATAATTTAGAGAAGACCGTATTGAAAGGATACATAATGGGAAAAGAATAAGAGGAAGACCAAAACGAAGATGGCTGCAAGACATCGTTCACGATCTGCAAATGGATGCAACAGCAGCAGGCCATCGTGCTCACAACCGAGAGGTCTACAGCAGTGCTGATAGGGAAGCAAATTTCAGCAAGGGACATGCAAATTAATGAATGACAAAGACAACATAGCAAAAGTTGCAACCATCTGTAAACAGTTGCCAGAGAAAGCTCATAAATGATAGGACAAGACGAGAAATCAGGAGATTTGCGAACAAACAGAATAAGAAATAATCAATATACACATCAAGTCAGTTACAGGGAGGTCAAGAGCATCACAAGAACCCACTGAGACCAATTGTGGACCAAGAGACTTATCACAATCAGTGAACCGGATCCAATCCACCAGTTACAAAGGAAGCAACGAACGATCCTGATTAAGAACTGGCCACTGCACGCTGCTGAGCTATCTCAACCAACTCGAGATCTCGCATACGGACGAATGCCCCTGTAAGAGAGAAGTACAGACTCCAGAACATGTTCTCCAAGACTGCCACAACTGTTACAGACCTGCACAACCAGACATGACCACAGGGTCTGGACCTAAGGAGGAAGCTGTGGGGCTGCTGGGAGGAGCTGGAGAAAACTGTGAGGCTGCTGGGAGGAGCTGGAGAAAACTGTGAGGCTGCTGGGAGGAGCTGGAGAAAAGTGTGAGGCTGCTGGGAGGAGCTGGAGAAAAGTGTGAGGCTGCTGGGAGGAGCTGGAGAAAAGTGTGAGGCTGCTGGGAGGAGCTGGAGATAAGTGTGATCCTGCTGGGAGGAGCTGGAGAAGTTAGTGGGGCTGCTGGGAGGAGCTGGAGAAAAGTGTGAGGCTGCTGGGAGGAGCTGGAGAAAAGTGTGAGGCTGCTGGGAGGAGCTGGAGAAAAGTGTGAGGCTGCTGGGATGAGCTGGAGAAGTTAGTGGGGCTGCTGGGAGGAGCTGGAGAAGACTATGGGGCTGCTGGGAGGAGCTGGAGAAGACTGTGGGGCTGCTGGGAGGAGCTGGAGAAAAGTGTGAGGCTGCTGGGAGGAGCTGGAGAAAAGTGTGAGGCTGCTGGGAGGAGCTGGAGAAAAGTGTGAGGCTGCTGGGAGGAGCTGGAGAAAAGTGTGAGGCTGCTGGGAGGAGCTGGAGAAAAGTGTGAGGCTGCTGGGAGGAGCTGGAGAAAAGTGTGAGGCTGCTGGGAGGAGCTGGAGAAAAGTGTGAAGCTGCTGGGAGGAGCTGGAGAAAAGTGTGAGGCTGCTGGGAGGAGCTGGAGAAAAGTGTGAGGCTGCTGGGAGGAGCTGGATAAAAGTGTGAGGCTGCTGGGAGGAGCTGGAGAAGTTAGTGGGGCTGCTGGGAGGAGCTGGAGAAAAGTGTGGGGCTGCTGGGAGGAGCTGGAGAAAAGTGTGAGGCTGCTGGCAGGAGCTGGAGAAAAGTGTGGGGCTGCTGGGAGGACCTAGAGAAGACTGTGGGGCTGCTGGCAGGACATTGAGAAGACTGTGGGGCTGCTGGAAGGACATGGAGAAGACTGTGGGGCTGCTGGGAGGACCTGGATAAGACTGTGGACTTCATCCTGGCGACCGAGCTTCTGATTTAGCATGACCAAGAACTTTAACCCCTAAGAAGAAACAATATACGGCCAAGCACCAAGAAAATGGAGGTGGATTTGACCCACACTAAGAAAGCAGAGAGACGGCATAAGAAGAATTTTTTTATATGTAACCCTCAGGAGAAGCGCAAACAGAGAAGACCAAAAAATACTTTGAAAATGTCTACGTAGAAGATTCTAAGTGGAAGGACTCACATGAAGTAAATTGGAGAATAAGAGCAATTAATACTTTGAAAAAGTCTACATCGAAGATTTTAAGTAGAAGGACTCACATGAAGTGACTTGGAGAACAGGAACAAAGATAGAAGTGACTAGAAAACCTTTGTCTGTGACATATGCTCCGGAAGAGGGACGACTGGCATTGACTGAGTGAAAGAGAAAGATGTAGTCACAGAAAAATCTACAGAAACCAAACTTAGAACAGCTTGTGCAGGAAATGAGGGCTCATAAAAAGAGAAGACAAAATAGCAAAGAGACTGGGTTTTCCAAAGGAGACAGGGTTCTTATGTAGACGTAATGCACCTAGTGGTAAAGGGAAGATGGAAGATAGAAGAGACAGAGTTAGACAGAAAGAAAGGTTGTTTGATGGTTTGGAATCCTGGCACGGGAAATTCTCAACGACAAGCCTGTTGTGATGCACAAGGGATCGAGGATTATGGATGGACATGATATCCTACGTTTATTGGAGGGACCTTGAGAGAGATAGTAAACTTACTTGTAAAGATCAAATCTAGAAGGATATCATCTCATATATCAGGAGGTGGTGAATATAGTTCGGACAAGAACTCATGTTTAGCCCTGAAGCCAGGTTTGGTATTGAGTCTCACCATTAGTGACATGCATTATCATTTGATCAGGTTTGGAGGTGGAGCTAAATTGAGCAAGTTTACGTTTCACAGCGCCATTTGATATTTTTTCCCCCTCTACATAGTAAACGTAAAAAACAGAGATACGAGGGGCGTTCAGAAAGTAATGCACCACATCGTTTTTCTCAGGAGCTGTTTATTAAAAAAGAATGAAATATATACAACATATACATGGATATGTCATGTAAACATCGGTATTATTCAACATAATCCCCAATCACCTTGCATGGCTTTACGCCAGCGCGAAACAAGTGCATGTATTCCTAGTTTGCATCAGGTGATTTTCTCCTGAATATGTAGCCATTTCTTCGCTGCATGAATCACTCCTTCGTCATTTTCAAATCTTACTCCTCCGATTGCATCTTTAAGTGGACAAAACAGATGGAAATCAGAGAGTGCCAAATCGGGACTATAGGGTGGATGGAGATTGCTTCCAGTGTTGCCAGACTTGTGTGAGAGCGCACATTATCGTGAAGGAGAAGCAGATCTGCTGGATTCTTGTACAGCCAAACTCTGCGAGAACGCTGATTGAGTTTTTTTCAATGTCTTAATGTAAACTTGCGAATTGATTGTCTCTCCTCTTGGCATAACATCCATAAGAATCACACCTTCAATGTCCCAAAAGACAGTGATCATGACCTTTCCAGCTGATGGAATTGTCTTGAATTTCTTTCTTTGTGGTGATTGCGGATGATGCCACTCCATTGACTGTCTTTTTGTCTCAGTTCAAAATGATGTGCCCAGGTTTCGTCACCTGTTACGATCTTAGCCAAAAAGTTCTCTCCCACAGCATTGAAACGCTTCAACAATTCAGAAGAAATTGCTTTCCTTCGCAATCGATGGTCATTTCTCAGACTTCAAGGAACCCATTTTGCGCAAACTTTAGAAAATCCAGAGCTTTTATAACTGCATTTGCACTACCATTGCTGACTTACGGCTTTAAGGCCATCTGTTGAGTAGTGATACGCCTATCAGTAAGAATAATGCCCTCAGTGCATTTCAACATTTCTGCCTTGGTGGCTGTGGCAGGACGTCCACAGTACGGCCGATTATGCAACTCCAAGCAGAGAGACGGCATAAGAAGAATTTTTTTATATGTAACCCTCAGGAGAAGCGCAAACAGAGAAGACCAAAAAATACTTTGAAAATGTCTACGTAGAAGATTCTAAGTGGAAGGACTCACATGAAGTAAATTGGAGAATAAGAGCAATTAATACTTTGAAAAAGTCTACATCGAAGATTTTAAGTAGAAGGACTCACATGAAGTGACTTGGAGAACAGGAACAAAGATAGAAGTGACTAGAAAACCTTTGTCTGTGACATATGCTCCGGAAGAGGGACGACTGGCATTGACTGAGTGAAAGAGAAAGATGTAGTCACAGAAAAATCTACAGAAACCAAACTTAGAACAGCTTGTGCAGGAAATGAGGGCTCATAAAAAGAGAAGACAAAATAGCAAAGAGACTGGGTTTTCCAAAGGAGACAGGGTTCTTATGTAGACGTAATGCACCTAGTGGTAAAGGGAAGATGGAAGATAGAAGAGACAGAGTTAGACAGAAAGAAAGGTTGTTTGATGGTTTGGAATCCTGGCACGGGAAATTCTCAACGACAAGCCTGTTGTGATGCACAAGGGATCGAGGATTATGGATGGACATGATATCCTACGTTTATTGGAGGGACCTTGAGAGAGATAGTAAACTTACTTGTAAAGATCAAATCTAGAAGGATATCATCTCATATATCAGGAGGTGGTGAATATAGTTCGGACAAGAACTCATGTTTAGCCCTGAAGCCAGGTTTGGTATTGAGTCTCACCATTAGTGACATGCATTATCATTTGATCAGGTTTGGAGGTGGAGCTAAATTGAGCAAGTTTACGTTTCACAGCGCCATTTGATATTTTTTCCCCCTCTACATAGTAAACGTAAAAAACAGAGATACGAGGGGCGTTCAGAAAGTAATGCACCACATCGTTTTTCTCAGGAGCTGTTTATTAAAAAAGAATGAAATATATACAACATATACATGGATATGTCATGTAAACATCGGTATTATTCAACATAATCCCCAATCACCTTGCATGGCTTTACGCCAGCGCGAAACAAGTGCATGTATTCCTAGTTTGCATCAGGTGATTTTCTCCTGAATATGTAGCCATTTCTTCGCTGCATGAATCACTCCTTCGTCATTTTCAAATCTTACTCCTCCGATTGCATCTTTAAGTGGACAAAACAGATGGAAATCAGAGAGTGCCAAATCGGGACTATAGGGTGGATGGAGATTGCTTCCAGTGTTGCCAGACTTGTGTGAGAGCGCACATTATCGTGAAGGAGAAGCAGATCTGCTGGATTCTTGTACAGCCAAACTCTGCGAGAACGCTGATTGAGTTTTTTTCAATGTCTTAATGTAAACTTGCGAATTGATTGTCTCTCCTCTTGGCATAACATCCATAAGAATCACACCTTCAATGTCCCAAAAGACAGTGATCATGACCTTTCCAGCTGATGGAATTGTCTTGAATTTCTTTCTTTGTGGTGATTGCGGATGATGCCACTCCATTGACTGTCTTTTTGTCTCAGTTCAAAATGATGTGCCCAGGTTTCGTCACCTGTTACGATCTTAGCCAAAAAGTTCTCTCCCACAGCATTGAAACGCTTCAACAATTCAGAAGAAATTGCTTTCCTTCGCAATCGATGGTCATTTCTCAGACTTCAAGGAACCCATTTTGCGCAAACTTTAGAAAATCCAGAGCTTTTATAACTGCATTTGCACTACCATTGCTGACTTACGGCTTTAAGGCCATCTGTTGAGTAGTGATACGCCTATCAGTAAGAATAATGCCCTCAGTGCATTTCAACATTTCTGCCTTGGTGGCTGTGGCAGGACGTCCACAGTACGGCCGATTATGCAACTCCTAATCTCCACTTATTGATTCTTTGATTCTCTGAACCCAGAGACTGACTGTACTCCTGTCGACTGCAAAACTTTCATACACATCACATAGACGCTTGTGAATGTTCACAACAGTTTCTATCTCTGCAACGAGAAATTCTATCACAATTCTATGTTTATACCGCATGTTTCTAAGACACTCCATTTCAACGGTTAGGGCAGCCATATTCTTTGGCTGGTTGGGGTGCAATTTAGTTCACACAGTCAGCACATGTCATATTTAAAGTGTGCAAAATTTCATGCTTCTATCTTCATTACTTATCTTATATCTTATATCTTATATCCTTCCCGTGCCGTTAGACGTCACATAGGGCTCGCAAAGTAGTTCGCCAATATTTCCTGTCTTCGGCGAGTCTTTCAACCTCAACAAAGGATTTTATGCCTGTTAACTTGGCCTCTCTTAATAATGTTCTCTTCAGAGTTTCACGCGGTCTGCCCCTTTTTCTTCGGCCTGTTATGTGCCACTTGATAGCTTGTTTTGGGATTCTCTGCTCATTTCTTCTCATCAAGTGGCCAACATATGTCCATCTCCTTTTCCTGATCACCCGTGAGACATTACTAGCTGAAAAAAAAACCGATGTGGTGCATTACTTTCTGAACGCCCTTCGTAAAATGTGCGATGAAGATTGGGGTGCGGAGGGGGGGGGGGGGGAGGAAAGGGTTGCCAGGCCATTTTATCAGCCTAGACCCCAGAAATACAACCCGGGCTCACCTCCCCTTTCGTCAAGCTTGCGTAGGGCTAGCAACTGGCTCTCCACTAGAGTGCCATGTTATTTTTCTATTTGCTATATAAAGTGTACATTTCCGTTCAGATCATCCAGGGTATAGTGGGGTGTGGAGCTCTTTCATCAGTGCCCCGCGCTACTGATCCCAGTTACACCTCTGTACTGGCTAGGTTACCCTGTACTGACCCGGGCATATCACAGCAATCTACGCATCTGACATAATGCAGGAGTCTGAACATTCCATGACCTCTCTTCGTAAACTGTACACCAATTCTCTTCTTTTCTAGGCAAAAGTTTTCTGTCTATTTAGTTAAGTGACAAATACACTTGTGTGTGTGTGTGTGCGTGTGTGTGTGTGTGTGCGTGTGTGTGTGTGTGAGAGAGAGAGAGAGAGAGAGAGAGAGAGAGAGAGGGAACTGAACTGAAACTATCTTATCGTTGAGTTCCAATTATTTTAGGTAAAGCCCCTTTTATGTCTGCTTGTATTCTATTGGATGTCGTTGAGCAAAGAAAAACCAATGAGAAAAGACGTAATCAAAAAAGTTATATATACAGTACAAACTTTCTTTAACCTGTCTGCATTGAGGCGGAGATGAACTCTACTTACATAACAAAATGTACAAACTAGGAAAAAAAGTAGGAACAGCTTTATTACTTAACGAGCACACAGTTGTGACGTTTCTGTGAGAACTTAAATCATACAAAAACACACAGGACATGGAAATAGAGAGAGGAGATGAATGCTGTATTTAAAAAATAGGGATATGGAAAAAACAGAATAAAATGAATGGAGGACTTAGCTGTGACTTGTAAGAAACTGTGACTTGTAGCTCTCTGATGATACGTCATTGTACCAGCCATTGTGTGATGATGGATCATGTACCAGCCATTGTGTGATGATGGATCATGTACCAGCCATTGTGTGATGATGGATCATGTACCAGCCATTGTATGATGATGGATCATGTACCAGCCATTGTATGATGATGGATCAGTTATTGTACCAGCCATTGTATGATGATGGATCAGTCATTATACCAGCCATTGTGTGATGATAGATAAGTCATTGTACCAGCCATTGTGTGATAACAGATCAGTCATTGTACCAGCCATTGTGTGATGATAGATCAGTCATTGTACCAGCCATTGTATGATGATAGATCAGTCATTGTACCAGCCACTGTGTGATGATAGATCAGTCATTGTACCAGCCACTGTGTGATGATAGATCAGTCATTGTACCAGCCATTGTGTGATGATAGATCAGTCATTGTATCAGCCATTGTGTGATGATGGATCAGTCATTGTACCAGCCATTGTATGATGATGGATCAGTCATTGTACCAGCCATTGTATGATGATGGATCAGTCATTGTACCAGCCATTGTATGATGATGGATCAGTCATTGTACCAGCCATTGTGTGATGATTTATCAGTCATTATACCAGCCACTGTGTGATGATAGATCAGTCATTGTACCAGCCATTGTATGATGATGGATCAGTTATTGTACCAGCCATTGTATGATGATAGATCAGTCATTGTACCAGCCACTGTGTGATGATAGATCAGTCATTGTACCAGCCATTGTGTGATGATTGATCAGTCATTGTACCAGCCATTGTATGATGATGGATCAGTCATTGTACCAGCCATTGTGTGATGATAGATCAGTCATTGTACCAGCCACTGTGTTATGATAGATCAGTCATTGTACCAGCCATTGTGTGATGATGGATCAGTCATTGTACCAGCCACTGTGTGATGATATCTACATAGAACACTATCATACAGAGCTTGTTGAGAGACTTGTGTAAAAAATCGAAGAACCTGCAGACTTGTCCGAGCGGCTAGGAAAGCGAAGAGCTGGGTCGACTCTGTGGTCAGTTTTCTGTCTAGCCCTGGTATTCAAACACATAGCGTGCCCTTCATTAAATTTTTGTCATCATCATCATCATCATCATCAGCCCTCTGTACTCCCAATGAAGCATAAGACATCAACAAAGGTTCTCCAGCCATCTTGTCTTGAGCAAGTCGGTATACCTCAAATCATGTCATTCTTGCTTTCTTTAGTTCTTCATGTATTGTGTGTCTCCATGTCCACAATGGCCTGCTCCTCTTTCTTTTCCCTTGAGGTGTCCAAGTCAAGGGTGTCTTGTTCTTTCCATTTGTAATATGTGGCCCAGCCATTTCCATCTTCGTCTTGTGACCTCTTTAGTGATGTCCTCAGTGCCTGTTAGTCTGGTTACTTCCTCGTTTGTCACGATCTCTCCCAACTGTATTCTTTTATTTTCCTGAGGCATCTTCCTTCAAATCCTCTCAGTCTGCTTTTGATTCTCTGACTAGTTGTTGATACTTCGGCTGCATATAATAAAAATGGAGTGGATTCTGAGCTTGAGGTTCGTATGGTTTGTCAGTAGTTATAAAATAATGGGAAAAGCCAGGTCACTGAGACCCCTGGCCCAAGCTGTACAGCCCAGGATTTCTCCCCTCCGTTCTCCCCCGCCCTCTCCATCCCACCCCATCTCTTTTTAAAACTAGAAAATAGAGAAATTACACGTTTGCTTTAACGGTCTTCCAAGCATGAGTCACTTTGCAGTTTTAAAAAGGGAATATATACATGCAAACACACACACACACACACACACACACATATATATATATATATATATATATTATATATATATATATATATGAGCCTAGGTGGTTCTTGCCGTCATAAAAACATGGATGTTATGTTTATTAACAAGAAAACATTTGTGTGTTATGTGTTTTTTGTTTCTTAGGAAAAGAGGTAGACATGATTTTCTAGAATCCTTATGTTTCAGTTTCTGTGTCTTACATGAGTGTGACATCAGCTCTCCTGTCTTTTTTTAGAAATCGTTTGACAGCCGAAACTTTGACAAAAAAGGCGGTCATGCGTGATGGTAATGGAAAAAGCTACTGATGCAACACACCTTTATATAGGCCGTGGATGTGTTGCCAACGTTCCCTAACTTGTGCTCTGTCCGTGCATCAAGAAATCCACTGTGGTACGCCCAGATCAGTTCAGGGTAACGGTCTTCCAAGCATAAGTCACTTTCCATTAAAAAAAAAGAAATATACTGCATATATATATATATATATATATATATATATATATGAATGAACATGGAGAATAAGATCAATGACTACTTTGAAAAAGTATATATATATATATATATATATATATATATATATCATCAGGTGCCGTGCCGACTGGCGTTGGCTATTATGCTTCTCCAGAGTACCCGATCCTTCATGCAGGACACCAGTTCAGTTGGTGATCTCCTCACACACCATCCCGTCAGACTGTCCAGTATCATTTCTCTTGGTCTTCCTCTTGATCTTCTTCCTTCTATTTTTCCTGTTGTTATAATATTTTCAATGCCCCCTCTCTTCTCATTGCATGTCCTATGAAAGTACATTGTCTCTCTCTTATCTTTCTGACAAGGTTTTTTGTATCTCCAGCTCTTCTCATACATTCTTCATTAGTTATTTTTGTTGTCCAGGGGATTCGCAACATTCTTCTAATAAACCACATTTCTGCTGCTTCCAATGATTTTTGTGCAGACTTGCCTATTGTCCATGATTCACTTCCATATAACAAGATAGGTTCAATATAGCATTTTAGGACTCGTTTTCTAACATTCATTGATAAAGATGTGTTAGCTAATATGTTTCTCATTTTCTGAAATGTAGTCTTTTATTTTCCTGAGGCATCTTCCTTCAAATCCTCTCAGTCTGCTTTTGATTCTCTGACTAGTTGTTGATACTTCGGCTGCATATAATAAAAATGGAGTGGATTCTGAGCTTGAGGTTCGTATGGTTTGTCAGTAGTTATAAAATAATGGGAAAAGCCAGGTCACTGAGACCCCTGGCCCAAGCTGTACAGCCCAGGATTTCTCCCCTCCGTTCTCCCCCGCCCTCTCCATCCCACCCCATCTCTTTTTAAAACTAGAAAATAGAGAAATTACACGTTTGCTTTAACGGTCTTCCAAGCATGAGTCACTTTGCAGTTTTAAAAAGGGAATATATACATGCAAACACACACACACACACACACACACATATATATATATATATATATATATATATATATATATAATATATATATATGAGCCTAGGTGGTTCTTGCCGTCATAAAAACATGGATGTTATGTTTATTAACAAGAAAACATTTGTGTGTATGTGTTTTTTGTTTCTTAGGAAAAGAGGCAGACATGATTTTCTAGAATCCTTATGTTTCAGTTTCTGTGTCTTACATGAGTGTGACATCAGCTCTCCTGTCTTTTTTAGAAATCGCTTGACAGCCGAAACTTTGACAAAAAAGGCGGTCATGCGTGATGGTAATGGAAAAAGCTACTGATGCAACACACCTTTATATAGGCCGTGGATGTGTTGCCAACGTTCCCTAACTTGTGCTCTGTCCGTGCATCAAGAAATCCACTGTGGTACGCCCAGATCAGTTCAGGGTAACGGTCTTCCAAGCATAAGTCACTTTCCATTAAAAAAAAAGAAATATACTGCATATATATATATATATATATGAATGAACATGGAGAATAAGATCAATGACTACTTTGAAAAAGTATATATATATATATATATATATATATATATATATATATCATCAGGTGCCGTGCCGACTGGCGTTGGCTATTATGCTTCTCCAGAGTACCCGATCCTTCATGCAGGACACCAGTTCAGTTGGTGATCTCCTCACACACCATCCCGTCAGACTGTCCAGTATCATTTCTCTTGGTCTTCCTCTTGATCTTCTTCCTTCTATTTTTCCTGTTGTTATAATATTTTCAATGCCCCCTCTCTTCTCATTGCATGTCCTATGAAAGTACATTGTCTCTCTCTTATCTTTCTGACAAGGTTTTTTGTATCTCCAGCTCTTCTCATACATTCTTCATTAGTTATTTTTGTTGTCCAGGGGATTCGCAACATTCTTCTAATAAACCACATTTCTGCTGCTTCCAATGATTTTTGTGCAGACTTGCCTATTGTCCATGATTCACTTCCATATAACAAGATAGGTTCAATATAGCATTTTAGGACTCGTTTTCTAACATTCATTGATAAAGATGTGTTAGCTAATATGTTTCTCATTTTCTGAAATGCAGTCTTTGCTTGGCCTATTCTGTTCCTAATTTCTGTTTTGCATTTCCCATCTGAAGTTATTACTGCTCCAAGGTATTTGAATTTCTGCAATTGCTTTAGAATGGTTCCGTTTAATTTAATACTGCATGCTGGTGGATTCTGTTTCTTAGATATAACTATAGTCTCTGTCTTTTTGATGTTCAAAGTAAGACCTTTCTGTTCACTTTCTTTGACGACTTTATCCAAGAGATTTTGCAGGTCTTGTTTGTTCTCAGCTATCAGTACTGTGTCGTCAGCATACCGAAGGTTGTTAATATTGTATCCTCCATATATATATATATATATATATATATATATATATATATATGCAGTATATTTCTTTTTTTATGGAAAGTGATTTATGCTTGGAAGACCGTTACAGGCTAGGAATATATATATATATATATATATATATATATATATGAAGTAACATGGAGAATAAGACTAATGACTACTTTGAAAAAGCATATATATATATATATATATATTTCCTAGCCTGTACAGAGGTGTAACTGGGATCAGTAGCAGGGAGCACTGATGAAAGAGCTCCACACCCCACTATACCCTGGATAATCTGTAGGGAAATGTACACTTTATGTAGCAAATAGAAAATAACGTGGCACTCTAGTGGAGAACCAGTTGCTAGCCCTACCTAAGCTTGATGAAAGGGGAGGTGAGCCCGGGTTATATCTCTCGGGCCTGAGCTGATGAAATGGCCCGGCAGTCCTATTCCCCCCACCCCCACCCCATCTTTCCCGTCCATTTTAATAGAGACAAAATTATATCAGAGTTACTTTTCTTGTTTTGAATGGGGTCCGATAGTAACTAGCATGGTTCTTGATGATCCAACCAGAATTCAACATTCGAGCCATGGTCATTCTTCTAGTATTTATGTTTCTTTCATATCTTAAGAGCGTTGTGCTTCTCGAGGCTACCAAGACTAAACTGTGCTTTATAACTTTATGTAAAAAAGAGAGTGCATTAAGACTGTCCTTAAAAAGTGAAACTGCTTCTGAAATAAGCAATCACTGTTTTAATGCATTAGAAGAGAACAAGATTGATAAACGTCAGTGCATTGCTTACTGTGGCGACAATGTAAATACGAATTTTGGTAGAGTACGACAAACTGGTACGAACAATGTGTTCACAAAATTGTAGAGTTGTGGGATTGAGTGTTAGTGTTTGTTCTGTGCTGCCGGTGCGGCCGCCAGGGAAGTTTATACTAAACGCTTCCCTAAGCTAGTGTGTTAAATGTGTAGCCAAATCTTGGCCAGTTTGTGTTCGGGGCATGGCCGAGGTACGAGCTAAGAAGGGCCGTTGTCGTTCGTGGCGGGTTTGTGGTTGTGAGTTGTTCCTTCTTCGATATGTGATAATGTTGCTACATCGTTCCGGCCCTGCTCAACCCGTGCCTACCTCATATCCTGTATGCTTTATGTTTGTAATTTAAGTTCTGGTGTGAATTATATGTAATGTGATACAGTTAAATTGCAAAAGTAGCATCGATTTTCAAGAATCTTGAGAACGTATAGCATTCGAAAGTTACAAGCACAAAAACAAAGTTAAGACTATTCAATTCAAATGTAATATCCACCCTACTTTATGCATGCGAAAGCTGAAAAACAACTGAATACACAGACAATAAATTAGACTCTTTTTAAAACAAATGCCCGAAGAAAATACTCGGCATCAAGTGGAACGAATTCAAGAACAATGCAGAGATAAGACATATAACTGAACAACAACCAGCCTTATGGGTGATCAGTGGACATATGTCAGTCACGTGATGAGAAGAAACAATCGGAGAATCCCAAAACAAGCTATCAGGTGGAGCACAACAGGCCGAAGAAAAAGAGGTCGACCACGTGAAACTCTAAAGAGGACATTGTTAAGAGAGGCCAAATTAACAGGCATAAAATCCCTTGATGAAGTTGAAAAGCTCGCTGAAAACAGGAAAAATTGACCAATTACCTTGAGAGCCCTCTCTGACTTTTAATGGCACGGAAAGGATATAAGATATAAGATATAAGATACAGTTAATGTAAAATTCTATGTATCTGATGAATTCGTGAGTTGAAGACAATGTAAGATATTATTATATAACGACTGAAGTTTTCTTTTGAGGCGAATAATGTGTTTATACGTATGAGTAAGTGTTTTTCGTTGATGCAATCATTTTTCATTGATATTTTGATGTGCATTTTCAAAAGATTTAACTGACGTTTTATTAACATGCATCATTTCGCATACGCTTTCATTGATGATTCACATGTTTTTCTGGCATATTTAGTGCTTCATTGCTTGGATCGAACTGGTCATCGATTTTGCATTGTTTATACTTTTCATGTTTAATGTGAAATTTCATCAATGTTATTGGCAGCTGGGTAGATGCAGTCGATATATGTTTGTAAGTTCCATGGCAATTTAGTTGTGAGCATTCAGGGTGAAGAGAATCTACTGAAGATAAGAGTGCTTGTGCACTATAATGTTAAGAGAATCTATTGAAGATAAGAGTGCTAGTGCACTATAATGTTAAGAGAATCTATTGAAGATAATAGTACTAGTGCACTATAATGTTAAGAGAATCTATTGAAGATAAAAGTGCTAGTGCACTATAATGTTAAGAGAATCTATTGAAGATAAGAGTGCTAGTGCACTATAATGTTAAGAGAATCTATTGAAGATAAGAGTGTTAGTGTACTATTTGGTTTGGAGGAGATAAACGATTTTGAGATAGACATCAGTTAATACTTGTTGTGAATTTCAGGCCATTATATTTTGATGTTACAGAACGACTGAGACTTTATAGTATTGTAAACGTGCTTATCGTTTTGTACTGGTATTTGTTCCATGCTACGCTGGTTAATATTAGTGTTGACATGTCAGTTTATTGTATGTCGACGATCTCTTCAGGTCTGGTGTGAATTAAACTTGGCATATTTGGATCACGTGCTTATTTTATTACTATCATTGGTTTCATGTCTTATGTGGGCTGAGTACAGACTCTGATAGTGATTTTCCCCATAGTTGGCATGTTGGTATGCGAAGCTAGAAGGTTGAGATTGGGTAACTATAAGGGGTGCACACTGGTTTCCTTCAAGTACTGTGCTACGTCAATTTTGGTATTCATGAGACGTTTTCCTGCACTGATCATTGACAGTGCAAAAATTTAGTTCAGTCAGTTATCAGGCACCAAGAACCAAACATAACCTCTCCTACTACCTTTCACCCTCTCTCCCTTACAGAATGGTATTCATGGTTTATGGTCTGAGTCATCATCATCACTCCACTCTGGACATGTCCGTAGGTTCTCAGATTAAGCATATCCATCAGTATCCTGCGGCTGACAGTACCTGCCCTGTGTTGGTCTCGCATGTCCAGTAAGTCTCTTGTTCCTGACCGTGCCAGTCTGTATTCCCAGCTCTCTCAGTCTAACCAGCGATGTGGTTTGGCTGTCTTCGTAGTCCTCCACTCTGTCTAAGCGCATCGATAATATCAGCACGATCCAGTGGTTGTCCATCTGAGATGATTGGCAGAGCCAGCCAGCCTATCAGGTCTCTCATTTTCCTGAATGCCAGCCTGCCCAGGGACGCAGATGAAGGTGTCTGCAAAGTGTTGATCTCTGCAATGACTCAGAATAGGCCAAGCCAAGACTGCATTTCAGAGAATGAGAAACATATTATGCAACATATCCTTATCAATGAATGCCAGAGAATGAGTCTTAAAATGCTATATTGAACCTATCTTGTTATATGGAAGTGAATCATGGACAATAGGGAGCTCTGCACAAAAATCATTTGAAGCAGGAAAAGTGTAGTTTATTAGAAGAATGTTGCGCATCCTCTGGACAGTAAAAATAACTAATGAAGAATGTAGAAGAGCTGGAGAGACAAAAACAAAAAATCTTGTCAAAAAAGATAAGAGAGAGACAATGTACTTTCATAGGACATGCAATGAGAAGAGGGGGCATTGAAAATATTATAACAACAGGAAAAATAGAAGGAAGAAGATCAAGAGGAAGACCAAGAGAAATGATACTGGACAGTCTGACGGGATGGTGTGAGAGATCACCAACTGAGCTGACGGCATGCATGAAGGATCGGGTACTCTGGAGAACCATAATAGCCAGCGCCAGTCGGCACGGCACCTGGTGATGATGATGATGACAATGACTCAAGCCATCAAGGGAAATGTAATATCAGGGGAGAGGGGGATAAAGTGGCTGTCAAGCTAGAACAAGGATGATAGAATGCATGAAGTGAATATAGGAGGAGTGAAAAGCGTGAAGTGTAAGTAACAGGTGAGTACAGGTAGATGAGAATGTGAAGAAGGAAGAATCGTTTTACTGCGGTTCTAACTGTAATATTTACGTATCTGTTGTCATAATTTCACTGCAGTGGAATTGTGTATGTTTCTATGTTTAATTTTATATACTTATATAAAAAACTATACGTGTATGGAGAGGTATAATTTTGCAGTAAAGCATATAATGGAGTGGCGTACAAGTTAGTGCGCTTGTGCCTCACGCGGAGGTTGGTCATTCAAGTTTAGTGGGAGGCGACCAGGCCATACAACTGCAGAATTGGGTGTTCGAATTATTCTGGAGCTGAGGCAACCAAGTGTGACGCTGATATCATTCCACTCCACGGAAAGCTAACCTAGATCATTGAGGCTGATATCATTCCACTCCACTGAAAGCTATCCCAGGTAATTGAGGCTGATATCATTCCACACCAGTGGAAGCTATCCCAGGTCACTGAGGCTGATATCATTCCCCTCCACCCAACGCTATCCCAGACCAGTGACGCTGATATCATTCCCTTCCATTGAACGCTGCCCCAGGCCAGAGACGCTGATATCATTCCCTTCTACTGAACGCTATCCCAGGCCAGTAATTAGTACATACCCCACTATCAATGTTCCCTGTAAGAGTTGGCGTTCTGTGTGAAATAATTCTGTTTATGTGCAAACAAATTATATGTACGTGCAAATGTGCGTAGTAACGCACACACGCACGTACGCACACGCACACACGCATACACATACAGTGTAAAGGTCTGTACATTTAAAAACCTGCTATACTTTTCAGGTACTGGTATTTAGTTAATTGTAATGATGATTTATTTGTTTGACTTATTCAGTAACAGTACTTACTTATTTACATAGTTGTTTATCCTGTCATATTCGACTTACTATGAATTCATTGAAACATAATCCTATCGTATGTCGAGTCTGTAAGAATTCAATGGAATATAATGGTTCCTACAGTACTATATATATATATATATATATATATATATATATATATATATATATATTATATCTTTCGCGCGCCGTTAAACGTCACATAGGGCTCGCAAAGTAGTTCGCCAATTTTTCCTGTCTTCGGCGAGTCTTTCAACCTCATGAAGGGATGTTATGCCCACTGAACTGGCTTCTTTTAACAATGTCCTCTTTAGAGTTTCACGTGGTCGACCTCTTTTTCTTCAGCCTGTTGTGTTCCATTAGATAGCTTGTTTAGGGATTCACTGATTGTTTCTTCTCACCAAGTGACCAACATATGTCCATCTCCTTTTTCTGATCAACCAGGGAGACAGGTTGTTGTTTGCTCATCTTTCTTATCTCTGTGTTGTTCTTGAATTCATTCCACTTTGTACCGAGTATTTTCCTAACCATTTGTTGTCAGAAGAGTTATATGTGTGTATATATAATCATAATATATTTATAGTATTTATAGTATAATTATATAGTATGTATTTGTACTATGTAATAATCACCTCCAGAAGTTAGCGTGCAGCACAGTGTGAACTCTAGATTCTACTTTCATTCTTGTATGCCTACATCTCTACTGCAAATCTGAAAACTCGTTCGAGCTTTGAACTAAAATGATACTCTCATCCCTACTTGTTTCTCTCTCTCTCTCTCTCTCTCTCTCTCTCTCTCTCTCTCTCTCTCTCTCTCACCCCCTGAAATACCCTTCCTTCTAGTACAAAAAAAAACAAACTCTTGAACAAAGAAATTCTGGACGTTGTGGTTGTCTGAAGTTCGGTTTATCCTATCAAGAATAATTTACAGAGACTAAAAGAAAAAGACTTGTTTCCCAAACAATACAAGACTAAATTAGAGTGATAACACGACAGACCTAGTACCCCAATCCCAGACTTTGTTGTCTGGCCATCTAATTATGGGTTAGAACAAAGTTACTTTCACTTTTAAAGGTGGCGTTCTCATTAAAACCTCTAGCCACCCAAATTTATGCTTGAATTGTATAGGGCACGGGATGTTTTAGTCTTTGTTATTACCAGTGTGAACACTACAAAGACACATACTTGAGTTACACACAATTTTTGTACGTTTCTACAGCGAAAGTAAACCTACTGTTATTAAAAAAAAAAACAAAACAGGACGGCTCTAATGTTGGTGGTCACGACGTCTGGTGTTAGTTGCCAAGTTCAATTTTCATACAGGAGCAGGTCAACGGACATTCTCCTTTTCCACGATGCAGTGGAAATTCATCAGTCCGTTTATTTTAATTACCCTCTACTCTCTGTGTGGCTAACGGAGCAGGAAACGCTATAGTTCCCCCATGGTGGTGGAGTCTGCCAAAGAAATATTGCACACCACATGCTTTTTAGCTTCACTCAGGGACTGAAGAATAGCCGCCATTACCTGCTCCTTGTCCGACACGATGCTGTACCTCAACATCTACACCTCGTTGCCTGTCATGAACACCAGCTCGCAGTTAAGAAGAAGAAGAATTTTTAAAAGAGAAAAAGCGTAAGACATGCAGGACTCTCTGATAGACAGACAGACAGACAGACAGACAGACAGACAGAATTTTCAAGGATCATCAAGTAACCCTTTTTACAGTTTCATCACTAATAACGCGGTCACACCAGAATTAACAGTTGGTTTAAAAGTTTTTCACTCCCATTACACAACTGATAACATCCCGTTAAGGGCCCTCATATAAGTCCTACCCTTAAAGGTCACTCAGGTATATTTAGAAACTTACGAGGCGCTTCTACTAAAGCCACTAGTCACATGTCGCTTCTGTCCAATGAGAGGGCTGGTTTCTTTTTCATGTAAGCTCTGCCATCTTGGGTGTGGATGGAAATGTCTAAAGGAAAACGCAACCTTCGCTCTGGTTCAGGTGTGAAAAAATGTAAATTTAAGCCACGACTTGAGCATTTTCCATTCTATAACTGGATAGATTTAAAAATTATAATGCTAAAATACATTCAAGAAAATAATTCACAAATATTTTATAACCTCTATAAAAGTGTATCGAGTAAATTTGAACTTGATATTATTTTTCCTGAAAATATATTAAAACTTATAAAAAATGTGAAGGAAAGTTGTTATCTTGTTACAATGTATATGAATATTTCAGAAATTGTAACTTTTCAAGTTCGGCTTCCTATTGTTAATACTAAAGACAACACGTCAAAAATTCTACCCATACACGAAGCAACGTGTAATTACTTCCTGGAGTTTTCCAAATGTCTGGAAGATAATTTTTCTAACAAGAAACGTCTGGGGCTGCTTCGTGAAGTATTTTATAAAATTTTAAACTATAACGTACAAGAAAACTGCTTTAACTTAAAGAAAATGCCTCATCGAGTGAAGCTTAAAAAATCGTTAAGAGTATTAATAGACATGGAACACATATTAGAAGAACACTGGTGTCCTGATACCGGTAAGTTTATAAAGATTTCGGCCAATCCGAAAAAGAAAGATAAAGTTAGCTATTTTCTTACATGCAAACCAAAACAAATAGAGCAGTTTATAAACTGTGCTCTGAATATACTAGACGAAAAAAGAGACACGAAACATTTTAACACAAAAAAAATATTTTTTTTGGGATATGTCTTTCCCGGTATTATTGGACGACATCTAGATGGTTCAGTATGTAATGCTATAAAAGTATATGTGGAGTGGAAAGACATTAAAAATACGACCTATTTGTGCGTGAAAACAGCCTTTCCTGTGTTTGTTGATAACAGCTCCGATTTTTATAAAGAAATTAAAAGAATACAAAAATTTAAGTGTAAAAAAATAATTAAGTACAAAAATTAGATTTTACTTAAAAATATGAAACATTATTTGTTCTAAATAAAAACAAAGTAGAATGTTACCATTTATTTTTGTAAAAAAAAGGTGTTAAAACTACAATTTATATCTAAAAGTGTAGTATAACGTTTATGATTTATTACTGTAGAAAGAATAAAAATGAAAAAAAATATGAAAAACTAATATTAATTTAAAATTCAGTTTGTAAAAAAATGTACTTAAAATAAAAAGAAACCAAAAAAAAAAAAAACGCCATTAACAGTGCAGAAGCAAAAGCCAGAAGAAAACTAGCCATATTAAGAAAATTGAGTGGAACCACATGGGGAGCTAGTGAAAGAATCCTCAAGAACGTATATCAGCAAAGTATTCTACCACATTTAGAATATGGCTCAACATCTTGGTGCACAGCCTCAAACACTGCGCTGCATAATCTAGACAAGGTTCAAAATCAGTCACTACGGATTATCACAGGTGCCATGAGGTCCACACCAATAGTAGAAATGCAGAAAATAGTTGGTGTTCAAGCGCTAAAGGAACGTAGAGACACAAAGGTCATGACCATGGGAGAAAAATTCCTTAGCTCTGTAAGCCATCCCCTGAAGGAGAGATTCAATAACTTGGCATTAGGACGGCTTAAAAGAAGCAGCTTCATTCATCAGGCCAAGCGTATGCGTAAGCTGATACCTGACCTTCCAACTGTAGTCACTCCATTATCATCTGTACCAGAGCATACACCATGGAAAGAAGCAGATTATACACAAATAACTATTCAGACTGAAGTGAAAGGTGTGCAGAATGGTGAGATGCAGAGCAGTCTTGTAAGATCAATAGCCACACTTAGTGTTCTAGATGACAAATATCCATGTGACACCTGGATACGTGTGTATACAGATGGATATGCACATAATGCCATAAAGAATGGTGGGGCAGGAGCATATATTGAATATCCAAACAATACCATTGACAAGATTTCCATACCCACTGGTAAATACTGCAACAACTTTGATGCAGAAGTTAGGGCAATTATTGCTGCAGTTGAAAAACTATCAGACTCCAGAATTGATACATGTCCTGTAGTAATTCTCACAGATGCAAGATCAGTACTGGAGGCTCTTCAGTGCAACAAACTACCAGACCTTAAGGATGCCTTGTCAAAAATTGGCTTACAACATGGAGTCACTTTGCAATGGATTCCCTCCCACTGTGGGATACCAAGCAATGAGAAAACTGACCATCTGGCCAAAGAGGGCACTGAAATGGAGCAACCAGACATACCAATCACCTATAATCAGAAGAGAAGCATGATAAAGACCTGCAGGAGGCCACAAACACCACCACATGATGACTATCACATGCTAAGCAGAAAGGAGCAAGTCACCATCTTCCGTCTCCGAACAGGACACAGCCGACTCCGAAGTCATATGTATACAAAGTTTAAGGTTGGTACCACTAATCTATGTACATGTGCCCAGGTGCCCCAAACCGTGGAACATATCCTCCAGAACTGCATCAACTACGAGACACTGAGAAATAATTACTGGCCCAGTGAAACCACTAAAGAAGATAAGCTCTACGGTTCCATACATGAGTTACAAAAAACAGTGAAATTTATCCAAGAGACAGGACTGCAGATATAGACAGACAATGCGAACGAAGAAGAAGAAGAAGAAGAAGTTGCCTGAGATGACTCTTGCTTTATTTTTTTTCCCAAACCTTGATATCAAAATTAACGGAAGTGAATGATAATATTTCAGTAAAATATTCTAATCCAGGGTTTATGGCTAGGCGTAGTGAGCTAGGTCAGGCACTGGAGTCTGTGACTATCTACCTACCTACCTATTAAGCAACTACCTACCTACCTAATCTGTCTACTTATCCATTTCCATGCCATTAAGGAATATGGTGGTACAGTGTCAGGCCCACATTTCCACGACCTGGCCGCATTTACTTTCCCAGATTTCTCTGGTAGCAATTTCTGGAGGCTGAGTCGATCTCGGGACCTTCTTTGCGTGTACCACAAAATTTTATTAGTTCAAAACCAATCGTCATTGCCCTTCGCGGGGCGCGGCGTCCCAACTGGTGACTCTGGATAACTTTGTGCTGATCGCATGGCCTTTTATTAGTTCAAAACCCGCTGTTGGTGAGATTCTTCAGTTGCCGTGCGTGGAGCGGTGCTCCTCCCGGCCAATGAAGAAAGGTGCAAATGGGGTTGCCGCGCAGCATCACTGCGGAAAAGGTGGTAGAAAGGATAAAGCGAAGCAAGCAGTCAAATCACGGCACCTCTGGTCTGGAGGTCGGCCATGTCCTGAGTGCAGTCATATCAGATGAAATGCATGAACCGACTTGTCCTAGAGGTTAAGACACTGCTGGCGAGACTCTTCAAATGCCGCGCGTGGAGTGAAGCTCCTCCTGGTCAAGGAAGAACATGCAGAAAAGAAACAAAGGTTGCTGTGCGGCGCCGATGTGAAAAGGTGATGAAAGGATAAAGTGAAGTTTAATCGGTATGTCCAGTAGTATCGCTGCGAGAGCTACACATACCACGGAACCTCTGCTCTAGAGGCCGGCCACGTCCGAAATACACCTACTGGTGAAATATGCCTCAACCGGCACACACCATGGGTGGAACTTGATGGCTATACATGTCATGCCACCTCCGCTCTAGAGGTCGGTCACGCCTGATATACACCCATACTGGTGAATTTTGCCTAAACCGACTCACACCAGGGGTGAATCTTGAAGGCTACGCATGGCACAGTACCTCTGCTCTAGAGGTCGGTCACGTCCCAAACACGCCCATACTGGGATAATGCCTGAACCGGCTCAACCCAGGAGTAGAAGTCACTAGTGGCGAGGATTCGTCCTCCTGGACAAAAGCTCCATCAGTGTATGATGATGCCCATTGAGAAAATGTATAATGTGTTTTCAAAGCAGAATTATAATTTTATTCATAAAGATCTTCTCGTGTGCCCAAGGTGAATATAACGGGATTTACTTCCCGTAGTTTCTATCGGTCCGTTTCGATCCCACCTCAGATCCCCAGGTCCATCTAGGGATGATTTAACCACCGCTGTGCACTGTCGAGATTGTAAGTCATATGTGTGCCAAGTTTGGTTGAAATTGTTCCAGGCGTACCAGCGTGATGCTGGAACAAACACATATACGTTTTGTTTATATATATATATAGTTACATTCTGCAGTCATTTATACATGTATCTATGTACTTTCTGTTGTCATTTATATATGTATTTAGGTACTTTCTGTAGTCATTTACATATTTATGCAGTTACTTTCTGTAGTTATTTTATGTAGGTATGTAGATAGTCATTTATATATATGTAGTTACTTACTAAAATCACCAAAACCATAGAAAACAAGTTGAATTCTTTCCAGATTAAATGTTTACGAAGAATTAGAAAAATATTTTGGCCACACACTATAAGAAATAACATCCTAGCGGCAGAAACGCAGATGAAGCCGCTGACAACAATTATTGAGGAAAGACGCTGGCGATGGTTGGGATATGTGCTCCGAATGACTGACAACTCACTACCAAAAATAGCACTAAGATGGACACCACAGGGGAACAGAAGTAAAGGTAGACCAAAAGAGACATGGAGAAGAACAAGAGAAAGGATGTTGAGTAATAGAGGGCTCACCTGGGCAAGAGCAGAAAAAAAGGCGAAAGACAGGCATTTGTAGAAAACCCTTGCGGAAGCCCCATGTGCCCTGGGCACTTAAGGTTCAGAGAGAGAGAGAGAGAGAGAGAGAGTTACTTTCTGTAGTCATGTATATATGCACTTATTTACTTTCTGTAGTCATGTATATATGTACGTAGTTACTGTCATTTATAAATGTATGTAGTTACTTTCAGTAGTAATTTATATATTTACGTAGTTACTTTCTTTTGCGATTTATATATGTATGTAGTTACTTTCTGTAGACATTTATATATTTATTCAGTTATTTTATGAACTCGGTTATATATGTATGTAGTTACTTTCTTTAGTCATTTATATATGTACTTAGTTATTTTATGTAGTCACTTATATATGTATATAGTTACTTTCTGTTGTCATTTATATATGTATGTAGTTACTTTATGTATTGAGATGTATGGATAAGAATGAAATGTGAATGTTATACTTTAATTTTATTTTATGTTTCTCAACTTTCTAATGTTAGTTATGTTGGTTATATGAGCAGCATATTGTAGAACGTCTGGAACAGAGTGAAAGTTGTAGGATAAAGGGCAGAATGTCAGACAGGCCTGCGTGCCTAGTTCTTATCCCTTTCGAAATAAAGATCAATCAATCAATTTCTAATACTTAAAATATAACATTTACGTTTCGCTCTTAAACATTCACTCAGTACAGAAGTAACTTATCTTATCTTATATCTTATATCCTTCCCGTGCCGTTAGACGTCACATAGGGCTCGCAAAGTAGTTCGCCAATTTTTCCTGTCTTCGGCGAGTCTTTCAACCTCATCAAAGGATTTTATGCCTGTTAACTTGGCCTCTCTTAATAATGTTCTCTTCAGAGTTTCACTCGGTCTGCCCCTTTTTCTTCGGCCTGTTGTGTTCCACTTGATAGCTTGTTTTGGGATTCTCTGCTCATTTCTTCTCATCAAGTAGCCAACATATGTCCATCTCCTTTTCCTGATCACCCGTGAGACTGGTTGTTGTTCAGTCATCTGTCTTATCTCTGCATTGTTCTTGAATTCATTCCACTTGATGCCGAGTATTTTCCTTAGGCATTTGTTTTCAAAAGAGTCTAATTTCTTTTCTATTTCTTTAGTTGTTTTCCAGCTTTCGCATGCATAAATGAGGGTGGATATTACATTTGAATTGAATAGTCTTAACTTGGTTTTTGTGCTTATAACTTTTGAATTCCATATGTTCTCAAGATTCTTGAAGATTGATGCTGCTTTTGCAATTCTGATCCTAACTTCCTTTCTAGTGTCACCATCCTGGTCTATGTAGCTGCCAAGGTATGCAAATTGATTGACTTCTTCAATATCTGTCCCTTCTATGTGTATTTTTCCATTTTGATTGATGGGAATTTTCATTATTTTTGTTTTGTCCTTGTTAATTTCAAGTCCTATTTTGCTAGCCAGTGAAGATAGGCTATCTGTTTTTTCTTGCATGGAATTCACATTATTACTGATAAGAGTTATGTCATCAGCAAAATCAAGATCTTCTAGTTGGGTCCCATGTACCCAGTCAATACCTGTGTTACCTGTGCAGCATTTTGTCATTATGAAGTCTATTGTAATTCCAAAAAGTAAAGGAGACAGTATACATCCTTGTTTCACGCCTGTTTCAATCTGGAACCATTCACTCATCCCTTCTTCTGTCTTGACTGCACAACCATATCCATTGTATAAGTCCTTAATGATGTTGACAATTTTAGATGGTATTCCATATAGACATAAAATTCTCCATAATGAATCTCTGTGTATGCTATCAAATGCCTTCTTAAAATCTATGAAATTCAGTATTAATGGTTTCTGCTTTTCAATATGTTCTTCAAGTATTATTCTGAGAGTAAAGATCTGGTCGAGACAGCTTCTCCCTTTTCGAAATCCTGCTTGTTCTTCTCTCATTGCAGTATCCACTATATCTTTGAGTCTATTCAAAATGACCTTGCAAAATACTTTTGACACAACTGATATTAAGGTTACTCCTCTCCAGTTGTTACAGTCACTAAGGTTGCCCTTTTTTGGTATTTTCACAATGATTCCCTTCTTCCAATTAGAAGGGACCTTTTCTTCTTTCCAAATCTTGTTAAACATTCTCTGTAGTTGTCTCATGTTGTCACTATTGATAGCTTTTAGCATCTCGGCTGTTATTTTATCTTCACCTGCAGCTTTGTTGTTAGCCATTAAATTCACTGCTGTTTCAATTTCATGCAATTTAATTTCCTCTAGATTGACATTTAGTTGTGGGGCTGGTAAGTCAGTTTCAAGGTTTAACAATTCTTTTGGGTGTAGTCGATTGAGTATTTCTTGGAAGTGTTCAGCCCATCTTTGCTTTTGGTCTTTATTTGATGTTAATAGTGTTCCAGTTTTGCTAAGGATTGGTCTTTCTTTAGATGTAATAGTACCTGTTAGCCTCTTTTGTATGTTATATAAAGTTTTGCTGTCTCCTGTTTTTGCTGCTTTTTCTGCCTCTTTCGCCATATTGTCTATGTATTCTCTTTTATCCCTTCTAGCTGAACTTTTTACTTTCTTGTCTATGTCTTTGTATTTTGCTTTTGCCGAATCTCTTTCATGATCTGCTTTTGCATTCAACATGTTTAATTTGACTGCTCGTCTTTCGTGTATATACTTCCAACAGAATGGGAACCAGTGAACAGTCGTATAATAAGAGCACGATACAACCTACGACACGGAAGAATGACAATAATACAGTGTTATACACCCACGAATGATGCAGATGATGAGGTGAAAGACGACTTCTATCACCAACTACAACAAATCATCAACAAAGTCCCTAAACAGGACATCCTAATTGCTATGGGAGACTTCAATGCTAAGGTAGGGAAGGATAATACCGACGTTGAAAAAGTGATGGGGAAAGAAGGAATTGACATGGTTAATCAGAATGGAGAAAGATTAATTGAAATATGTCTAACAGAAGTAACTACATACATTATAAATGACTATCTACTAAACAAAATTTTCGGGACTATTCAGAAAACAATTAATTGTATTCGGTGTCTGTAAGAACAGCTTAAGATAACTTTTAAGTTTTATAATTCATGGAGGCATGTAGTCGACATCAAATAGATATTGGGAAAGCTTGTAGTTGTAGGAAGGAGTATAATTTATATTTTTTATATAGGATGGAGGGTATTCCAAAGATGAGCAGCAGAATAACTAAAGCTTTTCTTGTAAAGATCAAGTCTAGGTTTTGGAAGACATATGTTGTTCAAGCGTTGGCTGCACTTTGGGCTAAATTTAAACAAGTTCCATAGATAAGGCAGGGCATGCCTTGAAAGAATTTGATGTACTAACATGGCTTTGTTAAAGAGAAACCTGTTCTTAAGAGGTAGTATTTTGATACGTTTGTGATGATTAGTTGTTTGTGCTTGATCTTTGTCACTAATAAGCTTTACTGCTCGCTTTTGGAGAGAGCAAAGCCTCTTTGTATTTGACACTGAGCAACCATCCCAAAGTGTTGAGCAATAGTCTTGTATATATGATATGAAGTATGTCTTACTAGTGTCTTGATCTATGAAGTGCTTAATTTTAGCTAATTGGTATACTTTTTATGCGATGAGTTTTGTTAGACATTGCACATGAGAGTTCCAGGTCAGATGTTGGTCAATAATAAGACCTAGTGTTTTGTGCTCGCTAACGTTTTCTATCTGTGATGTTTCTGTACAGAGCTGAAGTGTTGTTTTTGTTGCGTTTTGTAGTTTCTGTCTTGTTGTTATGAGCATTGATTTTGTTTTATCGGTGTTTATAATCATGCCATTATTTTTGCTCCATCCAATTAAATTGTATAACTCGACTTGAACAGTTGATTCTAGATTAACTCAATCGTAGTCACTGGTGTAGACTGTGCAATCATCGGCAAAAAGGTAACAAGAAGAGTGTTTAAGATGAAGTGGAAGATCATTGATATAGATAGCAAAGAGCAACGGGCCTAGAATAGAACCTTGCGGAACACCAGTGTCAACTGCAGCAGAATTTGATAGAGAATTGTTGAAGAATACTACCTGTTGTCTGTCTGAAAGAAACGATGCAATTAATTTTATTAGGTCAGGGTGCAGTCTATAAGTCTTTATTTTTCTTACAAGAATATCGTGGTCAGTCATATCAGATGCCTTTTAAAGTCGACAAAGATGGCACCACATAGTCTGTCGTCATTTATGTTTACTAACCTGTTTTCTTTCATTTTGGTAAGAGCTGTGTGGCAGGAATGATTGGGTCTAAAGCCTGACTGACTGTCTATGAGTAAATTGTTCTCTTGCATGTGTCGTAGAGTTATTTTGTGTATGTGTTTTTCGAGTGGTTTTGATAATGACGATAATATGGATATTGGTCTATATTTGATAAGTTTGTTGGATGAGCCAGATTTACAGCAAAGATACACCTTAGCAGTTTTAAAAGCCTCAGGGAAATAACATTTTACAATGCACTGGTTGTAAATATATGCTAGTGTATGTGAAATGACAGGTGCAGCATAACGTAAGATCTTATTACTAATATCATCAATCCCAGCTGTATTGTTGTTTTTTAAGGTTAAGAGATAACTGTGAACTTCACTGACTGTTAAGAATGGAATGTGTAACTGTTTAAAATCAGTACATCTGCTGTCCAGGAATGTTTGTAATTCATGTAAGTCGCATACAGGAGCTGAAATTGATGATTTAAGAACGTTGATTTCTTCTCTGAAATGTGTACTGATATGTGCGCTAGTGTATGCACGATTGATGGCTTGAGAATCAAATCCTTTTCTTTTATTTGATAGGGTATTTATGGCTTTCCAAATTGATTTACTGTCTGATTTATTCTGTATTAGATTCCTGAAGTAATCTTTTTTTTCTCTTGTCTTATTAAGTATTGAACTTTGTTTCTGAGTGAACGGTAGGTCATAAAGTCCTTGATATTGTGCGCCCGGTCACGTTCTCTCATGGATTGTAGTATTTCAGATATTATCCAAGGTGACTTCGTCTGGTATTTTACTCTCACCTCTTTCATGGGGACATGTTTGTCTAATATATCTCTGAAGATCTTTAGCCAATATTCTATTGCCTCACCAGGGTCAGTTAGTTGGTACACGTGTGTAAGTGAAGATTCTTGCAAATCATTAAGGAATAATTCTAGGTTAACTTTTCTGAAGATCCTAAATTTCTTACTGATGTGATTGTGTTTAGGAAGTTTATACCCCTTTCTTGTCCACGTACAGCAGACTGGGTAATGATCACTTAACGAAGTATGAGGGATGTTAGATTCAATGATGTCTTCTGGTTGGGCTACATATATATGATCTAATAATGTGGATGATACTTCTGTTACTCTGGTAGGTTTGGTGACAATTTTGCGAAGATTATAGGATAATATAATATTGCTCCAAGTTAGATTTGACTGTGTTAGATCTATGTTGAAATCTCCAAGAATGATAATATCTTTGAACCTAAAGGTTGAAATCTCATCCATCATAGTCGTGAAGTGATCGTACCACAGGGATGATGCATTTGGATTACGGTACGAAAGTCCAATAATTAATGGACTCTGATTTGGCATTTTAACTTCCACCCAAATACACTCTACCTCTGATGATTCGAGGTCTTCTCTACGACTAAACTGGATAGTTATGGAGACATACATTACTAGACCTGTTTCTAGTTTCCTGGTTGGGTCACGCCGGATCAGGTTAAAACCGTTAATTCTAATATCTTCATCGGTTATGTTCCTATTTAAACGGCTTCCGGAGAAGCCAAAAAATGTGGAAATTTTTATGTAATATGTGTGTTACTTCAGGAATTTTACCTAATAGGTGATATACATTCAGATGGCCTGATCGAAGTCCTTCTTTATGTAACCATTTTTCGGTAGGTGGGGTCGTTTTATTTTCATGTCTCCTGTTACTGGTTTGAAAATAATTCCTATTATGATACCTAATACTGAAGTAAATAAACTTTTAAATACTACACAGAGACACAATCTGTATATTAAACTTTCAACTGGTACACAACTCCCTAGCTGAAATAACTGGAAGCTGAAAGAGAGACGCGTCTAACTACTGAATAATTAAACGCTGAAATATGTGAATTCACTAACAAGTTGAATAATTAAGCATATAGTTCTCACACACGCACACACACACACACACACAGATACAACTCACAAACTGCAACGACCTATAGAAAGTTGACAAGAATTAGAAAAATAGATACAAAAGAAAAGGGGCAAGAAATAAAATGCAATAATAAAACGTAAAGAATTCTGAATAAACGTAAGAATGAATATATCACTCACTATGTCTTGCTGAGTAATAATTCTTTTTCGATATTGCGGGGTGAAGGTTTCAGTTTATGATGGATTACGATGATACTGCCATCAGTTTAAGGCATGTGATGACTGTAAGGTACCATGCCATGTGAATTATGCAGAGATAGCATATAGGCATGACTCAGGGCTGCAGGGCTAAATTGCAACAAATACTGCAGCTCCAGATTTCTTTGAGAATGTTGCATGGAACGTGCTTGTGTGTTGAGCTCTTTCAATGAGCTGTGCGACGGAGGAAGAATCCTGACGTTGCTGACACTCGTATCGGCTCGTCTGACCGTCTGAGGCTGACGTGAGGGTAGGGGTGGAAACATTGTGTCATAGTCGATGGTTTGCTGTGGAACAGATGGTGTAGATTTGGAGGTCCCTTTGGTTTTAGTGCTCGGAGTAGAGCTGGCTTTAGGGGTTTTTTTGTTGGACGTGGGTGTTGTTTGTGGACATCCAACTGTACCACGTCTTTCTGTAGTGTACGTTCTGGAAACTTTAGATTTTTGGCAAGGATGCTGGTACCAAGTTTTGATGTATGTATGTGGTCCCTGTATTCCGTTTCTTCGGGGCACCAGAGGCTGAGATGAAGAACACAGTGTGGTCTATGAAGACAATGTTGTTAACACGACAGTATGACTGAAGTGACTTGTTGTTGATGTCTACCAGGCGGCGTCCAGGACCGGAGAAGGGTGGAATGATGGAAGATAGGAAGATGGCTGCAGTCGGATACTTTTCCTTGATGGCGGAAGTCAAAGCCTGCATGTCGGAACGTCTGATGTTCTGGCCATTCATGCTGCCATTTATGCCAACATGTACGGAGATTTTCCTCACGCCCTGGTCTGTATTAAAACTTCTCAGTGTTTGCGTTATTTTCGCAATACCAGCTCCCGGTACTGCAACTACTGAGACAATGTCTTCGTCTGCTATGGACATCCGCTCGCTATACACGCCCTTTAGCAGAGAATCCCCAATTATTAAATGTGTTGTGCTGTCAGTGATTTTGTGAATGGGAATTTGCTGCGTATTTCGTTCACGTTGTTTTTGATTAGCTTGTGACTGGAGGTGGGATGCGTTGTTTGACTGAGATGATTGTTGCGTCCTGTCTGTCTGCTGAGTATCTGGTACAGAGCTTTGTTGTAGAGCGTCGAATCTGTTGGTGATATCTTGACCTCGATGGGGTACTCGTATTTTGTGATATGCTGGTCTTGCTCACGGGATAAAGAGTCACTGACTTCACTCTGTTTTTGTTGGTTGTTTACACCGGCTGGCGACGATGGCTGAGCCTTGGGCTTCATGTTGAGATTAGTTTGACTAGCAGCCACTGACTGACTGTGACTACCAGTTTCTGTCTGGATGTTTTTCTGTAGTTTTCTGCTACTGCGGTTTTCGCTGTTCGCTGATTCAATGAGAAGCTTCAGCTTGATATTTTCTTCTCTCAGCTGTTCAACCTCTTTTTTGATATTATCATTCTCCTCAATGAGTGACTTTACAACTTCGGACTTCATGTCACTGATGAGTATTTTCACGAAGTCTTTAATAACTTCTGTGAAGTCATGGCCACAGAAACAAGTAAGTAGTTTTGTTCCTGTACCAACAGCTTGATGAGAACTAACAGTCTCACTAAGTCTTGGTACATTGCTCTCCAAAGATTTTTCGGAGTTATTACATCAGTTTATCTAGAACTGTTAGCTGGGTTGTCTTTATGAGTAAAGGTGTCTGAAGACAGTGGAGCTTTCTCAGTAGAAGCTGTTGCTCCTTGTTCTCCAGCAGTATCTGGGATTATTGGTTCTTCTGCAGCAATTGTTGGTAGTAATTCATGTTTGCTGGAGGTTTCTTTGCTGGTGATAATAACAGCGTTTTCTGGCACAGACTCTTCTGCTGCCATGATTTCCATTCTATCGTCGACTATGTCAATAGTCTTCTTTACAGGGCTTGCAAAACTTTCGACCATGTTTGTAAGTGCTGTGTTTAGTTCATCTGAGTTATCTGCTAGAGGGAGCTGACTGGCCATCACTTCCTTGACTGTGTTTATGTCTCCTTGCAGCTCCATAAACTGTTTTGTTAGCCAGGATTCAACGGCCTCGGCGTAACCTTGTACCATCACTTTGTTCTTGGTGTGGTAAAGATGAACTGTGAGGACTGGTATTTTTATGATTTCCTCAACATTAGCGCCTAGCTTGTCATACCTCTCCTCTCTTTCTGATTGATAGACCTTCCTAAGGGCTTGCCTCAGGGACTCGTACTGAAGTGTGTTGTGACATATCATAACGACACATTGTCCCTAGTTGGTGTATTTTATTGTTAAGCCTGGTGGGTTACTGATTTCTTTAGCTTTGTTCCCACGGCTTTGTGTTTGTTTAGGCTATAGTTCTTTGTTGTGGTAGACCGGAGACCATCCCGCCGGCTGAGCTTGTTCGTGACCTCACAGATTAAACCTTCTGTCCCGCATTCTATCATTATTAGATAGATAGATAGATAGATAGATAGATAGATAGATAGATAGATAGAGATAGATAGATAGATAGATAGATAGATAGATAGGTATGTAGGTAGGTAGGTAGGTAGGTAAGTAGGTAGGTATTTAGGTAGATAGATAGATAGATAGATAGATAGATAGATAGATAGATAGATAGATAGATATAGATAGATAGATAGATAAGTAGGTATTTAGGTAGATAGGTAAGTATGTAGGTATTTAGGTAGATAGATAGATAGATAGGTAGGTAGGTAGGTAGGTATTTAGATAGATAGATAGATAGATAGATAGATAGATAGATAGATAGATAGATAGATAGATAGATAGATAGATAGATAGATAGATAGATAGATAGATAGATATTAGGTAGGTAGGTAGGTAGGCAGGTATTTAGGTAGATAGATAGATAGATAGATAGATAGATAGATAGATAGATAGATAGATAGATAGATAGATAGATAGATAGATAGATATATAGATAGACACATAGATACATAGATACATAGATAGGTATTAGGTAGGTAGGTAGGTAAGTAGGTAGGTAGATAGATAGATAGATAGATAGATAGATAGATAGATAGATAGATAGATAGATAGATAGATAGATAGATAGATAGATAGATAGATAGATAGATAGATAGATAGATAGATGATTTTATTCTGATTCTGCGTATAATTTAGAATATTCTTAAGCTAAATATGACCCTGATGCTCTGTCCTACCACAAAATAAAACCATGGTGACTATGTTTACTGAGAAGAAAAAGTGTTTGTGTGACCTTTTTTCTGTCCCTTATGAATAGAGGTAGGCACATTTGCTATGAACCCTCGCTTTTTAGTTTCTGTTTCTCTGGCTTGTGTCAGCTTATTCTGAGAAATCATTTGACAGTGCAAGGTTTGATAGGAAAGCTGCCATGCGTAACGAGTACTGAAATAGCAAGGTAACCAACAAAACTGAAGTAGGGCGTAAATCTGGCCAATGTTCGCTGCCTTGTGCAATATATTCCAGGTATTATGTCGAGATCAGCGCACATTAATAGTAGAGGTCACATCTAGCAAGGAATCTGGCGATATACGAGTATATGCATTGTACGGTACAGGTTGGCGGGGGGTGGGGGGGGCAGTATTAAGTTTAGCCTAGAGCCTTGGTACTGTTTAATCTGTCGCTGGAAGTAAACACCCAGAAAGTTGGATTTAACACTAAGCAAAAAGCTTTAGTTTGTTTAGTTAAGTGACGAAAGCAACATAGCAAAAGTTTTAGTTTATTTCATTAAATCACAAAGACAATATAGCGAACGTTTTATTTTATTTAAATCAGAAAGACAACAAAGCAAAAGTTTTATTTTATTTCCTTAAATGAATAAGACAACACAGCAAAAGTTGCAGCCATCTGTAAACAATTGCCCGAGAAAGAGTCCTTAAGATTAAATGGCAGGACAAGATGAGAAATCAGGAGATTTTCTGACAAACAGAATAAGAAATAATCAATATACACGTCAAGTCAGTTACAGAGAGGTCAAGACCATCATACGAAGCCACTGCGACAAAACATGGGCCAAGAGGGTGAACACAGGCAGTGAACCGGATCCAATCCAACAGTTACAAAGAAAGCAGCAAACGGTCCTGTTCTTATTAAGAACTGGCCACTGCACTCTGCTGAGCCATCTCTACCGACTCGAGATCTCATATACAGACGAATGTCCCTGCAGAAGAGAAGTAGCATGTTCTCTAAGAATGGTCACCTTCAACCGACCTACGCAGCTAAACATGGCCACAGGGTTCGGACCTAAAAGGAAGTTGTGTGGCTGCCTAGAGGACCTGGAGAAGACTGTGGACCTCATCCTGGCTAAGGGGATTCTCATCTAAAATGACCAAGAACTTGAACATCTTAGAAGAATCAATATACGGCCAAGCAGCAAGAAAATGGAGATGGATTTGACCCACAATAAAAAAAGCAGAGAGACGGCATAAGAAGAATTTGTTATATGGAACCATTACTGGAAGCGCAAACAGAGAAGACCAAAGAATACTTTGAAAAGTCTACAACGAAGACTTTAAGTAGGACACACATGTAACTAGCTCAGTCAGTAGGAGCATGATTCTATTAATATAGATGATATGGGTTCGAACCCCACTATTGGCGAAATTTTTAGGGTGTCTGAGTGGCGAAGTGGTTAGTGCACTGGTCTCTCATGGCGAAGGTCGGGGGGTTCGAATCCGGCCGGCGGTACCCCAGTCACCCAGCTGTAGAAATGGGTACTCGACTTCTTCTGGAGTTGGCAGCCAGGCGTGATACTGACCATATCACCCTCTAGTGTGCTGATAGGTCAAGGAAAATATGGGCACTAACACCATATCCCTGTGTGCCTCTAAGGCATGACAAGGTCACCTTTACTTTACTTTTTGTTTTACTCACACGGACGGACTTAGAGATCAAGACCAAAGATAGAAGTGACTGGAAAGCCTTTGTCTATGGCATATTTCTCCGGAAGAGGATCTACGGGCATTGACTGAGTTTAGTCATAGGAAAATCTCATCATCATCAGGTGCTGTGCCGACTGGCGTTGGCTATTATGCTTCTTCAGAGTACACGATCCTTCATGCAGCCATCAGCTCAGTTGGTGATCTCCTCTCACACCATCCCATCAGACTGTCCAGTATCATTTCTCTTGGTCTTCCTCTGGATCTTCTTCCCTCTATCTTTCTTGTTATAATAATTTCAATGCCTCCTTTTCTCATTGCATGTCCTATGAAAGTACATTGTCTCTCTCTTATATTTTTTTTGACAAGATTTTTTTGTCTCTCCAGCTCTTCTCATACATTCTTCATTAGTTATTTTTGCTGTCCAGGGGATTCGCTACATTCTTCTAATAAACCACATTTCTGCTGCTTCCAATGATTTTTGTGCAGACTTGCCTATTGTCCATTATTCAATTTCATATAACAAGATAGGTTCAATATAGCATTTTAGAACTCGTTTTCTAACATTCATTGATAAAGATGTGTTAGCTAATATGTTTCTCATTCTCTGAAATGCAGTCTTTGCTTGGCCTATTCTGTTCTAATTTCTGTTCTGCATTTCCCATCTGAAGTTATGAAGGAAAATCTACATAAATCAAACTTAGAACAACTGGTGCAGGAAATGAGGCTTCAATAAAAGAGAATACAAAGTGCTAAAGAGACTGGGTTTACCAAAGGAGACGGAGTTCTTATGTAGCAGTAATGCACCTAATGTTAAAGGAAAGATGGAAGATAGAAGAGACAGAGGTAGACAGACAGAAAGTTGTTTGATGGTTTGGCATCCTGACATGGCAAATTCTCAACGACAAGCCATGCACAAGGTATCGATGGTTATGGATGGACGTGATGTCCTGCGCTTGTCGATAGGGACCTTGAGAAAGATAGTTAACCTACTTGTAAAGATCACAACTAGCAGCATATCATATCATGTATCCTGCTCAAGACAAGGGATGCACATGGAAGGAAGCAGAGAATAATTCCAAGAACAGGGATGACTGGAGAGCCTTTGTCCGTGACCTATCTCTCAAGGGAGTGAAAGGCGATGATGATGATATCATGTATCAGGAGGTTGTGGGTATAACAACATGCAATGTGATTACGTTTGGAGGCGGAGCTAAACTGGCCTTTTGGTGTTTTCTTTTCCGCTTCATATAAACTGTAAAGAACTGAGATACAGAGCTAGTAATAATAACATAGGTAATGTGTATGTGCGCGTGTGTGTGAGGGGTTGTTTGGAAAACCCAGTTAATTGTCTCTTTTACTTCAACTGAAGCTATCTTATCGTTGAGTTTCACATTTTAGGTAAAGCCCCTTTTATTGTTCCCTAAAGGAAGAACTTCAGACATCGTTGGTGACTATGGACTGGGTGAGAGGAATGAAAGAGGTTATAAATTAATTGAATGGGCAAGAATACATAGCATGGCTGTAGGAAACACCTGGTTTAAACAACATCCTCGAAGACTGGCAACCTGGTGCAGCCCAGACAAAAAGACTTTTAACCAGATAGACTACATATTAATCAACAAACGATTCCGCAATGCATTACTGACAACAAAAACCATGCCAAGAGCTGACTGCAATAATGACCATGATCCACTCTGTAGAAAAGGTAGAATAAAGCTAAAGAATGCAGGCAGAAAAGTGAGAAACATCAAACTGAATACAGAACTTCTTAAAAATGACCAAGAACTGTGAGAACAATACAAATTTATTATAACAAATAGATACAATGCAATAGCAAAGATAAATAGTATAGATGAACAATGGGAAATGTTAAGAGATTCTATCCACCAAACTGTTAAGGAGATAATACCACCAAAAAAAGAAGCCTCTAAGAATAAATGGAGACAGACGACATCTTAGGACTGATGGACAAGAGGAGGAGGAGTAAAAATAACGAGGAAAAATATAGCAAGATAAATAAAGAAATAAGACGGAAATGCAGAGAAGCAAAAGAAGTGTGGTTAAATGAACAGTGCAGACAGATAGAGGGCTCTCATAATAAAGACAGTCTTCTTCTTCGTTCGCATTGTCTGTCTATATCTGCAGTCCTGTCTCTTGGATAAATTTCACTGTTTTTTGTAATTCATGTATGGAACCGTAGAGCTTATCTTCTTTAGTGGTTTCACTGGGCCAGTAATTATTTCTCAGTGTCTCATAGTTGGTGCAGTTCTGGAGGATATGTTCCACAGTTTGGGGCACCTGGGCACATGTACATAGATTAGTAGTACCAACTTTAAACTTTGTATACATATGACTTCAGAGTCGGCTGTGTCCTGTTCGAAGACGGAAGATGGTGACTTGTTCCTTTCTGTTTAGCATGTGATAGTCATCATGTGTTGGTGTTTGTGGCGTCCTGTAGGTTTTTATCATGCTTTTCTTCTGATTATAGGTGATTGGTATGTCTGGTTGCTCCATTTCAGTGCCCTCTTTGGCCAGATGGTCAGCTTTCTCATTGCTTGGTATCCCACAGTGGGAGGGAATCCATTGCAAAGTGAATCCATGTTGTAAGCCAATTTTTGACAAGGCATCCTTAAGGTCTGGTAGTTTGTTGCACTGAAGAGCTTCCAGTACTGATCTTGCATCTGTGAGAATTACTACGGGACACGTATCAGTTCTGGAGTCTGATAGTTTTTCAACTGCAGCAATAATTGCCCTAACTTCTGCATCACAGTTGTTGCAGTATTTTCCAGTGGGTATGGGGATTTTGCCAGTGGTGTTGTTTGGATATTCAGTATGTGCTCCTTTCCCTCCAGTCTTTATGGCAGTAATTGTACCAGCCATTGTGTGATGATGAATCAATCATTTTACGAGTCATTATGTAATGATGAATCAATCATTGTACCAGTCATTGTGTAATGATGAATCAATCATTATACCAGACACTGTGTGATGATGTATCAGTTATTGTACTAGTCATTGTGTGATGATGAATCAGTCATTGTACCAGTCATTGTGTGATGATGAATCAATCAGTGTACCAGTCATTGTGTAATGATGAATCAATCATTATACCAGACACTGTGTGATGATGTATCAGTCATTGTGCCAGTCATTGAATGATGATGAATCAGTCATTGTGCCAGTCATTGTATGATGATGAATCAATCAGTGTACCATCCATTCTATTAAGAACACCTATCGCCAGTCGCTGTACTCAGAGAGATTTATGAAATACTCGATGGAAGAACCTACGGACTTTGCCACAGTGCTAGAGCGCTCTTTTTCTCTCTCTCACTCTTTCTCTCTTTCGTTCTTTCTCTCTCCCTCTCTCATTCTCTCTTTCTATCTCTCTCTCCATCTCTCGCTCACTCTCGCTCCCATTTCTCACTGTCTGCTTCCGTCTCTGGCCCCTTTTTAAAACTAGACAGAACAGAGACTTAACAGTTTAACATTCTTTCAGCCACTAATCTCTTTGCATTAAAATCGGACAGATAGAAAAACAAACAGACAGAAGGACAGACGGGCGGAAGACAGACAGACAGACAGACGGACGGATGGATGGAACAGACGGTTGGACGGACGGAAGGATAAATGTACAGACAGCAGACAGACAAATAGACAGACAGACAGACTGACTGACGAACGAACGGACAGACAGACAGACAGACAGACAGACAGATAGATAGATAGATAGATAGATAGATAGATAGATAGATAGATAGATAGATAGATAGATAGATAGATAGATAGATAGATAGATAGATAGATAGATAGATCCTGCCTGAGTACACCATCAAAACGAAGAATCGGAGAAACAGAGATCTATTGCCGCCAGCACCATATTCTATACCTCCTCAACCAATTTTGGCTTCACACACAAGATCATTGTTTCTATTACAGTATTCTTGTTCTTTCTCCACAGAACTGGGAGCTCACAGGTCTTGCACAATGACAGACTGAGAAGATCCAGCCAGTGATGACCCAATATTTAAGACACTGAATATGTCTTTTTAAATAATAAACAAACAAAAAAAAAAGAAAAAAATTATGTTCTGTTGATTTTTGTGAAAATGGAACGAAAGTCATATATAACTCTCATACATGAATTACAAAAAAACAGTGAAATTTATCCAAGAGACAGAACTGCAGGTATAGACAGACAATGCGAACGAAGAAGAAGAAGATGTATAACTCTAACACTTACCTACACAAGTAGCTGCCTTATATAAACATATATATAAACACAAACATATATATATATACATATATATATATATATACACGAAACCACTGAAGTATCTGTTGTGTGTAACAATATATAGATATACACAAATATAGAACCAACAACAGTGTGTGATCATGGGTCAGTGTATCAGTCACATATGATGATAGATCAGACACTGTGTGATGATATATCAATCACTTTGTGACGATTGATTAACCATAGTGTATTGATAGTTCAAGCACCGTGTGATGAGAGATTAATCACTACAGTGTGATGAGGAATCAGTCAGTGTACCAGCCATTCTATTATTATATCTACTCAGAACACCTATCACCAGTCATTGTTCATTCATACATTTGCATGTCCCTTGCAGAACTTTGCCTCCCTAACAGCACTCCTGTCGGCCTCTCGGTTGTGAGAAAGATGGCCTGCTGCTGATGCATCCATCTGCAGATAATCAACGATGTTTTGCAGCCATCTTCGCCTTGGTCTTCCTCTCTTTCTTTTTCCCATTATGACCCTTCCAAGACGGTCTTCTCTAGATTATCATGACGTTTAATATGTCCAAAGTACTTAAGTCACTGTACTCAGAGATTTATTAAATAGTCGGTGCAGTAACCTGCAGACTTTGCCAGAGCCCTCTCTTTCTCTCTCACTCATTCCATCACGCCTTGTTTCTCTCTTCCTAATTCATTCTCCCTAAATCATTCTTTCTCCCTCTTTCCCTATATTTCTCTCCTTCCCCTTCCCTCTCCCTCTTCTCTCTACAACTTGATAAATCAGAGACTTGACAGTTTCTTTAACATTTTTCCAGCCACGAATCTCTTTACATTGACAAGAAACGACAGACAAACTGCGGTGCTTCGTGTATAGTTGCATACGTATAGACTGATTATTGTGTGTTACTAAGACAGACAGAGGGACATACAAGCAGATAGACAGACAGACAGATAGATAGATAGATAGATATAGATAGATAGATAGATAGATAGATAGATAGATAGATAGATAGATAGATAGATAGATAGATAGATAGATAGATAGATAGATAGATAGATAGATAGATAGATAGATAGATAGATAGATAGATAGATAGATAGATAGATAGATCTTTTTTCTGTCCCTTATGAATAGAGGTAGACACATTTGCTGTGAACCCTAACTTTTTAGTTTCTGTTTCTCCGGCTTGCGTCAGCTTATTCTGAGAAATCATTTGACAGTGCAAGGTTTGATAGGAAAGCTGCCATGCGTAACGAGTACTGAAAGAGTAAGTGAAGCAACAAAGCTGACGTAGGGCATAAATCTGTGGCCGATATTCGCTGCCTTGTGCTCTGTATGTAGTTACTTCTGTACTGAGTGAATGTTTAAGAGCGAAGCGTAAATGTTATATTTGATTTTATGTCTCTCAGCTTCAATGTTAGTTATGCTTGTTATATGAACATATAATATATTTGTAGAATGTCTGGAATAGAGTGAAAGATGTATGATAAAGGGCAGGATGTCAGACGGGCCTGCGTGTCCAATTCTTAACCTTGTGAAATAAAGATCAATCAATCAATCAGTCTGTCCCTCCACAAACATATTCCAGGTATTATGTCGAGGTCAGGACAGAGTTAGAGATCACATCTAGCAAGGAATCTGACGATATACGAGTATATGCATTGTACGGTACAGGTTGGCGGGGGGGGGGGGGGGGCAGTGTTAAATTTAGCCTAGACCGTTGGTGCTGGTTAATCTGTCGCTGGAAGTAAACACCCAGAAAGTTGGATTTAACACTAAGCAAAAAGCTTTAGTTTGTTTAGTTCAGTGACCAAGATAGCATACCAACAGTTGCAGCCATCTGGAAGAAATTGCCTGAGAAAGATCCTTATGGCAGGACAAGATGATTGATTGATTGATTGATCTTTATTTCAAAAGGGTTAAGAATTGGGCACGCAGGCCCGTATGACATTCTGCCCTTTCTGATGAGAAATACGAACTAGATTTGCAGAAAAACAGAACAAGAAATAATCAATATTCACATCAAGTCAGTTACAGGGAGGTCAAGCGCATCATACGAAACCACTGCGACAAAGTGTGGGCCAAGAGGTTGGACACAGGCAGCGAAGTAGATCCAAACCCACCAGTTAGAAGTGAAGAAACAAACCACCAGTTAGAAGTGAAGCAACAAACCAACAGTTAGAAGTGAAGAAACAAACCACCAGTTAGAAGTGAAGCAACAAACCAACAGTTAGAAGTGAAGAAACAAACCAACAGTTAGAAGTGAAGCAACAAACCAACAGTTAGAAGTGAAGAAACAAACCACCAGTTAGAAGTGAAGCAACAAACCAACAGTTAGAAGTGAAGCAACAAACCACCAGTTAGAAGTGAAGCAACAAACCACCAGTTAGAAGTGAAGCAACAATCCACCAGTTAGAAGTGAAGCAACAAACCAACAGTTAGAAGTGAAGAAACAAACCACAAGTTAGAAGTGAAGCAACAAACCACCAGTTAGAAGTGAAGCAACAAACCAACAGTTAGAAGTGAAGAAAAAAACCAACAGTTAGAAGTGAAGCAACAAACCAACAGTTAGAAGTGAAGCACCAAACCACCAGTTAGAAGTGAAGCACCAAACCACCAGTTAGAAGTGAAGCAACAAACCAACAGTTAGAAGTGAAGCACCAAACCACCAGTTAGAAGTGAAGAAACAAACCACCAGTTAGAAGTGAAGAAACAAACCACCAGTTAGAAGTGAAGCAACAAACCACCAGTTAGAAGTGAAGCAACAAACCACAAGTTAGAAGTGAAGCAACAAACCACCAGTTAGAAGTGAAGCAACAAACCACCAGTTAGAAGTGAAGCAACAAACGGTCCTGTTCTGATTAAGAACTGACCACTGCAGGCCACTGACCCATCTCTACCGACTCAGGATCTCACGCCCACGAAAGGGCGGAGCACAGACTTCGGAACAAAGTTCTCCAAGAACGTCAAACTTTTACAGATCTGGACACGGCCTAAGACTGAGGCTGTGGGGCTGCTGGGAGGACATGCAGAAGACTGTGAGGCTGTTGGGAGGACCTGGAGAAGACTGTGGGGCTGCTGGGAGGACCTGGAGAAGACTATTGGACTGCTGGGAGGACATGGAGAAGACTGTGGGACTGCTGGGAGGACCTGGAGAAGACTATTGGACTGCTGGGAGGACATGGAGAAGACTGTGGGGCTGCTGGGAGGACATGGAGAAGACTGTGGGGCTGCTGGAAGGACATGGAGAAGACTGTGGGGCTGCTGGGAGGACATGGAGAAGACTGTGGGGCTGCTGGGAGGACATGGAGAAGACTGTGGGGCTGCTGGGAGGACCTGGAGAAGACTATGGGGCTGCTGGAATGACCTGGAGAAGACTGTGGGGCTGCTGGGAGAACCTGGAAAAGACTGAACTTGATCCTCGGACAGGGCTTCTGATTTAGCATGACCAAGAACTTGTACCCCGAAGAAGAAGAAGAAACAATAAACGGCCAAGCACCAAGAAAATGCAGATGGATTTGACACACACTAAGAAAGCAGAGACTCCATATAATAAGAATTATTTTATATGTAACCCTCAGGAGAAGCGCAAACAGAGAAGATCAAAAAATACTTTGAAAATGTCTACGTAGAAGATTCTAAGTAGAAGGACTCACATGAAGTGACTTGGAGAATAAGATCAAATATAGAAATGGCAGGCGAGCCTTCGTCTGCGACATATACACAGGAAGAGGAGCTACGGGCGTTGACTGTTATTAATATTTAGTTGATAGTTGATGTTGATGGTGTATGGATGATGGATGCGTGAGCATCTTTTCTCTTTGATGACTGATTTAACGTTTAAATGCCCTTGAAGGTACTAATGTCGTCTTATTTCTTCTCTACCTTGATCTGCACTGTTCTACGTCGGTAGAATGTGTTGAATATATTTGTAGGCATTCAATTTCACTACCCCATGGTACTTCAGACTTCTGGGCCGTTCGTACATAGCCTCTTTCACTGATGCTCATCTTGCAAGTCAGGATTCTTTCAACCATAACGCTAAATCACTCGACTGAATGCGTCCATTGCCGATCACAACAAACAGTTAATAAACGCCACATGATGATGATGTTTGCCGATGAATTCATGTTAGTGAGAATATATCGTGTCATATCTCAAACTGATTAGCATCCAATACCAAAAAATGCAGACGGCTTACATCTCACACACAAAAATTATCGCACTATTTCTAACAAAACTACTCTTAATCACAAACATTATAACTACGCTGACAATCATTAGTTCTACAGTTACATTACTAACGAAAACAATACGTCGTAACTCTACGAAATCTAACTCTGAACAGATCGAAATTTTAATCACCTGTCTAACCTTTCCACCGACTGGACCTTCTAGAAAAACATGATCAGCACCCAAGGTCCATGCAGAAACTTCTCGACTAACTAATCCTTAATATTCAGGGGGGATTAATACTTTCATTTAAGTCAGAAAATTTACATCCCTGTAACCATGAACCATATTCCTCACACTGGCACGGGAAATTCAAACAAGTCTATTGTGATGTACAAGGGATCAAGGGTTGTGGATGGACATGATATCCCACGCTTTGCGGCAGGGACATTGAGGAAGATAGTAAACCTACTTGTAAATATCACAACTAGAAGATTGTGACACGGACCATGAGTTATTAACAGCAGACATGAAGATAAAGATACAAAAGACAGTTACGGAATCAAGGCCGCTCTTTAAAAAATACCAAACCGGTAAGGTATAGAAGTGAAGAACCTTTTCGAAATCCTGATGGCTGTACAGGAGGAGATGACATAAGATGAATTAACTATGCAGGCCAGAGATATCTTAATAACAACAGTTAAAGGCATGGATTCAGTAAAGTACACACAAGAATGGATGGATTACAGCAGGCACACTAGAACTAATAAAACAAAGGAGAGAAATGAAGACGAAAGGGAAAGTGACAAACAACAACAAAGAGAAATATAAATCTTTAACAAAAGAAGTACGAAGAAACATAAGAAAAGACAAAAAACAATACATACAAGATTGTTGTGACAGAATAGAAGAACATCAGAAGTGTGAAAGAGATAGTGAAATGACTAAAGAAATGAAGACATTTGACGAGAAGTGTCACACCTAAGCTAAATGTAATTTGTGACAAGATGGGGAATACCTTGACAGAAACAGAAGGAATTCTAGAAAGATGGAAGGAATATTGCAGAGGAATGTATGAAACAAGTGACTGTGAAAGCAGAAATCAACAGTGTGAATTATTATTGGAGGAGAAAGAACCCGAACTGACAATAGAAGAAGTTTTATGGGCAATAAAGAATCTGAAAAATGGTAAATCACCAGGATGTGATGAGATAAAACCATCATCATCATCATCATCATCATCATGAAGTGCCGTGCCGACTGGCGTTGGCTATTATGCTTCTCCAGAGTACCCGATCCTTCATGCAGGCCAAAAGCTCAGTTGGTGATCTCCTCTCACACCATCCTGTCAGACTGTCCATTATCATTTCTCTTGGTCTTCCTCTTGATCTTCTTCCTTTTATTTTTCCTGTTGTTATAATATTTTCAATGCCCCCTCTTCTCATTGCATGTCCTATGAACGTACATTGTCTCTCTCTTATCTTTTTGACAAGGTTTTTTTTTTGTCTCTCCAGCTCTTCTCATACATTCTTCATTAGTTATTTTTGCTGTCCAGGGGATTCGCAACATTCTTCTAATAAACCACATTTCTGCTGCTTCCAATGATTTTTATCCAGACCTGCCTATTGTCCATGATTCATTTCCATATAACAAGATAGGTTCAATATAGCATTTTAGGACTCGTTTTCTAACATTCATTGATAAAGATGTGTTGGATAATATGTTTCTCATTCTCTGAAATGCAGTTTTTGCTTGGCATAATTTTTATTCTGCATTTCCCATCTGAAGTTATTACTGCTCCAAGGTATTTGAATTTCTGCACATGCTTTAGAATATTTCCGGTTAATTTTGTACTGCATAGTGGTGGATTCTGTTTCTTAGATATAACTGTAGTCTCTGTCTTTTTGATGTTCAAAGTAAGGCCTTTCTGTTCACTTTCTTTGGCGACTTTATCCAAGAGATTTTGCAGGTCTTGTTGGTTCTCAGCTATCAGTACTGTGTCGTCAGCATATCGAAGGTTGTTAATATTGTATCCTCCAATTTTTATGCCTGGTTCTGTGATGATTGTTCTTAGAATATTCTCGCTATACAGAGAAAAAAGTCCTGGAGAAAGTACACATCCTTGTCGCACCCTTTGTTTTATAGGTTGATATTTTCCAGTTCTATTTTCAACTCGAATTGCTGCTTCTTGCTGCCAGTATAGTACAATCCTCAGGTCTTTGCCGTCTATATTGATGTCTTCAATCATTTTAATAATTTCATTATGTTTCACCTTGTCAAATGCCTTCGTGTAATCAATGAAGCATAAGTAGAGATCGATCTTTCTGTACTTCTAAAGCTCTTTCTGTTAGTGTTCGTAAAGCATAAATGGCATTGTGTGTTCCCTTTCCTTCAACAAATCCAAACTGTTCATCTGCTATTTCTATTTTTATCTTTTTCCGTGATCTTCTCATAATTATTCTCAGAAGTAGCTTCGTTATGTGACATGAGAGGCTGATAGTCCGGTGGTCGTCACATTCCTTTGCACCTGGTTTCTTTGGTAGTGCTATAAACGTGGATTTAATCAGGTCACTGGAAATATAACCACTGTTGTAAATGTCATTCAGTAACTTGCTTATTATTTTTATTCCTGTCTCCTCTAGTGCCTCTATTTCTTTTATTGTTATATTATCAGGCCCAGTAGCTTTTCCTTTCTTCATGTGTTTGATGGCATCTATGATGTCATCTTCAAGTATTGGTGGTCCATCACAGTTTTTAGTATATGGTGTTAATTCTGGTCTTTCTCCTCCATATAGCTCACCGATATACTCTGTCCACCTGTCCACAATGTCTTCTTTTCCCATTAACATTTTACCTTCTTTCGATTTCAGGCATCCTGTGGTATATTTTGTTTTCCTGTCTGTGTGTTCACTAATTCGTTTGTGCATGTTTTTGCTATCTTTAATATGAGAGTCCTCTATCTGTCTGCACTGCTCATTTAACCACACTTCTTTTGCTTCTCTGCATTTCCGTCTTATTTCTTTATTTATCTTGCTATATTTTTCCTCGTTATTTTTATTACTCCTCCTCTTGTCCATCAGTCCTAAGATATCGTTTGTCATCCATTTACTTTTAGGGGCTTCTTTTTTTTGTGGTATTATCTCCTTAACAGTTTGGTGGATAGAATCTCTTAACATTTCCCATTGTTCATCTATACTATTTATCTTTGCTATTGCATTGTATCTATTTGTTATAATAACTTTGTATTGTTATCGCAGTTCTTGGTCATTTTTAAGAAGTTCTGTATTCAGTTTGATGTTTCTCACCTTTTTGCCTGCTTTCGTTAGTTTTATTCTAACTTTTCCACAGAGTGGATCATGGTCACTATTGCAGTCAGCTCCTGGCATGGTTTTTGTTGTCAGTAATGCATTGCGGAATCGTTTGTTGATTAATATGTAGTCTATCTGATTAAAAGTCTTTTTGTCTGAGCTGCACCACGTTGCCAGTCTTCGGGGATGTTGTTTAAACCAGGTTTTTCCTACAGCCATGCTATATATTCTTGCCAGTCAATTAATTTACTACCTCTGTCATTCCTCTCCCCTAGTCCATAGTCACCAACGATGTCTGAAGTTCTTCCTTTACCAACTCTGGCATTAAAATCTCCCATGACTATGGTAACTTCATGTGACTTTGTGTGTTTTAGTGCTGTCTCTATGTCATTATAAAATATCAAAAGCATTACTAGGTTACAATCCAGTACGTGATAGAATCCTCACAATCAGACTTAAGAGCACTCCTAGAGATGTAACAATCATCCAGATATATGCACCTACATCAGCAGCAGATGAAGAGGAAGTAGAAGACTTTTTATAACACACTGCAAACGACAATAGACCAGTTACGGAAAAATGATATTGAATTAATAATGGGTGATTTTAATGCAAAAATTGGTACAGAAAGAGCAGAAGAAGAAAGACAAGTTGTAGGGAAATTTAGCATAGGACATAGAAATGAGGCAGGTGACAATTTAATGGCGTTTTGCATGGAAAATGAGCTAATGATCACTAACACACTTTTTAAACAACATCCAAGAAGACTTTACACATGGACATCACCTGATGATAAAACCAGGAATCAAATAGATTACATTTTAGTTCAAAGAAGGTGGAGATCAAGTATAACATCAGCAAAAAACTTTACCAGGTGCTGATTGTGACACGGACCATGAGTTATTAATAGCAGACATGAAGATAAAGATAAAAAAGACAGTTACGGGATCAAGGCCATTCAGCTTTGATCTTACAAATATACCAGAACAATATGATATAGAAGTGAAGAACCATTTCGAAATCCTGATGGCTGTACAGCAGGACATGACACCAGATGAATTGGCTCCGCAGGCCAAAGATATCTTAATAACAACAGCTAAAGACATGGTTTCAGTAAACTAAACACAAAAGAATGGATGGATTACAGCAGGTATGCTAGAACTGATAAAACAACGTAGACAAATGAAGAAGCAATGGAAAGTGACAAACAGCAACAAAGATAAATATAAAACTTTAACAAAAGAAGTACGAAGAAACATAAGAAAAGACAAAAAACAATACATACAAGATCGTTGTGAAAGAATAGAAGAACATCAGAAATGTGGAAGAGATAGTGAAATGTTTAAAGAAATGAAGACATTGACGAGAAATGTCACACCTAAGCTAAATGTAATTTGTGATGAGATGGGGAATACATTGACAGAGACAGAAGAAATTCTAGAAAGATGGAAGGAATATTGCAAATGAATATATGAAACAACCGGCTGTGGAAACAGAAATCAACAGTGTGAATTATTATTGGAGGAGAAAGAACCTGAACCGACAATAGAAGAAGTTTTATGGGCAATAACGAATCTGAAAAATGGTAAATCACCAGGATGTGATGAGATAACAGCTGAATTTATTAAAGCAGGAGGAAAGGAGTGTGCAACAATCTATCATGCACTGTGCAAAAAGATATGGCATTCAGGTATTTGGCCAAAAGAATGGAAAAGAATTGTATTCATACCACTGCCAAAAAAGGGTAACCTGAAATTATGCACAAACTACAGAACTGTTGCCCTGATTAGTCATGCCAGTAAAATTCTGTTAAAAATCATAATGGGTAGACTTCGAAAGAAAATAGAAGAAGAGGTCAATATGGTCCAAGCTGGTTTCAGGCAAGGAAGAAGATCAAGAGATCATATATTCAATCTAAGATTAATAATAGAGAAATGCAGAGAGTTTAATGTGAATCTATATTTAGCCTTTATAAACTACTCAAAGGCATTTGATTGTGTACAACACCAGAAACTTTGGGAAATAATGGAAAAAAATGGGATTTCCAACACATTTGATACAATTAACATCACTGCTGTATCTAGACCAACAAGCAGCAGTAAGAATAAATGGTGAAACAACAACTTGGTTTGACATAAAACAAGGGGTCCGTCAGGGGTGCATATTGTCACCCTACTTATTTAACTTGTATACTGAAAATATAATGAGGAATATTACAGAAGATGTAGACAAAGAATATTACGATGCCATAACTATTGGAGGTTATGAAATACCAGAGATTAGATATGCTGATGACACAGTGTTACTATCCACAACACAAAAAGGAATGGAAAAACTAATTATGTCAGTCCGTAAGAACAGCGAAGAGCAGAACCTCTATCTTACTGCAAAGAAAACTAAATTGATGACAACTGACAAAACAAACAAGGCAGCTGAAATATATATCAATAAGGAAAATTTGGAAGAAGTGGAGAGTTTTGAATATCTTGGATCACTGCTAACTAATAATGGAGGTACAATGAGGGAAATTAAAAGGAGGACATCTGTTGGTCTTCAGAAAGTAAAACAAATAAAGAATCTGTGGAGAGGAGCAGACAGAACTACAAAAATGAGATTTTTAAGGTCATGCATCTTTCCCATAGCAACATATGCCTGTAAGACCTGGACACTTAACAAAACAGCTGAGAAACACATAAATGCATTTGAATGTAAATGCTCCAGAAGAGTTCTCCAAATATCGTGGACACAAAAAAGAACAAATATATCTATACTACAAGAGCTTAATACTGAAGAAGGCTGGCTAGTAAAGAGGATTAAAGAGAGAAAACGTAAATATTTTGGACACATTAAACGTCATGATAATTTAGAGAAGACCATATTGGAAGGAGGCCAAATTAACAGGCATAAAATCCTTTGATGAGGTTGAAAGACTCGTCGAAGACAGGAAAAATTGGCAAACTACTTTGCGGGCCCTATGTGACGTTTAACGGCACGGGAAGGATATAAGATATAAGATAAGATATTGGAAGGATACATAATGGGAAAAAGAAAAAGAGGAAGACCAAAACGAAGATGGCTGCAAGAAGTCGTTGACGATCTGCAAATGGACGCTGCAGCAGCAGGCCATCTTGCTCACAACCGAGAGGCCTACAGGAGTGCTGTTATGGAGGCAAAGTTTCACAAGGGACATGCAAATGAATGAATGAATGGTCTTTTATCAGCTCCTCTATGGTTTTTTTATCAGCTTCTTCAAGGTTTTTTATCAGTCCTCCAGGTTTTTTCATCAACTTCTCCAATGTTTTCTAAAAGCTCTTCCATGTTTTTTTTATCAACTCCTCCAAAGTTTTTTTATTAGCTTCTCTATGGCTTTTTTTATCAGCTCCTCTAAGGTTTTGTATCAGCTTCTTCAAGGTTTTTTATCAGCTCCTCTAAGGTTTTTTATCAGCTTCTTCAAGGTTTTTTTATCAGCTCCTGCAAATTTTTTTTATCAACTTCTCCACGGTTTTTCATCAACTCGATAAGGGTTTTTTTCAAGTCTTCCATGGTTTTTTATCAGCTTCGCCAAGGTTTTTTACATGCTTATCAAAGTTTTTTATCAACTCTCCATGGTTTTTTATCAGCTTCTATAAGGTTTTTCTTCACCGTTTCTGAGCAACTTCTCCAATGTTGTTCATCAGCTTCTCCAAGGTTTTTGATCAGCATCAATAAGGTTTTCAGTAGGCTTCTCCAAGGTTTTTGATCTGCATCGCCAAGGTTTTTGGTCAGCATCTCCACGGTTTTTGATCAGCTTCAATAAGGTTTTCAGTAGGCTTCTCCAAGGTTTTTGATCAGCTTCAATAAGGTTTTCAGTAGGCTTCTCCAAGGTTTTTGATCAGCTTCAATAAGGTTTTCAGTAGGCTTCTCCAAGGTTTTTGATCAGCTTCAATAAGGTTTTCAGTAGGCTTCTCCAAGGTTTTTGATCTGCATCGCCAAGGTTTTTGGTCAGCATCTCCACGGTTTTTGATCAGCTTCTCCCAGACCTTTGAGCAGCTACCCCAAGGCTTTTCATTATTTTCTCCAAGGTTTTAGATCAGATCTTCCAAAGTTTTTTTTAATCATCTCTTTATCAGCTTTATAAGGTTTTCAATAGGCTTCTCCAAGGTTTTTGATCAGCATCTGCACGGTTTTTGATCAGCATCTCCAAGGTTTTTGATCAGCATCTCCAAGGTTTTTGATCAGCATCTCCAAAGTTTTTGATCAGCATCTCCAAGGTTTTTGATCAGCATCTCCAAGGCTTTTCATTAGCTTTTCCAGGACTTTTGATCAATAGCGCTACCAACAGAAACGAAGGAACGTCATTTGTAAGCATTCTGTTCGACTAAGTAAAGGTAAAGGTACGAGCTGTGAAGCAGCGTCATTGCTCACGATCAAACCATAAGTTCTCTGCTGCCAAGTCAGCAGTTGACCACAAACTACCGGTTAGTGTCGCCATCAGCACGAACTCCGTAGCTAGCGGCGTCGTTCCTCTTTCTCCCCAGAGCGTTAATCTTGGTCCAGAATTTTCCTTCAAGCTGGGTACCGATACAGTTGTACCTGTCTGTCACTTTTTCTTGAAGTAACTTGCGAAACACCCGTTTCTCAATACAGCATTCTGTACTGTATACTTTTTTTTATCTCAATTTAAACATGTAGGGAAAGTATACGTATCTGCGGAAAGTAAATGTTCGTGTGATTTGTTTGTTCTTATGCGTATCTTATTTGTGGCGAGATTTAAACTTTACACAAATGCTCACAATCTGAGTCAGGGTCAAAACTGGCTGATTCTCCTCCTTGCAGTTCGGTATCATCAACCTACTGGATCGAATATCCTAAACAGATTTCGCTGCTTGCAATTTACTCGTTTTTTTAAAATAATATAAATCGGTTACGGTAACCGAGGACCTCCAGAAAGCATAGGTTTTTTTTTAGTTTTCATTCGATAATTTATCGGTAATTACGGGTAAATCGATCACTCAACCGGGTAAACGGTGATATTTCAATCATTATAATACCCACGAGAACTAGGGGAGCACATCGTATCCGAAGCATTTAGTGGACCAACCAGTGCACCAAACGAAAGAAAAGAAAACGAAAGAAATAACTGAAAAAAAAACGGTTACTCATAGCAAATCTATGGAGTTAACGGGAATGTACTAACTAGGTCAGTCAGTCATTCAGTCATTGGCATGTCCCTTACGGAACTTTTGTCTCCCTAACAGCTCTCTTGTAGATCTTTCTATTGTAAGCAAGATATTCAACGATGTCTTGCGCCATCTGTGCCTTGGTCTTCCTCTCTTTGTTTTTCCCATTGTGTGCCCTTCCAAGACTATCTTCTCCAAACACCCATGACGTTTAATATGTCCAAAATATTTAAGCTTTCTCTGTTTAATCTTCTCTACTAGCTAACCTTCTCCAATGTTAAGTTGATTAATAGTAACTAGTAACAGATGACTGAACAACAACCAGCCTCATGGGTGATCACTTGATGAGAAGAAATGATCAGAGAATCCCAAAACAAGCTATCAAGTGGAACACAACAGGCCGAAGAAAAAGGGGCAGACCGCGTGAAACTCTGAAGATGACATTATTAAGAGAGGCCAAGTTAGCAGGCATAAAATCCTTTGATGAGGTTGAAAGACTCGCCGAAGACAAGAAAAGTTGGCGAACTACTTTGCGAGCCCTATGTGACGTTTAACGGCATGGGAAGGATATAAGATAAGAAGAATAGTAACTAGGAGGATAAATAAAAACAAAGAAAGAGTGTTATTCGGCTATATTTAGAAATGTATGACGTACTTGCTTTCAGTTGGCCGGTTCAGTTATCCAATGAGAATGCCGCTTTTATTTCTCCCTGGCTGGTGCAGCCTATATATAAGGCTCAGACGCTGAGTGTTATCAAGAAAACTATGTTCAAAACCAACCCTCGCTACAACCGATATAAGAAAGATGGAGCTACAGAGTTTCTGTCGGAGCACAAGCCATATTTTAATTGTTCTGATTTGCTAATGGAAATTCGTAATCGTGTTTCATTAACAAATTATTTTAAAATATCAAGTATGGAAGGCTGTAACATGTCTGTTTTGTTCAGGCGGAATGTTTTAGGTGAATCTGATTTGCAGTGCTTTGAGATTCGGTTAGTTGCGTATAATGCGGACAACATTACTAAATTCTTTTTCCAGTTAAATTTAATCGATACTGGCAATAAACAGAACAGGTGGCAAACAATTCATGAAGCCATGTTAGAGAGCTCTGCAACTTCTCCATCCTGTCCCATAAAGTTCAAGACGGTTAAGAAAGTATTTCACGAGATACTAAATTACGACGTCTCCAGTTACTTCATCTCTAAACCAATCCTTCCGCCTATAAACTATAATCCTCCGTTTAAAATGAACTTTTCTATGAATCACATTAGGAAAAGACATGTTGCTGAAAATCTTCGTGATATTGTTCAGTATTTTACTGACAATCATTCCATAAACAGCGCCTTCAATTATTGTGACGAGCAAGATATTCGAAACGTAATTCTACACGCTCTTAAAAACGCGAAAAATTTGCATTCTAACGTGAACGAACCGTTTTGTATAAATCACGATTTCAGTAAAGTAATAGGCCGACGTTGGGTGAAACGTGGAGAGAGAACAGAGGTGGAAAACTGTACGGCTATTACACTTTGGGCGCTGTGGAACAAAAACAAAACTCGTTTGAGATTGAAAACAGCTTATCCTAATGTTCTGTATAATTAATTAACCGCTTTCTTAATGCCATTGTGCATATACTAACTTTTTAAAAAAGCACCAAAAAAGCAAAAAAAAGCAACAAAAAAAAAAAAGCAAAAAAAAAAAAAAAAGCAAAAAAAAAAAAAAGCAAAAAAAAAAAAAAGCCGATGTATAACTTCGGGGTCTTGTGGGTATTCCTCGTTTTAATACTGAGCCCAGGATGTGTGGGGTGGGGCTAATAACGGGGAACGGGGTTAGTTTTGCATCGGCTTGTAAAAGTCTTTTTGGAGGCTTAACTTGCTGCTAATCTGTGATCTATTTGTCAGTCATGTCATTTTTCTTGACTTCATGACTGAGAAATAGTTATTTTGACTTTCTTTGTCAATCTTATAAAAATGAACTTATTCTTCTGTTTACTTTTTCTTCCATTTCCCAACATTTGCTATTCTCAGTTCTTCTCTTCTCTTTCTCTTCTCTCATCTTCTCTTATCTTCTCTTCTCTTCTCTCTTCTCCTCTTCTATTCTCTCTTCTCTTCTTCTATTCTCTTCTCTTCCATTCTCTTCTTTTCTTCTCTTCTCTTCTCTCTTCCCTTCTCCATTACCTTTACCCTTTGGGTACGTTTCTCACAGTTTTGTTGTTTAGCCTTAAATTGTCGTAACCACCTGCGGATATTTCTTTCCTTTCCGCCATCAACCTCTGGTTACTTCATTTGAGTCTCCTTTTTCTTCTACTTCTCTCCTGCATTATACATTCTTTTCGAATTCTCTCCCGAAGCAAGCTGTAAATCAGATGTTATACATCTTGTGCTCGCTGTGGCAGACTCTTCCAGTGGAACAGTTCCACTTCTCACTTTCTTACGAGGGAAGTACGGGGGTTGGTTGAGCACATAGTAACATTTCTTTATACCCAGTGGCTGCGATGACGTTCAGCCGGGTTTGAGTTTGAAATATTGAATTCAGTTACACGTATGTATTTGACTTGTTTTTATTTTTTATTTATCTTATATCTTATATCTTATATCCTTCCCGTGCCGTTAGACGTCACATAGGGCTCGCAAAGTAGTTCGCCAATTTTTCCTGTCTTCGGCGAGTCTTTCAACCTCATCAAAGGATTTTATGCCTGTTAACTTGGCCTCTCTTAATAATGTTCTCTTCAGAGTTTCACGCGGTCTGCCCCTTTTTCTTCGGCCTGTTGTGTTCCACTTGATAGCTTGTTTTGGGATTCTCTGCTCGTTTCTTCTCATCAAGTGGCCAACATATGTCCATCTCCTTTTCCTGATCACCCGTGAGACTGGTTGTTGTTCAGTCATCTGTCTTATCTCTGCATTGTTCTTGAATTCATTCCACTTGATGTCGAGTATTTTCCTTAGGCATTTGTTTTCAAAAGAGTCTAATTTTATTTATATGACATTTATATTAGTTATATTAGTTATTAGTTATTAGTTATTATTAGTTGTAGACCACAATTTTACAAAGAAGTATATATATATAGTGAAGTTGAGAGATTGGTATAGATAAATTATGGAATTCTTACAGCACAGCCATAATCACAGCAGCAAAAGCAAGCGCTGGACTGAAGAAAACCAAATAGAAAAGCATGGATATCAGATAAAACTTGGAAGTATATACATGAAAGACGAGCAGTCAAATTAGACATGATGAATGCGAAAACAGATCTTGGAAAAGATCTGGCGAAAGCAACATACAAAGAAATAGACAAGAAAGTAAAAAGTTCAGCTAGAAGGAATAAAAGAGAATGTATAGACAATATGGCGAAAGAGGCAGAAAAAGCAGCAAAAACAGGAGACAGCAAAACTTTATATAACATACAAAAGAGGATAACAGGTACTATTACATCTAAAGAAAGACCAATCCTTAGCAAAACTGGAACCCTATTAACATCAAATAAAGACCAAAAGCAAAGATGGGCTGAACACTTCCAAGAAATACTTAATCGACCACACCCAAAAGAATTGTTAAACTTTTAAACCGACTTACCAGCCCCACAACTAAATGTAAACCTAGATGAAATTAAATTGCATGAAATTGAAACAGCAGTGAATTTAATGGCTAACAACAAAGCTGCAGCTGAAGATGAAATAACAGCCGAAATTCTTAAAGCTATCAATAGTGACAACATGAGACAACTGCAGAGAATGTTTAACAAGATTTGGAAAGAAGAAAAGGTCCCTTCTAATTGGAAGAAAGGAATCATTGTTAAAATACGAAAAAAAGGCAACCTTAGTGACTGTAACAACTGGAGAGGAGTAACATTAATATCAGTTGTGTCAAAAGTATTCTGCAAGGTCATTTTGAGTAGACTCAAAGATATGGTGGATACTGCAATGAGAGAAGAACAAGCAGGATTTAAAAAAGGGAGAAGCTGTCTCGACCAGATCTTTACTCTAAGAATAATACTTGAAGAACATATTGAAAAGCAGAAACCATTAATCCTGAACTTCACAGATTTTAAAAAGGCATTTGATAGCATACACAGAGATTCATTATGGAGAATTTTATGTCTATATGGAATACCATCTAAAATTGTCAACATCATTAAGGACTTATACAATGGATATGTTTGTGCAGTCAAGACAGAAGAAGGGATGAGTGAATGGTTCCAGATTGAAACAAGCGTGAAACAAAGATGTATACCGTCTCCTTTACTTTTTGGGATTACAATAGACTTCATAATGAAAAAATGCTGCACAGGTAACACAGGTATTAACTGGGTACATGGGACCAAACTAGAAGAGCCTGATTTTTCTGATGACATAACTCTTATAATGTGAATTCCATGCCAGAAAAAACAGATAGCCTGTCTTCACTGGCTAGCAAAATAGGACTTGAAATTAACAAGGACAAAAAACAAAAATAATGAAAATTCCTCTCAATCAAAATGGAAAAATACACATAGAAGTTACAGATATTGAAGAAGTCAATCAATTTGCATATCTTGGCAGCTACATAGACCAGGATGGCGACACTAGAAAGTAAGTTAGGATCAGAATTGCAAAAAGCAGCATCAATCTTCAAGAATCTTGAGAACATATGGATTTCAAAAGTTATAAGCACAAAAACTAAGTTAAGACTATTTAATTCAAATGTAATATCCGCCCTCATTTATGCATGCGATAGCTGGAAAACAACTAAAGAAATAGAAAAGAAATTAGACTCTTTTGAAAACAAATGCCTAAGGAAAATACTCTGCATCAAGTGGAACGAATTCAAGAACAATGCAGAGATAAGACAGATGACTGAACAACAACCAGTCTCATGGGTGATGAGGAAAAGGAGATGGACATATGTTGGTCACTTGATGAGAAGAAATGATCAGAGAATCCCATAACAAGCTATCAAGTGGAACACGACAGGCCGAAGAAAAAGCGGCAGACCGCGTGAAACTCTTAAGAGGACATTATTAAGAGAGGCCAAATTAACAGGCATAAAATCTTTTGATGAGGTTGAAAGACTCGGGGAAGACTGGAAACATTTTCGAACTACTTTGCGAGCCCTGTGTGACGTTTAACGGCACGGGAAGGATATAAGATATAAGATAATATATATATATATATATATATATATATATATATATATATATATATATATATATATATATATATAATTCACGTCTTTTAATCGCAAATGCTTTCTTTATGTTTAGTAATTTATTACCTTTTAATTTTGTTTTTAATACAATTGTGATTCGGAATGGTTTTCTTAGCATTTATTTTGTTCATTTGATATTGTAATTGAGATCTGCTCTTCATGAAGTTTTATTCCACTGGAAAAATGAAAAGCGTTACTACATAAGCTTCCAGTGTTGCAGAAAGAACACTTCCAAGCAGTTTGATTAGCTAAATAAGGACAAAAGATTGGACGGGGATTGTTTATTAGACATAGAACAACAAAGAACTAAAGAAATTAAACATGAAAAAAAAAACAGGAAATGTTTAGACAAACACATGTCATTAAAAAAATCAACATAGGACGGATGTACTTGACACAAAAGTAGATAAATGTAGATTCTTTGCATATGGCAAAGACTAGAAGCTGTGCAAATGAAAATCCACGATATAGTTCCTTTCCATTTATTTGGCTTCCTTACTGTTGTGACTTTGATATAGTTCCTCTCCATTTATTTGGCTTCCTTACTGTTGTGACTTAGGTATAGTTCCTTTGCTTCCTTAGTGTTGTGAGTTAGATATAGTTCCTTTGCATTTAGTTGGCTTCCTTACTATTGCGACTTGGACATAGTTCCTTTGTTTTTAACTGGCTTCCTTACTTTTGTGACCTAGATATAATTGCTTTGCACATTATTTGCTTCCTTACTATTGTTACTTAGACATAGTTCCTTTGTATTTAATTGGCTTCGTTACTGTTGTGACTTGGATGTAGTTCCTTTGCATTTCTTCTCCTTCCTTAGTATGGCAAATCATAAATGAAATTTAATTCTCTGACTTTCAAGTGCGTGTATTTTCATTGTAAAACTTTCTTTACAATATGTTATTCAATTAATGTTTTTCGTTTTTTTCTTTATTATTGTTTATAGGTTTCTTAATTATTTGCATTTAATAAGTTCACTTAGCATTGCCAGTTGTGTGTGAAAACTGGTTAAACAATTTTAAATCGCGAGTATTTATTCATTTTTTAAAACAAATTCTTTGTACCACTTTTCTGTACATTTTATGGTTTTTGAGGTAATAATATTCTTTAATCGTGATAGGTATTTCTTTGTACCCACCAGGTACCCTTGTTAATATATAATCACTAGTAGTAGTATGTAGAATATACATATAGTTTATGTATGTATGTATGTATGTATATATATATATGTGTGTATATATATATATTGTTGTTGTAGTAATTATTGTAAAACAGAAAGATTTTTAGTGGTACTACTTATATGAAAGATAGCTACAAACTCTACAAACTCGGATAAAGAAGAGCAGACATTCATGACCGCGCTAAAAGTGCAAATGATAGATGATACTGGTAATGATGTACCGCAACTATCTTTACACATTTCATTTCAGAGGAAACCGCTTTGTCACGAATAAAATCACGTTATGAAATTCCTTTTCACATTAATAAAATCACGCTGTGAATGATCGTTTTACCAAGGATAATATCACGTGACAAGATGCGGGCAGAAAAGAGTAATTTTTCCTAGGGACAATGTGTGTATGTGTGTGGGTGTGTGTGTGTGTGTAGTTGGAAATTTACGAAATGTTTATTTTCTTATTACTTTGTTTATCATAATATTGCTCTGATTGTTATTATAACAGAAAGTCTAAGAAAAACGAAATTCTGCTTGTAAAAACATCATTTGTGGAGGAAATAAATGCAGAAAATGAAGCACAAAGACAGAGATGAAAATGGACTAGATCTTTTACCAGATACATGGTTCTTTTGTTGCTGATGTTCTCTACAAAAATATATCCATAGATTTACTATGACACGTTCTCAACACAATGGCTGGCAACTTTCACAAAACTTACTTGACTTGCTTCACAACTGTTTCACTAGTTGACAATAAACAATTGTTTCTATGACAGTATTTGTAACTTGAATGAAATATTGTAGTAATTCTGACAGATTCTTGAAAGTAGCATCAGCTGTTGTAACTTTAATTATAAAACCTTTTATATCATAGAGATCTGTTCCATCAACGCCAAGGTTCCACTTTCCTTCCAGAGAGGGAGGCTAGCCCGACAAACGGCAAGGTTCCCACGTCGCTTCCAGATAGGGAGGCAAGTCCTGACATACGGCAAGGTCTCATTTCGTTCACAGCAGCTTCTCTTGTCACGTTCACGGTTTTCTTTCCTTTTTTTCAGTTTCGTGGCTGATTGTTTACAACCATATTTTTATATGATTTCACATTGGGAGAATATTTATGTTGTTTCAATTCAATTATTTCTTCTTCCTCTCCTATTGTCATGTTGGAGTCGTGTATACAGTTTACCCTAGTGTGCCTTGCCTTGCTGACAGATGTTATGTTTCATGATCATTTTTTTCCCCTAAACACCTAAACAAGAGTTACCTGGAATTGTTACCTTGTCCTCTCCTACAACAGAAAACATTTTTATAAAGGTTGGCCAGGGAGGGGAGGGGTGGGGCAATATAAACATACTTCCCTCCTGGAGACAAACAAAACACAACAATCAGCTGCCATCAACATCAAGAGATATAAATACAAGACGAAATAATAATCATAACGCGTATAAAAGTTGATAACACTAATCAAATTATGTCTGGAATTAGTGGAGTGAATAATCATCATAACAGAAGAAGATATTGAGGTTACAGTTCTAGGAAGATTGTATCTCCTTGGCCAGTTTATATTCAAGCATGACGATAGGAGAGGAGGGGGAAGCAATGGATGCCTCCCTGGTGCTCAGGCTGTTGAGGTGGTCCAGCGGCCATATTTTTTTTCCTCTTGTTTTATTAGAAACGTATTTGGATCGGGGGCCAGGTAGTAGCTGACCTGTGACCCTGACATGACTATCCACGATCTTGGTGAGGCCGTGCAGCCTTGTAATATAACTGGGAGATTTAAATGTATGACATATTTTTCACAGAACAACGAAACATTCAGGGGCAATAATTAATACTTTACTGTTTACCTAGTTTTATGAGGACTTTTCAAGATTTTTATTATAGAATTAATGTTATCTGTTCGCTACTAACCACTGACCTGTTTATATAATGAATTTTACCTGTTTGTCTGTTTGATACAGGATTATTTACCCAAAAAATTATTCCTGGAAGTACAGATGGCTGAACTATCTAGAACGAAAGAAGTCATCACCAGTGTCTTCCCTCCAACCAGAGAATCAGCCAAATATTTCAGAACACCCCAAGAAAAAAAAACACGAGATGTGTAACAAACAAATACAAAAGGCAATGTTAACCAAAACAAAATATTGTGTTTTATTATGTTGGTCTCTGCGACACATGAGTTTTTCGTTTCCAGTTCTATGCGTTTGTACTGTGTATGCTCCTCTATGTTAAATTCTGTACTAAACCGTGACTGACTCTGCAAGCCAACGGCGGACTCTTCACCACTCACAGAAAACACAGGAAGGATAGACGAGTTGATATAAACGGGAAAATATTCGGAAATGTTGAACTACAAAAAAGGCAGAAAAGCAATTTTTTTTTAAAAACTGTTAACATATCACCACGGGGCGTACTTGGAGGTGACTGCTTAGCTGATGGTTGACCTAGTACATGGATGGATGGACTGTCAATTTATGTGGTAGAAATGATAAAAATGAGAAATTAGTGGATGCTATTAAAAAGAGAAACATAAAAATAATGAGAGTTCCGACGTTACCAAAGTAAGAGTCAAAGACTGTAAACAAATACATCAAAACTAATTATTCCTATACTCCAGAGTGAGTGAGTACACAACAGCAAAGCTGGGAGTGGGAATGATCATAGAACAAACACTGTTGGCAAAATTTTGGAAATACAATATGCATCAAAAATAATGACAACTGTCAAAGTAAAAGAAAATGAGGAGACGACAACTTATGTAAAGTTATATTCCCAGCCAGACATGGAAGAAGAATGTGAGGAGTTCTTTGACAACCTCCATCACACACTAAACAAATAAAGAGAAAAATATTTTAATGATTATGGGGGATTACAATGCAGGATTGGTAACAAATACAAAAGGAGCAGCAGACCACCTGTGAGCCTTCTGTGACCAACGGTGTGTTAGAAATGGAAATGGTAGCAGACTTCTAGAACTGTTGAGCCTACATTATCTTTTTATAACAAATACATTCTTTAAACACAGAGACTCCTAAATATATACTTGGTACAAATTAAAGGACCTAACTTGCAGAATGACCCAGATTATATAAATGTTGGAGATAGGATCATTAGGATAGCAGAAACATACAAATATCTAGGCACAGCATTCAACAGTAGCAACATAGTAAGCGAGGAAATTAAAAGCAGAGTACAGATAAGGAATAAAATATATTTCACCTTGCAACACCTGTTAAAATCTAAAATACTGTCCCAAAACACCAAAATAACAATCTACAAAACTATAATAAGACCAGCCGTCATGTATGGATCAGAAACGTTGGATACAACCAAGAAAGATGAACAAAAATTGCAGATCTTTGAGAAGAAAATCCTAAGAAGAATCTTTGGGCTGATAAAGGATACCAACAGCGGAGAATGGAGAGCTAGAAAGAACAATGAACTAACAGCTTATTTAAATCCCAACGAATTATAAATGTCTTGAGACTGAACAGACTACGCTGGCTGGGGCATGTAGAAAGAATGGAAGAGAACAGACGAACGAAAATGATGTACGCACAAGAGATGAGGGAAACAAGACCAAGGGGTAGACCAAGACAGAGATGGAAAGACAACATAGAAGAGGATATAAAATAAATTGGTGTCACCAACTGGAGAGAGAAGATTAGGAATAGAATAGAGGCGAACTTTATCTGCAGCAATGAGCCTTAATGGCCTGGAAAGCTGCTGCTGCTAAAGAAGAAGAAGAAGAAGGAACAACAACGGTCAATCATAGATCCAAGAGCAATACCAACACTCAGGTACTGACCACAGAGCAATAATAGCGGTTATCAGAATATACAGGAAAAGCCATATTTTAATAAGAAGAAAACAACAGCCACACACATACAGCTACTACTAATCACCCACACATACAGCTACTACTAATCACACATATATACGCTTGACACCCGCGACAGTTTCTCTGATCCACCCCCATTAGCACACAAGAGTTAGCCAAATCTCGAGGACATCCTCGTCCACAGCCACTTGAAGCAGAGCCTTACATATGTTGGCACCAGAAAATGTAACCACCCCCGCTGAGTTACCTGCCCGGTAATCTAGGAAACGAAAACGATCACCTTTCCCAAAACTATCCTCACTCTTCATGAGGGACTCACATGCGAGTCCTGTAATGTAATATATGTCAAGGCATTTCTGAACAAGCGTCAGAAAAGCTACATATTCTTTCAAGTTCTCTATTCATGTGAATCTATATTTTATCTCCTCCTTCTAATTCTTCGTCCTGTGTGTGTGTGTTTTTTTTTTCTTTTGTATGATTAAGGCTCACGCCGAAAATTCACAACTTTGTAATCGTTAAGTAATAAAGCTGTTCCTACTTTTTTCCTACTTTATACATTTAAGAAAAAAGCTAAGCAAGCTCAATGAAGAGAATGTGGGAGAAGAAGATGAGAAGAAAATAAAAGAATTCTTCATAAACTTATCCACAGAAACATAATCAACAGAAGAGGAACAGACCTTGTTCAAAACCAACATTTTGGAAGCAGCAAAGGAAACCTATAGAACTGTGAAAAAAGAGGTAAATAACTAGAATAAAATGCACGAAAGATGAAAGAGGCTTTAAAGAAAGAAGAAATCAGTATAAAGAATAGATAAGAAGAAAGCAGAAGCAAGACTACATTGAAGATGGAACTGCAAGACACTCTAAGAAGGTAATAAAAGAAGCAGAGATAAAATCATAGCAGGAATACAGTGAAGTATTAAACAACAGCCACAAAGAAGCTACGAAATCTTTTATAGAAAGATCAGTGCAATGAGAAAGCCAGCAGAGCACTTAGACCAAACAGAGATTGTGAAGGATGTTAATGGCGATTCAGTAAACCAGAGCTTGTACTAAGGAGATGGAGACAATATTTCCACAAGTTACACACTATATCATCCGAGTCTTGTCAGTACCATGATAGCTTATACTAAGGAGATGGAGACAATATTTCCACAAACTACACACTATATCATCCAAGTCTTGTCAGTACCATGATAACAGCGCAGCTGACCCCATACAACCTGAACGAGACATACTACAAGCTGAAATCAGAGAAACCATTAGAAAAATTACATTTCTACTAATCAACAAAGCTCCAGGATCTGATGAAATACCCCCCCCCCAAAAAAGGGTTACTCAAATGTGCGAAATAGACTGAAATACGTAGCTTGGCTGCAGAGTATCTGTGGGTATTTGTGTGAATAGTTGTGGCTGTATGTGTGTATGGCTGATGTAAGTGTATGTGCGTGAATAGTTGATACTGTGTGGTTGCGATCTGAGGAAGGTGTATGTGTACCTAGGTATGGGTGAGTCTGAGTGGTGTCTGTGGGTGGGTGTGTGTAAATGTGTATATGAGTGAGTGGCTGGTGGCTGTTACTTGTAACCACCAAACATATTTCATAAATGTGTATATGAGTGAGTGGCTGGTGGCTGTTACTTGTAACCATCAAACATATTTCATAAATGTGTATATGAGTGAGTGGCTGGTGGCTGTTACTTGTAACCACCAAACATATTTCATAAATGTGTATATGAGTGAGTGGCTGGTGGCTGTTACTTGTAACCACCAAACATATTTCATAAATGTGTATATGAGTGAGTGGCTGGTGGCTGTTACTTGTAACCACCAAACATATTTCACCACGGTCCTGGTCAGACTAAGCCCGACATGTCTCAACACGGTACTGAGAAAACTAAGCCTGACTTGTCTCAACAAGATACTGAGCAAACTAAGCCCGACATGTCTCAACACGGTCCTGGTCAGACTAAGCCCGACTTGTCTCAACACGGTCCTGGTCAGACTAAGCCCGACTTGTCTCAACACGGTCCTGGTCAGACTAAGCCCGACTTGTCTCAACACGATACTGAGAAAACTAAGCCCGACATGTCTCAACACGGTACTGAGAAAACTAAGCCCGACATGTCTCAACAAGGTACTGAGCAAACTAAGCCCGACATGTCTCAACAAGGTACTGAGAAAACTAAGCCCGACATGTCTCAACAAGGTACTGAGAAAACTAAGCCCGAAATGTCTCAACAAGGTACTGAGAAAACTAAGCCCGACATGTCTCAACAAGGTACTGAGAAAACTAAGCCCGACATGTCTCAACAAGGTACTGAGAAAACTAAGCCCGACATGTCTCAACAAGGTACTGAGCAAACTAAGCCCGACTTGTCTCACCACTATCCTGAGCAAACTAAGCCCGACTTGTCTCAACACTGTCCTGAGCAAACTAAGCCCGACTTGTCTCAACAAGGTACTGAGAAAACTAAGCCCGACATGTCTCAACAAGGTACTGAGAAAACTAAGCCCGACTTGTCTCAACACTATCCTGAGCAAACTAAGCCCGACTTGTCTCAACACGGTCCTGAGCAAACTAAGCCCGACTTGTCTCAACACTGTCCTGAGCAAACTAAGCCCGACTTGCCTCAACACAGTCCTGAGTAAACTAGGCCCGACCTGTCTCAACACGATCCTGGGCAAACTAAGTCCGACTTGTCTCAACATGGTCCTGATTAAACTAAGCCCGACTTTTCTCAACACTATCCTAAGCAAACTAAGCCCGACTTGTCTCAACACTGTCCTGAGTAAACTAAGCCCGACTTTTCTCGACACGATCCTGAGTAAACTAAGCCCGACTTTTCTCAACACGATCCTGAGCAAACTAAGCCCGACCTGACTCTCTACGGCCCAGAGAAAACTAAGCCCGAACAAACTCATCACGGCTCTGAGCAAAACTAATGAAAACTTCGTGGAGCAACAGAAGACTGGCAACTGCAGACAAAGGTTGTGATTTATTTCATAAGTGTATGATGATGCCCATTGAGAAAATGTATAATGTGTTTTCAAGGCGGAATTATAATTTTATTCATAAAGATTTTCTCGTGTAACCAAGGTGGATGTGTTGTTCGTAATGAATGAAACAATTATACCTTGTTTACTTACTTTTCATCCTTGACTGATGTGACTTTGCCATGTTTCTGTTAATTCAGTTTGTCACTTCGTGATATTCAAGACAACTGGCCAGATCCATCAGGTTTAGTTTGTAAATCTTAAACATTTATTTAACTCTCCGCCAAACAAACAACTCAGACAGCAGGTATTTGAGTTACTTGTAAAGAACGATCGCAAGTCAATGTAGTAACACAACGATCTGAACTTAGCGTCACAATCTCAAGTTTACGATGTGGCTAAGAGAGGACCTTTCTAAACACATTTTCAAACTTTAAACAAAAAAAAATTATGTTCCTAACTCTCTTCCTACCAAATCTTCTCCTACCAACTCTTCTCTTAGCAACATTTCTCACCGCAATTCTACAACTCTTCTCCTATCAACTCTTCTCCTAGCAACCCTTCTCGTTGCAACTACTCCTAGCAATTTTCTGATGTTGTCTCTCTAACAACTGCGACTGACCAATGTTTCCAACTCTTGTCTGTTCTAACTATTCAATTTACTTCACGAATTGTCCATCTCTCGTGCTTGGAGACTTTTTAAAAGTTTATATTTTTCACCTAATTTTCGTGGTTTTATCTAATGTGTGTGTTTGTTTTTTTTTGTATGTGATCCTTGAAAAAGCTTTTGCCAGATTATTGTATTGCTTATGTTCTTCATCTGTATGTGCTCATTTCGTTTTCTGCCATTCTTGTTTCTGCCCACTTTTATCACATTTTCTATGTTTTTGTAAAATTCAACATAAATCTTAATTACTCTTGCCAACATACTCCAGGAATGAAAAAGAATTAAATAATTTTCATTTTCCCTGCTTTCTCTAAATAATGCAACAAAAAGTCATTCATTCATTCATTTGCATGCCCCTTGGGGAACTTTGAATACCTAACATCTCTCCTGTAGGCCTCTCGGTTGTGAGCAAGATGGCCTGCTGCTGATGCATCCATTTGCAGATCATCAACGATGTCTGGCGGCCACCTTCGCCTTGGTCTTCCTCTCTTTCTTTTTCCTGTTATTTACCCTTCCAAGACGGATTAAAATTCCTCAGATGTAATCAGTTAACGGCCCAGAGTGCATTTCTAAGATACCACAGTTAGACTATGGAAGTGGTTCAGTCGGGTCAGAGTGCATTTCTAAGATACTACAGTTAGACTATGGAGGTGGTTCAGTCGGGTCAGAGTGCATTTCTAAGATACTACAGTTAGACTATGGAGGTGGTTCAGTCGGGTCAGAGTGCATTTCTAAGATACCACAGTTAGACTATGGAGGTGGTTCAGTCGGGTCAGAGTGCATTTCTAAGATACTACAGTTAGACTATGGAGGTGGTTCAGTCATGGTATGAAGTGGCTTTGCAATGAATTACAAAAACGACCCTGTATCGTGTCGAAGGGAAACTGACACGAATTAGATGATGTTGTTCAACCTCTTGTACTCCCAGCACTTCAGCTGCTGAACAAGACACTGTGCTCCAAGATGACCAAGCCTATCCCCATAGGGCTCGTGTTGTTAATGACTTTATACAGCTGCAGCATGTCACCAGGATGGTAAACTAAGAGACCACGGTTTTATAGGATTATCCCTCGAAAATAAATGTCCACAAAGCACTTTAGTCATCTGGATATTAAACTAAGAGAACACGGTTTATAGGATTAGACCTCGAAAAAAATTGTCCACAATGCACTTTAGTCACCAGGATGGTAAACTAAGAGAACACAGTTCTGTGGGATTAGACCTCGAAAAAAATAGTAGACAAAGCACTTTAGTCACCAGGATGGACTGGCCAGCACTCTCACCTGATCTCAACACTTCTGGGCATCTCATGACCAGCAACAGCAGGTAACCATCAACTACCTGGTGATCTTAGCCCGCAGTGGAAGGCGATCCCCCCAGCACGCTATCAGGAGCTTGATTTTATCCATGAGGCAACGTTGCATGTCTTGTGTCAGTGCTCGTGGGGGTCACACACGTTACTGACCATCTTTAATTCAGCTGCCAACATATCTGAACTTCAGAAAGAAGGGCGTGTCCAAATAACCAACACTTGCTCCCAAACAAGTTCCTTAGTCTTCATGAAACTGTCACACTCTGATATACAAATGACTACAGAACGATGTGATTAAATACAACTAATTTCTCTTTTTTTTTGTATTGTTATAATGGTGAGATTTGGTATGTGGCCATAGATTTCTTTTCAGTATATAGATCAGTCAATGTACCAGCCACTCTATAATTATAACACCTATTACCAGTCGCTGTATTCAGAGATTTATAAAATAATCGGCGGAAGAACCTACAGACTTTACCAGAGGGCCCCCTATCTCTCTCTCCCTCTCTCTCTCTCTCTCTGTGTGTGTGTGTGTGTGCCTCTTTCTCACTCACCCACCCACTCTCTCTCCTTCTCTCTCTCTTCTATCTCCCTCCCTCTTTCTCTCTTCCTCTCTCTCACCTCTCCAAATTAAACACTTCATTGATCAAGACACACGGAAGACATACTACACATAACATATACAAACACATTTAGACTACTGCTCAACGATCTGGGATGGTTGCTCAGTATCAAATACAAAGAGGCTTTACTCACTTCAAAAGCGAGCAGTAAAACTTATTAGTGACAAAGATCAAGCACAAGCAACTAATCATCACAGACGTATTAGAATACTGCCTCTTAAGAACAGGTTCTTATTTAACAAAGTCAAGTTGGTATATCAAATTCTGTCACAGCATGCTCCGCCTTATCTATGGAACATGTTTAGACTTAGCCCAAAGTGTAGCCAACGCTTAAACAACATATGTCTTCCAAAACCTAGACTTGATCTTTACAAGAAAAGCTTTACTTATTCTGCTGCTTATCTTTGGAATACCCTCCCATCCTATATAAAAAAAAAATATAAACTATACTCCTTCCTACAACTACAAACTCTTTCAATATCTATTTGATGTCGATTACGTGCCTCCATGACTCACAAAAGTTATTCTAGATTGCTCTTACAGGCACCGAACTCGGTCAGTTATTTATTATGAATAGTACAAAAATTCTGTTTTGTAGATAGTCATTTATATGCGTACAAGCTGAGTACCCGACGTTGTCCGGGTACTTATTTATCCCAATCATGAAAGTTCTATTCATTTCCACAACATTCTAGAAGGTTCTACAGAGTCTCGACTCTTCTCTTCTACAGAATTTTATTCGTTCTATTCGACCAAAAGTGGGCTTAATTGTTATCAAAACTGTCACCAATCAGGATAGCGAGCCCGAACACCATGGACCCGACAATAATCTGGGTCCTTTTCGACTATTTTTACATGTGACCCCCATCCCACCCCAGTCCCTTGGCCCCAGTGCCGATAGGAGGTGATCTTGGACTTAAACGGCATCAGAAATGTCTTTATCGTCATCTGCCGCTCATCCAACCCCGACACTCGCGACATTTTCTCTGATCCACCCCTGTTGGCATACAAACGTGAGCAAAACCTTAATGACATCCTCGTCCACATACACTTGAAACAAAGCCTTACATATGTTGGCACCAGATAAATTAACTGCCCCCGCTGCGTTACCTGCCCGGTAGTCTGGGAAACGAAAACGATTACCTTTCCCAAAACTATCCTCACTCTTCATGAGGGATTCACATGCAAGTCCCGTAATGTGATATATGTCATCGTTTGCAAAAGATGCAGGATAACGTATATTAGTGAGACTGGCCTCAGATTAGGGGACCGCATGCAAAAACATCTGTACGACATCGCCAAGCATGCTTCAAAATCAGTCTCAAATCATTCCCATAGCCCCAACCACAAAGGCAAATCTGATTTTCTGGTAACAGCCATCAAACAATATCACGCAGACGACACAAGCCGCTTGGGACTTGAGAACCGCTGCATTCAAAATTATGGGACGCTGGAGCCACATGGGTTAAACTCGCTGTTTAGCTACACTTAACATTCTCTTCAATCATTATAGTACCTCTCCACTAAGCTCCACCACTTCTTACTTTTCAAACCTCCTCACAGCATCACTTTGCAACCCCTCTTCCCTAATCATCTATTTTAACTTCTCCTGACTAGGTCAACATTGTATCAATCTCTCTCCTCTTCTCGGTTCCCCATCCACCACCCCCAGTTACAACCCACCGACCACATATCACAGGTCTCTATTTTCAACAGTCTCCACGTTCTACTAAATCCATTCCTGACACACACCGCCGGACAAGCCACACCTTACAGTTTACATCTAAGTACTTTATTTAATTAATTTTTTTTTAATGGTATCCATGTGAATCTACACTTTAACTCCTCTCTTTATTTCTTCGTCCTGTATGTTTTTGTATGATTAAGGCTCACGCCGAAACGTCACAACTTTGTAAAGATAAAAGTAACCCTGTCATGCCATAGAGGCACATAAGATTATAGTGTTAGTGCCCAAATTTTCCTTTACCTGTCAGCACACTAGAGGGTGATATGGTCAGTACCACGCCTGGCCGCCTTTCCTTCCCCAACTCCAGAAGAAGTCGGGTACCTATTTCTACAGCTAGGTGACTGGGGTGCCTTCGGCCGGATTCGAACCCCCGACAACTTTGTAGTCGTTAAGTAATAAAACTGTTTCTACATTTTCCCTAGTTTATACATTCAAGAAATGTCCCTATTCATCTCAGAGACCCCGATAACTATGGATTCGACATTAATATCGGTCGTTTTCGATGTTTGCTACATGTCACCCCCTTCCCATCTCTAGCCCGAGCGCCCCCCCCCCCCCCCTCAAGCCGATGTGGGCTGAGCTTGAACGTATATGGCATCAGGAATGTCTCTATTCGTCTCAGAGACCCCGATAACTATGGATTCGACCCTAATATCGGCCGTTTTCGTTATTTGGTACACGCCACCCCCTTCCCACTCCCAATGCTAACCCCCCTCCTCCTATGTTGTTGGTAGCTGATCAACCACTGTATGGGCGCTCTCTGTTATGAAATAAACACTCTGTCCATTTTCTAAATGATTATATAAACATAAGGAAATAACAAATTTCATGAAGTACTTACATCAGTGTAGAAAGCTCTTCACAGAAGTAAAAAAAAAGTAGTATTGAATTTGATCCAAACTGCACTCTGTCACTGTAGGACACACTTACTGAATCAAGTAAAAGAGCGACATGACACTGTCACATTCCATGAAAGATGATAAACTGCAAGACTTGCTGAATTAGCTTGTCATTCGATCATCTAAGATTAGGGTGGTTGCTGGAAGTTTCTCGAACATCGTGAGTCCAAGACCTCATTCATATCCACCACCTTCTAGAAGATTCCCCCCCCCTCCAATGTGGTTGTTATGGCTGATCAACCTCTTATGGGCGGTCTCTGTTATGAAATACACACTGTGAGCATTTTCTAACTGGACGCTGAGGTGACCAGCAGCAGGAGACACAGAATCGTGAGTCAGAAATCTGGTCCGTAGTTCATGTTCCTCGTTACCAGTGAAAAAGGTCATCAGATATGACGTCATGATACTGGACAGTCTGACGGGATGGTGTGAGAGGAGATCACCAACTGAACTGATGGCCTGCATGAAGGATCGGGTACTCTGGAGAAGCATAATAGCCAACGCCAGTCGGCATGGCACATGATTATATATATATATATATATATATATATGTAGTTACATTTTGTAGTCATTTATATATGTATGTAGCTACTTTCTGTAGTCATTTATATATTATGTATGTATTGTCCGTAGTCATTTATATATGTATGTAGGTATTTTCTGTAGCCATTATATATGTATGTAGGTATTTTCTGTAGTCATTTATATATGTATGTAGTTACTTTCTGTTGTCATTTATATATGTATGTAGTTACTTTCTGTTGTCATTTATATATGTATGTAGTTACTTTCAGTAGTCATTTATATATGTACGTAGTTACTTTCAGTAGTCATTTATATATGTACGTAGTTACTTTCAGTAGTCATTTATATATGTACGTAGTTACTTTCTACATGATGATGATGATGAGTTACTTTCTGATGTCATTTATATATGTATGTAGTTACTTTCAGTAGTCATTTATATATATACATATATATATATATATATATATATATACGTAGTTAATTTCTGATGTCATTTATATATTTATGTAGCTACTTTATGTAGTCATATATATATATATGTGTGTAGTTACTTTATGTAGTCATTTACATATGTGCATGGTTACTTTCTATTGTCATTTATATATGTTTGTGGTTAGTTTCTGTTGTCATTTACATATGTATGTAGTTACTTTATGTATTGGGTGCATGGATAAGAGGTAAATGTGAATGTTATACTTTAATTTTATTTTATGTCTCTCAGCTTTCCAAAGTTAGTTATGTTGGTTATATGAGCAGAATATTTGTAGAATGTCTGGAAAAAAGGGAAAATTGTAGGATAAAGGGTAAAATGTCAGACAGGCCTGCGTGCAAAATTCTTAACCCTTTGGAAATAAAGATCAACCAGCCAATCAATTAATCTCTAAAACTTGACAAATCAGGGACTTGACAGTTTCTTTAAAATTTTTTCAGCCACGAATCTCTTTACATTGACAAGAGAAGACAGACAGACAGAGAGACAGACAGACAGACAGACAGACAGACGGACGGATAGATAGATAGATAGATAGATAGATAGATAGATAGATAGATAGATAGATAGATAGATAGATAGATAGATAGATAGATAGATAGATCGAATAATGGATGGATGGATGGATGGATGGATGGATGGATGGATGGATGGATGGATGGATAGATAGATAGATAGATAGATAGATAGATAGATAGATAGATAGATAGATAGATAGATAGATAGATAGATAGATAGATAGATAGAAATGACTGCTTTTAGCCACAAAATAAAAACACGGCTGTTATGTTTACTGAGAAGAAAAAGTGTTTGTGTGACCTTTTTTCTGTATCTTATGAATAGAGGTAGACACATTTGCTGTGAACCCTAACTTTTTAGTTTCTGTTTCTCAGGCTTGCGTCAGCTTATTCTGAGAAATCATTTGACAGTGCAAGGTTTGATAGGAAAGCTGCCATGCGTAACGAGTACTGAAAGAGCAGGTGAAGCAAGAAAGTTGACGTAGGGTGATGTTCGCCGTCTTGTGCTTTGTCCGTCCACCAATATATTCCAGGTATTAGGTCGAGGTCAGCACAGAGTAATAGTAGAGATCACATATAGCAAGGAATCTGACGATATACGAGTATAGGTTGCCAGGGGGAGGGGGTGCTGTGTTACATTTAGCCTAAACCGTTGGTGCTGGTCAATCTGTCTCTGGAAGTAAACACCCAGAAAGTTGGATTTAACACTAAGCAAAAAGCTTTAGTTTGTTTAGTTCAGTGACGAAAGCAACATAGCAACAGTTTTACTTTATTTAGTTAAGTGACCACGACAACATAGCAAAGGTTGCAGCCATCTGTAAACAATTGCTTGAGAAAGATCCTTATGATTAAATGGCAAGACAAGATGAGAAATCCGAAGGAGATTTGCAGACAAACAGAACAAGAAATAATCAATATACACATCAAGTCAGTTACAGAGAGGTGAAGAGTATCACTCAAAGAGGATCATACGAAGCCATTGCGACAAAGTGTGGGCCATGAGGGTGGACACAGGCAGCGAACCGGATCAAATCCAACAATTACAAAGGAAGCAACAAACCACAAGTTAGAAGTGAAGCAACAAACCACAAGTTAGAAGTGAAGCAACAAACCACCAGTTAGAAGTGAAGCAACAAACCACCAGTTAGAAGTGAAGCAACAAACCACCAGTTAGAAGTGAAGCAACAAACCACCAGTTAGAAGTGAAGCAACAAACCACCAGTTAGAAGTGAAGCAACAAACCACCAGTTAGAAGTGAAGCAACAAACGGTCCTGTTCTGATTAAGAACTGGCCCCTGCAGGCCGCTGACCCATCTCTACCGACTCAAGATCTCACGCCCACGAAGGGGCGGAGTACAGACTTCAGAACAAAGTTCTCCAAAAATGTCGAACTTTTACAGATCTAGACATGGCCACGCGGCTTTAACCTAAGGCTGAGGCTGTGGGGCTGCTGGGAGGACATGGAGAAGATTGTGGGGCTGCTGGGAGGACATGGAGAAGATTGTGGGGCTGCTGGGAGGACATGGAGAACGCTGTGGGGCTGCTGGGAGGACATGGAGAACGCTGTGGGGCTGCTGGGAGGACATGGAGAACGCTGTGGGGCTGCTGGGAGGACATGGAGAACGCTGTGGGGCTGCTGGGAGGACATGGAGAACGCTGTGGGGCTGCTGGGAGGACATGGAGAAGACTGTGGGGCTGCTGGGAGGACCTGGAAAGACTGAATTTCATCCTCGCGACCGCACTTCAGGTTTAGCATGACCAAGAACTTTAACCTCTAAGAAGAAACAATATACGGCCAAGCACGAAGAAAATGGAGATGAATTTGACCCACATGAAATGACTTGGAGAATAAGACCAAAGAAAACTTTAAAAATGTCTACATCGAAGATTTTAAGTAGAAGGACTCACATGAAGTGACTTGGAGAATAAGACCAAAGAAAACTTTGAAAAAGTCTACATCGAAGATATTAAGTAGAAGGACTCACATGAAGTGACTTGGAGAATAAGACCAAAGATAGAAATGACTGGGAAGCCTTTGTCTGTGACATTACTCTGGAAGAGGGACTACGGGCATTGACTGAGTGAAAGAGAAAGGTTTAGTCATAGGAAAATCTACATAAACCAAACTTAGAACAGCGTGTGCAGTAAATGAGGGCTCATAAAAAGAGAAGGTAAAATAGCACAGAGACCGGGTTTTCCAAAGGAGATGGGGTTCTTATGTTGCAGTAACGCACCTAGTGGTAAAGGTAAGATGGAAGATAGAAGAGACAGAGGTAGACAGAGAGAAAGGTTGTTTGATGGTTTGGCATCCTGGCACGGGAAATTCTCAACGACAAGCCATGCACAAGGTATCGAGGGTTATGAATGGACATGATATCCTACGTTTATCGACAGGGACCTTGAGAGAGATAGTAAACCTACTTGTAAAGATCACATCTAGAAGGATATCGTCTGATATATCAGAGGCTGTAAATATAGTTCGGACACGGACCCTTGTTTAGCCCTGGAGCCAGGTTTGGTATTCAATCTCACCGTTAGTGACATGCATTACCACGTGATCAGGTTTGGAGGCGGAGCTAAATCGGCTAGGTCTACGCTTCTAGGCGCCATTTTGGTGTTTTCTTTCCCACTTCATTTCAAACGTTAAAAACTGAGATACATAGTTAGTAGCAACACAGGTACTATGTGTGTGAGTGAGGAAAAGCCAGGTCACTGAGACCCCTGGCCAAAGCTGTACAGCCCAGGATTTCTCCCCTCCGTTTTCTCATCCACCACCCCACCCCACCCCTCTCTTTTTAAACCTAGAAAACAGAGAAATTACACATTTGCTTTAACGGTCTCCCAAGCATGAGTCACTTTGCATTTTTAAAAAGGGAATATATACATACAAACATACATACACACACACATGAGCCTAGTGGTTCTTGCCGTCAGAAAAACATGGCTGTTATGTTTATTAACAAGAAAACATTTGTGTGTATGTGTTTTTGTTTCTTTGGAAAAGAGGTAGACATAATTTTCTAGAATCCTTATGTTTCCAGTTTCTGTGTCTTACATGAGTGTTACATTGTAGGGAGTAGATAACAAAGCAAGCAGTTGCCCGGTTTGATTGGCAACCCCGCTGGCCGGAGACGGGCTTGACGAAAATGTGCAGTCCTGCGAGGACGAGAAGATAGAAGTGGGGTCAGGATTCCATTAAGCTAGAGCACGTTAGAGGCCAGCGATCGTAGGGAGTCGTGTCATTGTCCAGGCGTGAATGAGAGAAGTCATTCGTTAGATAGGAACAAATATGTGTAGTTCAGTATGGCCCTTTAATATAATATGTACTGTGGATGAATGCAAGGTGTACTGTGGGCTCCCTCGATCAAATCCTTATCGACCATTTAGGTAAATATATGTAGTTAGGATTATGAAGCAAAATGTGAACGACAGAAATGTATTCAGAGTAGATAGCAAGTTAGTGGAGGAGGTCAACGAATTTGTATACCTTGGCAGCAGTGTAGTAGAAAATGGAGACATCACAGAGGACATCAACAGCAGACTTACTAGAGCAAACCAGGCTTTTCCAATGCTGCAGACTATATGGAAATAAACAAAACTAAGCATAAATATGAAAATCAGGATATTTAAGAGCAATGTTCTAAGTGTACTACTCTATGGAAGTGAATGCTGGAAAATCACCAAAACCATAGAAAACAAGTTGAATTCTTTCCAAACTAAATGTTTACGAAGAATTAGAAAAAATATTTTGGCCAAACACTATAAGAAATAACATCTTGTTGGCAGAAATGCAGATGAAGCCACTGACAACAACTATTGAGGAAAGACGCTGGCGATGGTTGGGACATGTGCTCCGAATGACTGACAACTCACTACCAAAAATAGCACTAAGATGGACACCACAGGGGAACAGAAGTAAGGGTAGACCAAAAGAGACACGGAGAAGAACAAGAGAAAGGATGTTGAGCAATAGAGGGCTCACCTGGGCAAGAGCGGTACGCCTAGGCCAGTTCAGGGTAACCAACCCTTTACAAAGGTGCAACTGGGATCAATAGCGCGGAGCACTGATGAAAGAGCTCCACACCTCACCATACCCTGGATAATCTGAAAGGAAATGCACACTTTATGTCATCATCATCATCATCATCATCATCATCAGGTGCCGTACCGACTGGCGTTGGCTATTATGCTTCTCCAGAGTACACGATCCTTCAAACAGGCCATCAGCTCAGTTGGTGATCTCCTCTCGCACCATTCCGTCAGACTTCCAGTATCATTTCTCTTGGTCTTCCTCTTGATCTTCTTCCTTCTATTTTTCCTGTTGTTATAATATTTTCAATGCCCCCTCTTCTCACTGCATTTCCTATGAAAGTACATTGTCTCTCTCTCTCTCTTATTTTTTTGACAAGGTTTTTTTGTCTCTCCAGCTCTTCTCATACATTCTTCATTAGTTATTTTTGCTGTCCAGGGGATTCGCAACATTCTTCTAATAAACCACATTTCTGCTGCTTCCAATGATTTTTGTGCAGACTTGCCTATTGTCCATGATTCACTTCCATATAACAAGATAGGTTCAATATAGCATTTTAGGACTCGTTTTCTAACACTCATTGATAAGGATGTGTTGGTTAATATGTCTCATTCTCTGAAATGTAGTCTTTGCTTGGCCTATTCTGTTCCTAATTTCTGTTCTGCATTTCCCATCTGAAGTTATTACTGCTCCAAAGTATTTGAATTTCTGCACCTGCTTTAGAATGGTTCCGTTTAATTTTATACTGTATATTGGTGGATTCTGTTTCTTAGATATAACCATAGTCTCTGTCTTTTTGATATTCAAAGTAAGGCCTTTCTGTTCACTTTCTTTGGCGACTTTATCCAAGAGATTTTGCAGGTCTTGTTGGTTCTCAGCTATCAGTACTGTGTCGTCAGCATACCGAAGGTTGTTAATATCCTCCAATTTTTATGCCTGACACTTTATGTAAATGTAGCAAGTAGAAAATAACGTGGCACTCTATGGGAGAGCCAGTTGCTAGCCCTACCCAAGCTTGACGAAAGGGGAGGTGAGCCGGAGTTGTATCTCTGGGCCCTAGGCTGATAAAAGAGCCTGGCAGCCCTAAACAACCGCAATCTTCCTCGCCCATTTTACGAGGGACATTCAGAAAGTAATGCGCCACATCGTTTTTGTTTTTCTTTCAACTAATAATGAAGATAGAAGCATGAAATTTTCCACACTTTAAATATGGCATGTGCCGATTATGTAAACTAAATTGCACCGCAACTGCTCAAAGAATATGGCTGTCATAACCATTGAAATTGAGCGTGTTAGCAACTTGCGGTATAAACAGCGAACTGTTATAGAATTTCTCATTGCAGAGAAGGAAACTATTGTGAATATTCACAAGCATCTATGTGATGTGTATGGAAGTTTTGCAGTCGACAGGAGTACAGTCAGTAGCTGAGTTCAAAGAATCAATAAATGGAGATAAGGAGTTGCATGATCGGCCGTGCTGTGGACGTCCTGCCACAGCCACCAAGACAGAAATGTTGAAATGCTCTGAGAGCATTATTCTTACTGATAGGCGTATCACTACTCAACAATTGGCCTTAAAGCTGTCAGTCAGCAATGGTAGTGCAAATGCAGTTATAAAAGCTCTCGGATTTTCTATGGTTTTCGCAAGATGGGTTCCTCGAAGTCTCATACATGACCATCGATTGCAAAGGAAAGCAATTTCTTCTGAATTGTTAGACCATTTCACTGCTGAGGGAGAGAACTTTTTGGCTAAGATCGTAACAGGTGATCTGCTGCTGGCAAGATTCTTCAACTGCCGTGCATGGAGTGGGGCTCCTCCTGGTCAGTGAAGAAAGGTGCGAATGGGGTTGCCGCGCAGCACCACTGTGGAAAAGATGAAAGGATTAAGCGAAGTAAACAGTAGTCAAATCACGGCACCTTGGTCTGGAGGTCAGCCAGTCCTATTTGCACTCATATCGGGCGAAATGCCTGAACCGGCTTAGCCCAGAAGTTAAGACACTGCTGGCGAGACTCTTCAGATGCCGTGTGTGGAATGAAACTCATCCCAGCCAATGAAGAAAATGCGAAAAAGAAATTAGGGTTGCCGTGCGGCGCCGATGTGAAAAGGTGATGGAAAGGATAAAGTGAAGCTTAGTCGATATATCCAGGGGTCTCGCGGCGAGAGCTACTCATACCACGGCACCTCTGCTCTAGAGGCCGGCCACGTCTGATATACACCCATACTGGTGAAATATGCCTAAACCGGCTTACACCAGGGTTGATACTTGATAGCTGCACATGTCACATTTCCTCCGCTCTAGAGGTCGGAAATGTCCTAAATACGCCCATACTGGGATAATATGCCTAAACCGGCTAAACCCAGGGGTAAAACTTATTAGTGGCGAGGATTCGTCCTCCTGGACAAAAGCTACGTCCTGGTCACAACTAGGAAGGGTAGCGGCCACGACCACAAAATGCTGAAGTCGGAGACACTGGACCAGTGCAGTCTAGATAGGCAACCACCTCTCACTCGTTCCGGGATGTATGCGTATCCTAATCACGCTGAGGTTTTCCCCTGAGAAAGTTCAACTCTAGCCTAGATGAGCAACCACCTCTCACCCAGCGGGGATATACAGATATCCAAAACACGTCGAGGTTTTCCACTGAGAAAGTCCAACTCTAGACTAAACTGATGCAACGAAAACCACAGTGTCACGTAATCTCGCTTCTGAGACCCACAAAGAATGCAGGCTCAAGCCCTTCTATACTCTGAACCTCTTGTGGTCCCCTCGTGGATCTCGTGTGGTCCTTTCGGAGACCACAGGGGGACCACAGGACCTATCGAGGACCACAGGAGTAAATTCAGAAGGATCACATGGAATGACATCACCCCCAATGACCACGAAGAAAGAAATTCAAGACAACTCATTCAGCTGGAAAGGTCACAATCACTGTCTTTTGGAACAAGGTGTGATTCTTGTGGATGTTATGCCAAGAGGAAAGACAATCAATTCACAAGCTTACATTAAGACATTGAAAAAAAAAAACTCAATCAACGTTCGGCCACACAAGAATCCACTGTTAGTCTGTCTAAATTTTACATATCAGCTTTTGATACTTTCATTAACTGATCATTTCCGAGCTCTAGTTAAAGTGTTAATGGCTAACTTATTTCATGATACCGCAAAACACACTAGGTTTTCTCCTTCTATGCGCCATTTTGATACTAGTGATTACGGAGCTACGTAATAGCTCGAATGTTCCTGTTTCTGTCTAGCATAGTTTTAAATATGTTTTTTTTTCTTTTTTTTAAATCAGGGAATGACATTATAATCAGCCTGTTTATTTTTTTTTTAAATCCACTTTACACAAACAAGAACCAATATCAAATGGACCGGCCCAACGCATAAATGGAGAGACGAGGTTGAAGATGACTATAAGAAAATATGACGTAAAGAACCGGAGAGAAGCAGGTCAAGGAGGGTGGGTGGAGACAAGAGTGTACCAGCGAGGAATGAGTACCCCCCCCCCCCCCCCCACTTTGAAGTATTAAAAACATTCCCGCCACATCACCATTCCAAACAAAACAAAACAAACTTACTAGCGTGTGCCACATTCAATCTCCCTCCAGACCCGCCTCTGAAAGGAGTGACGATGGCGATCGGGCAGACTGAGTCCAGAATATCAGCTAAGTCTTTGAACATCTATTTGAAATATTTACGTCATTTTTTTTTCTTTGACAACGACATGAAAAATATGTAACTCCCCCACCCACCCCACCCCCCTTCTATGTGGTCAAATGTCAAATTCAGATGTACCTATCATACGAATCACTATCATCTTATGTGTTGTGAAAGCCCACCATTTCATTATTTCACTTCGCAGGCAATTATTCTCAACTCATGTCATTTTCACACGATTTGTAACTGTTACCTTGATCGCAAATAAACTTAATTTTTAAAAACTTTTTTGTTTTTAAAAAGCTCGCATTGTTGAACTCCTGAATTTCTTCCTTTCATATCTGATCTTTTGTCTTACCGTGGTAACGAATATTTGCGACTGGAATCTTCATGTCGTACAATTTTCTAAGAATACACTCAGTTAACATGAGCCGGTAGTGGCTTCTGCAGGATGGATGGATGGATGGATGGATGGATGGCAACAAATGTTCATATTTCAGCTTAAAACTGAAAAATAGTAACGATGGAAACACACAAGAATTCATGAAAAATAAGACTTATATTCCTATGTCTCAGCATGTAAAGGACATTTTTATAAAGATCTCATGTATTATACTTCTCCCTACATACAGTACGTTTAGAATGTCAGAAATATGTGGTGTGCGTGTGTGTGTGGGTGTGTGTCTCAAACCTCAGAGACTGAATATAAGCGACGCAGTTTCTGCGTGTCAGGACCTTGTTTTCTTTCTGGGTGTCACGACTGATGTCAGCAGAATTAAAAGATTCGACTTCTCAAGCACACCATACAACACTGTGTAATATCTTGTCTCTGTGTAAAAAAGACTTGTTGCTCATTTGAAAGAAAAGCGTGTACTGAAACGCTGATACAGAGGTAATTTCCCCGCCTACACAGGGACCTCGCTCGCTAGGGGCGGAGTTATTTTTACGTTTCTCCGCCTCCTGGCCATCAGCAAGTATCCTATCATTTTGCGTGTAACAAATCACGGGGGAAAAAAGAAGTATGTGCGAGCGCGGGCATTTTAATGAGACATGTTTTTAAAAGTCTGAACGTTCCGAGGAAGATATACAGATATTTTATAATGACATAGAGACAGCACTAAAACACACAAAGTCACATGAAGTTACCATAGTCATGGGAGATTTTAATGTCAAAGTTGGTAAAGGAAGAACTTCGGACATCGTTGGTGACTATGGACTGTGGGAGAGGAATGACAGAGGTTATAAATTAATTGAATGGGCAAGAATACATAGCATGGTTATAGGAAACACCTGGTTTAAACAACATCCTCGAAGACTGGCAACGTGGTGCAGTCCAGACAAAAAGACTTTTAATCAGATAGACTACATATTAATCAACAAACGATTCCGCAATGCATTACTGACAACAAAAACCATGCCAGGAGCTGACTGCAATAGTGGCCATGATCCACTCTGTGGAAAAGTTAGAATAAAGCTAAAGAAAGCAGGCAGAAAAGTGAGAAACATCAAACTGAATACAGAACTTCTTTAAAATGACCAAGAACTGCGAGAACAATACAAAGTTATTATAACAAATAGGTACAATGCAATAGCAATTATACATAGTATAGATGAACAATGGGAAATGTTAAGAGATTCTATCCACCAAACTGTTAAGGAGATAATACCACCGAAAAAAGAAGCCCCTAAAAATAAATGGATGACAGACGACGTCTTAGGACTGATGGACAAGAGAAGGAGGAGTAAAAATAACGAGGAAAAATATAGCAAGATAAATAAAGAAATAAGACGCAAATGCAGAGAAGCAAAAGAAGTGTGGTTAAATGAACAGTGCAGACAGATAGAGGACTCTCATAATAAAGACAGCAAAAACATGCACAAACGAATTAATGAACTCACAGGCAGGAAAACAAAATATACCACAGGATGCCTGAAATCGAAAGAAGGTAAAATGTTAATGGGAAGAGAAGACATTGTGGACAGGTGGACAGAGTATATCGGTGAGCTATATGGAGGAGAAAGACCAGAATTAACACCAGATTCTGAAAACTGTGATGGACCGCCAATACTTGAAGATGAAATCATAGATGCCATCAAACACATGAAGAAAGGAAAAGCGACTGGGCCTGATAATATAACAATAGAAGAAATAGAGGCACTAGAAGAGACAGTAATAAAAATAATACCCAAGTTACTGAATGATATTTACAACAGTGGTTATATTCCCAGTGACCTGATTAAATCCACGTTTATAGCACTACCAAAGAAACCAGGTGCAAAGGAATGTGACGACCACCGGACTATCAGCCTCTCATGTCACATAACGAGGCTACTTCTGAGAATCCCTATGAGAAGAACAAGGAAAAAGATAAAAATGGAAATAGCAGATGAACAGTTTGGATTTGTTGAAGGAAAGGGAACACACAATGCCATTTATGCTTTACGAACACTAACAGAAAGAGCTTTAAAAGTACAGAAAGACCTCTACTTATGCTTCATTGATTACACCAAGGCATTTGACAAGGTGAAACATAGTGAAATTATTAAAATGCTTGAAGACATCAATATAGACGGCAAAGACTTGAGGATTGTAAAACATCTATACTGGCAGCAAGAAGCAGCAGTTCGAGTTGAAAATAGAATTGGAAAATATCAACCTATAAAACAAGGGGTGCGGCAAGGATGTGTACTATCTCCAGACCTTTTTTCTCTGTATAGCGAGAATATTCTAAGAACAATCATCACAGAACCAGGCATAAAAATTGGAGGATACAATATTAACAACCTTCGGTATGCTGACGACACAGTACTGATAGCTGAGAACCAACAAGACCTGCAAAATCTCTTGGATAAAGTCGCCAAAGAAAGTGAACAGAAAGGCCTTACTTTGAATATCAAAAAGACAGAGACTATGGTTATATCTAAGAAACAGAATCCACCAGCATGCAGTATTAAATTAAACGGTACCATTCTAAAGCAGGTGCAGAAATTCAAATACCTTGGAGCAGTAATAACTTCAGATGGGAAATGCAGAACAGAAATTAGGAACAGAATAGGTCAAGCAAAGACTGCATTTCAGAGAATGAGAAACATATTAGCTAACACATCTTTATCAATGAATGTTAGAAAACGAGTCCTAAAATGCTATATTGAACCTATCTTGTTATATGGAAGTGAATCATGGACAATAGGCAAGTCTGCACAAAAATCATTGGAAGCAGCAGAAATGTGGTTTATTAGAAGAATATTGCGAATCCCCTGGACAGCAAAAATAACTAATGAAGAATGTATGAGAAGAGCTGGAGAGACAAAAAACCTTGTCAGAAAGATAAGAGAGAGACAATGTACTTTCATAGGACATGCAATGAGAAGAGGGGGCATTGAAAATATTATAACAACAGGAAAAATAGAAGGAAGAAGATCAAGAGGAAGACCAAGAGAAATGATACTGGACAGTCTGACGGGATGGTGTGAGAGGAGATCACCAACTGAACTGATGGCCTGCATGAAGGATCGGGTACTCTGGAGAAGCATAATAGCCAACGCCGGTCGGCACGGCACCTGATGATGATGATGATGCGAGCGCGGGCGTTTTAATGAGACATGTTTTTAAAAGTCCATTTTGAACCTATTTTTAACTACCACCTCCACTACTATTTTCTATTGTTAGTGCTACAACTATTTTTGTTGAAATGAAAATAACTCTAGGACCAAGCAGTGCTGTTTTAACACTACACCAAAGACAACAGCAAACGTTTCAATTTGTTTAGCTAATTAATAAGTGGCAAAGACAACGTACCAAAAGTTTTAATTTGTTTAGTTAATAAGTGGCAAAGAAAACATAGCAAAAGTTTTGAATTTGTTTAGTTCATAAGTGGCACAAACAACATACCAAACGTTTTAATTTGTTTAGTTCATAAGTGACAAAGAAAACATAGCAAAAGTTTTAATTTGTTTAGTTCATAAGTGACAAAGAAAACATAGCAAAAGTTTTAATTTGTTTAGTTCATAAGTGACAAAGAAAACATAGCAAAAGTTTTAATTTGTTTAGTTAATAAGTGACAACAACAATATAGCAAAAGTTTTAATTTGTTTAGTTAATAAGTGACAAGGAAAACATAGCAAAAGTTTTAATTTGTTTAGTTAATAAGTGACAAAGAAAACATAGCAAAAGTTTTAATTTGTTTAGTTAATAAGTGACAAGGAAAACATAGCACAGTTTTAATTTGTTTAGTTAATAAGTGACAAAGAAAACATAGCCAAAGTTTTAATTTGTTTAGTTAATAAGTGACAAAGAAAACATAGCACAGTTTTAATTTGTTTAGTTAATAAGTGACAAAGAAAACATAGCCAAAGTTTTAATTTACTTAGTTAATAAGTGACAAAAACAATATAGCAAATGTTTAAATTGTTTAGTTAATAAATATTACAGACAACATAGCAAAAGTTTTAATTTATTTAGGTAAATGAGGAAGACAACATAGCAAAAGTTTTAATTTATTTAGTCAAATAAGAAAAACAACATAGCAAACGTTTTAATTTATTGAATTAAATGAGAAAGACAACATAACACAGGTATTTTAGTTTGTTGAATTAAGTGAGAAAGACAACATAACAAAGGTTTCAGTTTGTTTAATTATGTGAGTAAGAGAATAAAACAAAAGTTTTAATTCTTTTACTAAATGAGAAAGGCAATATAGTAAAAATTTTTATTATTTTGCTAAAATAAAAAGGCAATATAGCAAAAGTTTTAATTATTTTGCTAAATGAGAAAGGCAATATAGCAAAATTTTAACTTATTTTGTTAAATGAGAAAGGCAATATAGTAAAAGTTTTTATTGTTTTGCTAAATGAGAAAAGCAATATCGCAGAAGTTGTAATTTGTTACGGTCAATGAGAAAGGCAATATAGCAAAAGTTTTAATTTATTTAGTGAAATGAGAAAGACAACATAACAAAGGTTTTAGTTTGTTGAATTAATTGAGAAAGACAACATAGCAAAAGTTTTAATTTATTAAGGTAAATGAGAAAGACAATATAGCAAAGGTTTTAGTTTGTTTTGTTAAGTGCTCCAAATCTACCGGGCTCTAGTTGACTTTTCGAGGACCTTGACTTATCGTGAGTATTAAGGTGACTATGGATTATAGTTTCCCCGGCTGGGAATTCTGTACACCGACTTGCTTATGTACAGCACTTTTTGCTTGTGTTTTGTATTCGTGGTGAAATTACTTTGAATATGTTCGAATAGATCAATTACAAAAGCATGTTCAGAATCACAAAATATGTTTCAAATTTATAGCAATAATTCTTAAACAAATAAAATAGCAGTAATCATAAAAATATAGAAACTATTATAGAAGTTTGATGCAATATTTATCCGCGCTCTTCAGTGGGCCTAATAACTAAAAAAAAAAAAAAAAGCTATTGACAGTGTTGCTAACTCTTTAGGAGTCTTCACGAGAATATTGAATTTCTTTGCTGTTTACATCTACGTCTTTGTTAATTTAGGGTTGTGTGCTCGTGTATATCTCTTTTATGATATGAAAAATACGAGTTATTAAAAAAGTCATTCATTCATTAGCGTGTCCTTTGCGGAACTTTGCCTCTTGGTTGTAAGCAAGATGCCCTGCATCCATCTGCAAATCATCAACAATGTCCTGTTGCCATTTTCGTCTGAGTCTTCCTCTCTTTCTTTTCATCACTGTTAAACAAAGGCAAGTATGTATTTCTCAGATATTTTGTTAAGTGTCCAGGCCTCACGTGCATACGATGGGAAAAGCGCATGTCCTTAAAAGGTTAATTTTTGTAATTCTGTCTATCTCCACAGCTTCTTTATTTGTTTTAGCTTCTGAAGAGCGACAGATGTCTGTCTCTTAACCTCCCTCATTTTATCTCCATCGTTATTTAATTACGATCCAGAATTTTCAAAACTCTCCACGGCTTCCAATTTCTCCTGATATATATATATATTTGCATACCTTGGCAGCTACATAGACCAGGATGGTGACACTAGAAAGGAAGTTAGGATCAGAATTGCAAAAGCAGCATCAATCTTCAAGAATCTTGAGAACATATGGAATTCAAAAGTTATAAGCACAAAAACCAAGTTAAGACTATTCAATTCAAATGTAATATCCACCCTCATTTATGCATGCGAAAGCTGGAGAACAACTAAAGAAATAGAAAAGAAATTAGACTCTTTTGAAAACAAATGCCTAAGGAAAATACTCGGCATCAAGTGGAATGAATTCAAGAACAATGCAGAGATAAGCCAGATGACTGAACAACAACCAGTCTCACGGGTGATCAGGAAAAGGAGATGGACATATGTTGGTCACTTGATGAGAAGAAATGATCAGAGAATCCCAAAACAAGCTATCAAGTGGAACACAACAGGCCGAAGAAAAAGGGGCAGACCGCGTGAAACTCTAAAGAGGACATTATTAAGAGAGGCCAAGTTAACAGGCATAACATCCTTTGATGAGGTTGAAAGACTCGCCGAAGACAGGAAAAATTGGCGAACTACTTTGCGAGCCCTGTGTGACGTCTAACGGCACGGGAAGGATATAAGATATAAGATAAGATATATATATATATATATATATATATATATATGATTCATTCATTTGCATGTCCCTTGTGGAACTTTGCCTCCCTAACAGCTCTCCTGTAGGCCTCTCGGTTGTGAGCAAAATGGCCTGCTGCTGATGCATCCATTTGCAGATCATCTACGATGTCCTGTTGCTATTTTCGTCTGAGTCTTCCTCTCTTTCTTTTCGTCACTGTTAAACAAAGGCAAGTGTGTACTTCTCAGCTGTTTTGTTAAGTGTCCAGGCCTCACGTGCATACGATGCGATGGGAAAAGCGCATGCCCTTAAAAGGTTAATTTTTGTAATTCTGTCTATCGCCACAGCTTCTTTATTTGTGTTAGCTTCTGAAGAGCGACAGATGTCTGTCTCTTAACCTCCCTCATTTTATCTCCATCGTTATTTAATTACGATCCAGAATTTTCAAAACTCTCCACGGCTTCCAATTTCTCCTTATATATATGATTCATTCATTTGCATGTCCCTTGTGGAACTTTGCCTCCCTAACAGCTCTCCTGTAGGCCTTCGGTTGTGAGCAAAATGGCCTGCTGCTGATGCATCCATTTGCAGATCATCTACGATGTCTTGCAGCCATCTTCGCCTTGGTCTTCTTCTCTTTCTTTTTCCCATTATGTACCCTTCCAAGACGGTCTTATCTAGATTATAGTGACGTTTAATGTGTCCAAAATATTTCAGTTTTCTCTGTTTATTCCTCTTTACTAGCCAGCCTTCTTCAATATTAAGTTCTTGTAGTATGAATATATTTGTTCTTTTTTGCGTCCATGATATTTGAAGAACTCTTCTGTAGCATTTACATTCAAAGGCATTTATGTGTTTCTCAGCTGTTTTGTTAAGTGTCCAGGTCTCACAGGCATATGTTGCGATGGAAAAGTTGCATACCCTTAAGAATCTTATGTTTGCGGTTCTATCTGTCCCTCTCTACAGCTTCTTTAGTTGTTTTACTTTCTGAAGAACGATAGATGTCCTCCTTTTAATTTCCTCATTGTATCTCCATTATTAGTTAGTAGTCCAATAGTCCAATATATTCAAAACTCTCCACTTCTTCCATATATATATATATATATATATATATATATATATATATATATATATATACATATATATAGTTTGCCACATTTGTTTTGTTAGTTGTCATAAATTTAGTTTTCTTTGCATTTAGATAATGGTTTCGCTCTTCACTATTCTTACGGACTGACATGGGTAGTTTCTCTATTCCTTTTTGTGCTGTGGACAGTGTCACAAGCATTATCTGATATCTAGTATGAAAATCTTATCTTATATATTATATCCGTTAAACGTCACATAGGGCTCGCAAGGTAGTTCGCAAATTTTTCCTGTCTTCGGCGAGCCTTTTAATCTCATCAAGGGATTTTATGCCTATTAATTTGACCTCTCTTAACAGTGTTCTCTTCAGAGTTTCAAGCGGTCTGCCTCTTTTTCTTTGGCCTGTTGTGCTCCACTTTATAGCTCGTTTTGGGATTCTCTGAGTGTTTCTGCTCATCGCATGACCAACATATGTCCATCTCCTTTTCCTGATCACCCATGAGACTGGTTGTTGTTCAGTCATCTGTCTTATCTCTGCATTGTTCTTGAATTCGTTGCACTTGATGCCGAGTATTTTCCTTAAGCATTTGTTTTCAAAAGAGTCTAATTTCTTGTCTATTTCTTTAGTTGTTTTCCAGCTTTCGCGTGCATAAATGAGGGTGGATATTACATTTGAACTGAATAGTCTTAACTTGGTTTTTGTGCTTATAACTTTTGAATGCAGTATGTGCTCAAGATTCTTGAAGATCGATGCTGCTTTTGCAATTCTAATTCTAACTTCCTTTCTGGTGTCACCTTCCTGGACTATGTAGCTGCCAAGGTATGCAAATTGATTGACTTCTTCAATATCTGTCCCTTCTACGTGTATTTTTCCATTTTGATTAATGGGAAGATTCATTATTTTTGCTTTGTCCTTGTTAATTTCAAGCCCTTTTTTGTTAGCCACTGGAGACAGGCTATCTGTTTTTCCTAGCATGGAATTCACTTAGGAGTTATGTCATCAGCACAATCAAGATTTTCTAGTTGGGTCCCATGTACCCAGTCAATACCTGTGTTACCTGTGCAGCATTTTTTCATTATGAAGTCTATTGCAATTCCAAAAAGCATAGGAGACAGTATACATCCTTGTTTCATGCCTGTTTCAATGTGGAACCATTCACTTATCCCTTCTTCTGTTTTGACTGCACAAACACATCCATTGTAGAAGTCCTTAATGATGTTGACAGTTTTAGATGGTAATCCATATAGACTTAAAATTCTCCACAATGAATCTCTGTGTATGCTATCAAATGCCTTTTAAAAGTCTATGAAGTTCAGTATTAATGGTTTCTGCTTTTCAATACGTATTATTCTCAGAGTAAAGATCTGGTCGAGACACCTTCTCTCTTTTCGAAATCCTGCTTGTTCTTCTCTCATTGCGTTTTCCACTATATCTTTAAGTCTATTCAAAATGACCTTGCAAAATATTTTTGACACAACTGATATTAAAGTTACTCTTCTCTCCAAGTTGTTACAGTCACTAAGGTTGCCTTTTTTTTTTTTTGTATTTTAACAATGATTCCTTTTTTACGTTTAGAAGGGATCTTTTCTTCTTTCCAAATCTTATTAAACATTCTCTGCAGTTGTCTCATGTTGTCACTATTGATAGCTTTCAACATTTCGGGTGTTATTTCATCTTCAGCTGCAGCTTTGTTGTTAGCCGTTAAATTCACTGCTGTTTCAATTTCATGCAATGTAATTTCATCTAGGTTTACATTTAATTGTTGGGCTGGTAAGTCAGTTTCAAGGTTTAACAATTCTTTTGGGTGTGGTCGATTAAATATTTCTTGGAAATGTTCAGCACATCTTTGCTTTTGGTGCTTATAACTTTTGAATGCCGTATGTGCTCAAGATTCTTGAAGATCGATGCTGCTTTTGCAATTCTAATTCTAACTTCCTTTCTGGTGTCACCTTCCTGGACTATGTAGCTGCCAAGGTATTGATTGACTTCTTCAATATCTGTCCCTTCTACGTGTATTTTTCCATTTTGATTAATGGGAAGATTCATTATTTTTGCTTTGTCCTTGTTAATTTCAAGCCCTTTTTTGTTAGCCACTGGAGACAGGCTATCTGTTTTTCCTGCATGGAATTCACTTAGGAGTTATGTCATCAGCACAATCAAGATTTTCTAGTTGGGTCCCATGTACCCAGTCAATACCTGTGTTACCTGTGCAGCATTTTTTCATTATGAAGTCTATTGCAATTCCAAAAAGCATAGGAGACAGTATACATCCTTGTTTCATGCCTGTTTCAATGTGGAACCATTCACTTATCCCTTCTTCTGTTTTGACTGCACAAACACATCCATTGTAGAAGTCCTTAATGATGTTGACAGTTTTAGATGGTAATCCATATAGACTTAAAATTCTCCACAATGAATCTCTGTGTATGCTATCAAATGCCTTTTAAAAGTCTATGAAGTTCAGTATTAATGGTTTCTGCTTTTCAATACGTATTATTCTCAGAGTAAAGATCTGGTCGAGACACCTTCTCTCTTTTCGAAATCCTGCTTGTTCTTCTCTCATTGCGTTTTCCATTATATCTTTAAGTCTATTCAAAATGACCTTGCAAAATATTTTTGACACAACTGATATTAAAGTTACTCTTCTCTCCAGTTGTTACAGTCACTAAGGTTGCCTTTTTTTTTTTTTGTATTTTAACAATGATTCCTTTTTTACGTTTAGAAGGGATCTTTTCTTCTTTCCAAATCTTATTAAACATTCTCTGCAGTTGTCTCATGTTGTCACTATTGATAGCTTTCAACATTTCGGGTGTTATTTCATCTTCAGCTGCAGCTTTGTTGTTAGCCGTTAAATTCACTGCTGTTTCAATTTCATGCAATGTAATTTCATCTAGGTTTACATTTAATTGTTGGGCTGGTAAGTCAGTTTCAAGGTTTAACAATTCTTTTGGGTGTGGTCGATTAAATATTTCTTGGAAATGTTCAGCACATCTTTGCTTTTGGTCTTTACTTGATGTTAACAGAGTTCCAGTTTTGCCAAGGATTGGTCTTTCTTTAAATGTAATATTACCTGTTAGCCTCTTTTGTATGTTATATAAAGTTTTGCTGTCTCCTGGTTTTGCTGCTTTCTCTGCCTCTTTCGCCATATTGTCTATGTATTCACTTTTATCCCTTCTAGCTGGAATTTTTTTTACTTTCTTGTCTATTTCTTTGTATGTTGCTTTCACCAGATCTTTTCCAAGGTCTGTTTTTACATTCCACATGTCTAATTTAGCTGCTCATCTTTCATGTATATACTTCCATGTTTTTTTCTGATATTCATGCTTTTCTATTTGGTTTTTTCAGTCCAGCGCTTGCTTTTGCTGCTGTGATTATGGCTGTGCTGTAAGAATTCCATGATTCATCTATACTTACCTCTTCTACTTCACTGGGTGTTGTAGAATGATTGCCAAGTTCCTGATTGAAACTGTTAGTATTCTCTTCTTGTAGGCTGTGGCTGTTCATCTTTCTGTGTATTGATTTCTTGTGTTGGCTTTTAAGTTTTAGTTTTGTTTTCCCTATTCACATGTTGTGATCACTGTTGACATCTGCACTCCTATAAGCCCTTACATCTATCAGAGATATTCTGTATTGCTTTCTAATACAAAAATGATCTATCTGGTTTCTAGTTCTATCATCTGGTGATATCCATGTTGTTTTATGTATCTCTTTGTGTGGGAATATTGTGCCTCCAATGACCATGCTCTCTGTTAGACATATTTCAATTAATCTTTTTCCGTTCTATGACAATTCCTTCTTTCCCCATCACTTTTTCAACGTCGGTGTTATCTTTCCCTACCTTAGCATTGAAGTCCCCCATAGCAATTAGGATGTCGTGTTTAGGGACTGTTGATGATTTGTTGTAGCTGGTGATAGAAATCGTTTTTCAAATCGTTTACCATTCTTCCATGTCTTAGGTTGTATCGTGCTCTTGTTATACGAATGTTCACTGGCTCCCATTCTACAAGGCTCTTTGCTGCTACATTTGACATAATACTACCAACCCCCTCCTGGTGGTTCCCATCCTCTCTGCCTGAATGTATTATTAACTTAACGTTTTCCGCTTATATTTTACCTGCTTCTGGCCATCGCATTTCACTTCATTCATTCATTTGCATGTTCCTTGTGGAACTTTGCCTCCCTAACAGCACTCCTGTAGGCCTCTCGGTTGTGAGCAAGATGGCCTGCTGCTGATGCATCCATTTGCAGATTATCAACGATGTCTTGCAGCCATCTTTGACTTGGTCTTTCTTTCTTTCTTTGTCCCCATTATGTACCACTCTCTAGATTAACATGATGTTTAATGTGTCCAAAATATTTAAGTTTTCTCTCTTTAACCCTCTTTACTAGCCAGCCTTCTTTAATATTAAGTTCTTGTAGTATGGATATATTTGTTCTTTATTGTGTCCAGGATATTTGAAGAACTCTTCTTTAGCATTTACATTCAAAGGCATTTATGTGTTTCTCAGCTGCTTTGTTAAGTGTCCAGGTCTCACAGGCATATGTTGCATTGGGAAAAATGCATCCCCTTAAAAATCTTATTTTTGTGGTTCTGTCTGTTCCTCTATATTTCATATTTCATATTTCGCATTTCACTATAAAATAGAAAATAGAAAGGTTAAATTCAGGCTGGCATTATTACGGCAGGTTTTTCAGTGTTTATATGATGACTTCTTTTCTTGATGTAAACGAGGATCCGGTCGTTTTCATCTACATTCAGGTTTTGTTCCATGGAGATACTGTAGATCATCCTAATTATGAGCTCCGCAGCAAGAACTGGCATATTTGCAAATCTCGCAAAAGTTCGCGAGAAATCACGTTAACTTCCTTTTCCACCACTTCTGTGAGTAAGGAAGGAGAGAAATTCTTAATTTCGTTTGTGTTTTCATTGTACTACATTTATTTATTACAAACTTTCGTAATGTTTTTTTTTTTCAGACAGAAGCCCGATTATCCTAATTGAGCAACGAAAATGGCCGCTCAGAAAAAAGCAGTAAGTATGAAAATACATTCCTCGCTTTGCGTAGTGCAGGTTCTCATAGTGAACCACATGGTCGTTTGTATTGTCTGGGTTTTTTTTTTTTTGGTTAACCATTCCTCGTCGTATTGAAGATAAATAAATTGCCTGATCGCTACTTCCAGCTTATATTTCACCAGCTTTGTCGTTGTTCTGTTGATCAGTTCTTGGGCTCGTCTGTAAGCTACTTTATCAGTCGTATGATTACACTTCTTAGGGCCTTGGCTTGTTCCTGGGGTTCTTTGAAGCGCCGATTCAGAAAACTGCATTAGATAGACCACATCAGCTCTAGCTTCTTAGATATGGTCCACATCAGCCATAGCTTCTTAGATATGGTCAGCATCGGCTCTAGCTTCTTAGATATGGTCGGCATCGGCTCTAGCTTCTTAGATATGGTCAGCATCGGCTCTAGCTTCTTAGATATGGTTGACATCAGCTCTAGCTTCTTAGATATGGTCAGCATCGGCTCTAGCTTCTTAGATATGGTCAGCATCGGCTCTAGCTTCTTAGATATGGTTGACATCAGCTCTAGCTTCTTAGATATGGTCAGCATCGGCTCTAGCTTCTTAGATATGGTTGACATCAGCTCTAGCTTCTTAGATATGGTCAGCATCGGCTCTAGCTTCTTAGATATGGTCAGCATCGGCTCTAGCTTCTTAGATATGGTTGACATCAGCTCTAGCTTCTTAGATATGGTCCACATCAGCCTTAGCTTCTTAGATATGGTCCACATCAGCCTTAGCTTCTTAGATATGGTCCACATCAGCCTTAGCTTCTTAGATATGGTCCACATCAGCCTTAGCTTCTTAGATATGGTCCACATCAGCCTTAGCTTCTTAGATATGGTCCACATCAGCCTTAGCTTCTTAGATATGGTCGACATCAGCCTTAGCTTCTTAGATATGGTCAGCATCAGCTCTAGCTTCTTAGATATGGTCAGCATCAGCCTTAGCTTCTTAGATATGGTCCACATCAGCCTTAGCTTCTTAGATATGGTCAGCATCAGCTCTAGCTTCTTAGATATGGTCAGCATCAGCTCTAGCTTCTTAGATATGGTCGGCATCAGCCTTAGCTTCTTAGATATGGTTGGCATCAGCTCTAGCTTCTTAGAAATGGTTGGCATCGACTCTAGTTTCTTGATATGGTTGGCATCAGCTTTAGTTTCTTGGATATGGTTGGCATCGACTCTAGTTTCTTGGATATGGTTGGCATTGACTCTAGTTTCTTAGATATGGTTGGCATCAGCTCTAGTTTCTTGAATATGGTTGAATTGATAAAATGTTAGTCCTCTCTTCTGCAGAATTGGGATGTCATAACAAGCTGTCTTATTTGAATGGGAAGTTTATGTATTTAATTTACCCACATTTTTTGTGTATGATGACTTTGGTTTCACAAGTATTCCTCTGCTTCCTTTCCTATAATGCACACTGGCATAAAAGTATATTGCTCAAATGACAAAATCGCTTTTGTTATGTTTTATTGCTTAATTATGTATAAAAATTACAATGGTAAATATAGTTTTCATAGACTACATAAATTTGTATTTCAAAGGTTTCTCAACCTGATCCGTTTGCTATATTTGTGGGGAGTATAGACTGAAAGCAAGTAGGAAACCTATTTCTGGGTTTGTAAAAAGACCATATGTAGGTTATTTTGGTGTCAAGCTTGGAGATGAAGACAAGCTACGGGCTTCTCATATTGTATGCAAAACTTGTATGGAGCATTTGCACCAGTGGACAAATGGAAAGAGAAACTGCCTGAAATTTGGAGTACCAACGGTGTGGAAGGAACTGAAAAACCACTTTGATGACTGTTATTTTTGTATTGTTAATATCACAGGCATCAGTTGAAATAATTGTGACAAGTTGTCTTACCCTGATCTACCTTCAGCCAGGAGACCTGTTCCCCACTCAGATCTTGTGCCTATTTCACCCTTCTTTAAACTACCACAGCTCTCAGAAGATAACTCTTGCATGTCTGATATCACACAAGGTAAAGAAAGTGGAGGCAGTGAATTCCAAACAGCTTTACATAGTGATCCTTTTGATCACAATTAATTGAGTGATCTGTTCAAGGACTTAAATCTGTCCAGTGAATTCTGAATTGCTTGCCTGCAGACTAAAGGAAAAGAATGTATTTCAGCCTGGAATAAAAATTACCTTTTATCAAAGGAGAGAAGGATTTGCTGCCATTCTTTACCAGCGACAGTAACTTAGTTTTCTGCAGTGACATCGGTAATCTTGTGAAGAAAATTGGTCTTTCAGAATATAACCCAAGTGAGTGGTGTCTTTTCATCAACAGTTCAAAATATATTAGAAGTGTGTTCTTTTAAATAATGGCAACAAATATGGTTCTATTCCAATCGGTCATTCCACCAGGATGAAAGAAGAGTACAAGGCCATCTCTTTAGCCTTGGAAAATATAAATTACCAAGAACATCAGTGAGTGATTTGTGTAGACTTGAAGATGGTTAATTTTCTTCTTGGTCAACAAAATGGCTACACAAAGTATCCTTGCTTTTTATGCCTTTGAAAAAGTAGAGCCAAACATGAACATTGGGCAAAAAAAAGTCTGGTCTCTGAGGGAATATAGGGTGGTTGGAGGACAAAATGTAATCAATGAACCTTTGGTTGCATGAGATAGAATCATACTGCCACCACTGCATATAAAGCTAGGTCTGATGAAACAATTTGTAACGACTTTGAGTAAAGATAGTTCATGCATTGTTTACATAGTGCATAAGTTACCTGGATTTACCATGGAAAAACTGAAGGCAGGAATTTTCGATGGTCCACAAACCAGACAACTTATAAATGACCCACATTTCACAGCATCAGTGAATGAAATTGAATCATATGCCTGGTCTTCATTTGTTCTTGTTGTGGAAAGCTTTCTTGGCAACAAGAGGCCAGACAACTACACACAATTAGTAGAGGAAATGCTCTTTCATTTCAACAGGCTTGGCTGTAACATGAGTGTTAAAATCCATTATCTGCACAGTCACTTACATCGCTTTCCAGTGAACCTTGGTGATTTAAGCAAAGAGTAAGGTGAAAGATTTCACCAAGACATAAAAACAATGGAAGACAGATATCAGTGAAGATGGAATGCACACATGATGGCAGACTGTTGTTGGATTCTTATGCAGGATTGTCCTGGAAAATCCCACTCTCGGAAGTCTTACAAAAGGAGCTTCTTGTGTGTTGAATGAGTGGAAAGTTTGTATCATAAACTTTTGGTATGAAATAGGTAGATTTTTATGTTTATATGTTTCTTCATGCTTAAAAGATATTAATTTAAACACTACATTAAATTATCCTGATTTGTTATGGGTGAGCAGAGTGAAGAGTGGTATATGGCATATGTTCTGTATCTCAAAAACTAGAGGTGATAGGGGAAAACTTGTGACATTTTTGGAAGGTCTAACATTTGAGGCACCAAAATGTGTGTTTGCCAGTGTTATCATAGGTGGCCATATTAATGGTAGGGGTTGTTTGTGGTTTCAGATCTTCTTCTTCTTCAGACTCCCTGGAACTGAGAGCTGGTGTTCTTTGCAGCTGATGTGGTGGAGATATTAAGTCACAGCATGGTGTTGGCTTGGGACTGAGTTATGTCCTTGATTACAGCTAAAAAGCAGGGAGTGCACATTACTTCTTTAGCAGACTCCACCACCATGAGGACTATGGCAGCCTCTGGCCCATCAACTATTCTAGGAGAGGTGGGACAGGGTCTTGGCCAGCTGTGGTTCACCAGCCATGAGATAAAATTACAGATGAAGTTGGTCCTTCATGTTTACTTTACACTACATCTTGTGTTTTTGATGGGAAAAAAAAGGAAACCCAATTTTTGTCTTCTTCTTCTTCGTTCGCTTCTACCACCAAGACTGCCTTGTAATTCTACTGAATTTACGCCTGTGGTCCTCGTTAAGTCCCGTGGTCTCCCAGAAAGGACCACACGAGATCCCGTAGAGGACCACAAGAGGTTCAGAGAATCGCAGGGCTTGAGCCTATATTCTTGGTGGGTATCAGAAGCGGGATTGCGTGACACCGTGGTTTTCGTTACACCAGTTTAGTCTAGAGTTAGACTTTCTCACCGGAAGACCTCGACGTGTTTTTGATATCAGTATATCCCCTCTGGGTGAGAGGTGGTAGCCCACCCAGGCTAGAGTTGGACTTTCTCACTGGAAAACCTCGACGTGTTTTTGTTTTATCACTGCCGGGTGAGAGGTGGTTGCCCATCCAGTCCAGTGTTGGACTTTCTCACCGGAAAACCTCAGCGTGATTAGGATACGCAAACATCCCCGCCGGGTGAGAGGTGGTTGCCTATCTAGACTGCCCTGGTCCAGTGTCTCCGACTTCAGGTCATGGCCGCTACCCTTCCTAGTTGTGACCAGGATGGAGCTTTTGTCCAGGAGGACGAATCCTCGCCACTAGTGACTTCCACCCCTGGGTTGAGCCAGTTTAGGCATATTATCCCAGTATGGGCTTGTTTGGGACATGACCGACCTCTAGAGAGAGGTACCGTGACATGTGTAGCCTTCAAGTTTCACCCCTGGTGTGATCCGGTTTAGGCATATTTCACCAGTATGGGTGTATATTGGGTGTGACCGACCTCTAGAGCGGAGGTGGCGTGACATGCCTAGCCATCGAGTTTCACCCCTGCTGTATGCCGGTTTAGGCATACTTCACCACTGTAGGTGTATTTCGGACATGGCCGGTCTCTACAGCAGAGGTGCTGTGGTATGTGTAGCTCTCGCAGTGATACTACTGGACACACCAATTAAACTTCACTTTATCCTTTCCTTCACCTTTTCACATCGGCGCCACTCAGCAACCCTTACTTCTTTTCCGTAGTTTCTTCCTTGACCGGGAGGAGCTTCACTCCACGCACGGCATCCAAAGAATCTCACCAGCAGTGTCTTAACCTCTAGGTTAAGCTGGTTCAGGCATTTCACCTGATATGAGTGTACTTAGGATGTGGCCAACCTCAAGACCAGAGGTGCTGTGATTTGACTGTTTGCTTCACTTTATCCTTTGTACCACCTTTCCACAGTGGTGCAATGCGGCAACCCCATTTGCACCTTTCTTCATTGACCGGGAGGAGCACCGCTCCACGCACGGCAGCTGAAGAATCTCACCAGCAGCAGTAGATGAGCTACCAAATGTGCCTCTCATCTACCCTAAGTGTCTGGTTTTCAGGCGCCAGATATTCGCCTTCGCCCCCTTCTCCTGTCAGTTTAAACAGTTCTGCCACGAGAAGGCCAGGAGCTGGACTTGACTGCCAGAGGCTGTTTGAGACACACGCCATTGGAGCGGAGAGCGAAATTCTCCACTCCACCTCCGGCAATTACAGTCCTTAGAACCACCCAGTTTTTATGAATTGAAGAGCATTTCTGCTTATATTCAATGCTGTGGTATCCAGATCCAAGCACTTAACCAGGGTACAGGAAAAGATAACTTTTGGGAGACTGATGAGATCTGAGTACTGTGGGTTTGTACTGAGTCGGGGAGTAGTGATGCTGACTAACTGAGTGGTGCACTAGTTAGTACACTCATCCCCCATGTGGAGGTTGGTGGCTTATGTCTAACTGGAGGTTTCCTAGTCATCACCCCTCTGTGGAAATAGTTACCAGGCTCCTTTGGAAGCCGGAGAAAGGAAGGTTGAGGCAGGAAGGCTAGGGTTGATGCTGACCACATCGTCCTCTAGTGTGCTGTCAGGTCAGTGAAAATATGGACACTAACACAGTATCCCTAAATGATTCAAAGACATGACAGGATTACAGTTTTTTTTGTTTTTGACTGAGCAAATAAAACACTTTTAATTTAAAAATAAACCTGTTATATACGACATATAATGAGAAGAGGAGGGATTGAAAATATCATAACAGCAAGAAATATAAATGGAAAGAGAGGCTAGTGAAGAACTAGAGAAAAAACTAAAAATCATGTACAGTTTAACGCGATGCCACAACAACAACAAAAATCACCAACTGATCTGGTGAAAAAAAAAAACATCAAGGAATGAAATACGTGGAGAAATACGATCACTAACATCCACTGGCATGGCATCTGATGATGATGATGAGCTATATTGGACTACAGGCAGATTGAAAGAAAGAAGTAGGGGAAGTTGGCACCTTTTCCTGTACAAAAATATCTTTTATTTGACATTTCGGTGCTGCTTTGCTTATATGTCCTCAATGGCAAATCATCTGTGAAAGATAGAACTATTTCTGTGTTTAGTTTCCGAGTAAAGTTTGGCCAGGAAATATTTTATGTTCTGCATTTGTTTTTATCTACAGAAAAAAACAGCAGACAATATCAATGCTCGCCTGGCTTTGGTGATGAAATCTGGCAAGTATGTCTTGGGCTACAAACAGACCTTGAAGACGTTGAGAGCTGGCAAAGCTAAACTGGTCATCATTGCAAACAACACTCCGTCCTTGAGGTACTGCATTGAGAAACTTTTTTCTTTCATGTTTTGTGAAACTTATTTGATTTTCAGGATTTTTATTAAATTCTTGAAAAAATTGCACACAGAAACCACACTGAGAAGTTTTTTTCACAGGTATGCAGTCTGTGACACAAGCACTGAAACACCAAAAGATTAAAGACGCAGACAACCTGACAAAAGCCCTGTTACTAGTAAACACAATGTTCAATAAAGCAGTCATACAGTGGATACCTGCCCACAGTAACATCTAAGGAAGAGATAGGCAGACTGACGAGAAAGGAAGGAAGAATGCGGCATATTGATAGAAGCACAACATGAACAAACAAAAAACAGACTAAAAGCCATGTATAAAGATGGATGGATAAAAACAACCCACAGCAAAAACAGATGATGAATACTACAATCTCCTAAGAATCAACAGAGTGATAATTTTCTAACCGAGAGCTGGACACTGCATGCTGAGACACCATCTATACCAGAAGCTGAAAATTGGCACAGCCGACCTGTGTTCCCGCAGCGAAGAACAACAGACACCACATCACATCCTCCAGAGTTACCAGCTACACAACCCACACGGGCAAAGGACCTAGCCAGACCCCAGCCCCTTATAGGTGCTGAAAACCTGAGATGAACTGCCACACGCGTGAGAGAGATTGGTGTTGATGTCCAAGCAGATAGTGAAGAAGAAGATACGATAACTTCCAGTGAAGTTCTTTGAGCTGAAATTGGAAAATCAAAAAAGTGGAGCACGAGAAGCATGTTGTCATTGATTTGTCGCAAAGGAGAAATGAATGTCAGTATAAGTCAGAACAATATAGATAAGATGAACTGAATTGACCTGTCAGAAAATCAGATCAGGAATTTTTAAAAAAAAAACAAACTGTGTAAGTAAATTGAACCCTGTACCAAAATATGAGAGAAAACAGCAGTATTCTGTTCAAACCTGCACCAACTATGAGACACTGAGAAGTAATTACTGTCCCTTGTGAAACCACCAGCAGTAAAATTAAGATATATACTTGAAGTCATGATTTGGTGTTGTTTAAACATCACTGTGCCAAGCTTAAGCATTCTGATACTGTTTTTGTAGTGGAAATAGTTTTGTAGACACCTGCACTGTCTGGTCAAGATGTGCCAGCTGTAAAATAACGGTGAACAGTACTGCTTATAATCTGATAGATTATAATCTATGCCTTACAGCTGTGGAAGTCAGTGTTCATAAGGAAGATGATGATGAGACTCTCTTCTGCCACTCTTACAGACATCACTTCTAGATTTCCAGTCATAAAGACCCTGCTGTTCCTGTAGATCTGCAAAAGAAGTTTGAGTGAATGCTATGCAAAATCAAGAAGAGAAGTTTGAGTGAATGTTATGCAAAATCAAGAAGAGAAGTTCGAGTGAATGTTATGCAAAATCAAGAAGAGACTTTTAACAAAAGAATCTTCTCCCCCCCAACACACACAAGTACTTTGCTGGTCCCAAAAACATCTTTTTAAGACAGAAACCTAAACTCTGAACATTTCTGTTTGTTGTCTGTTTCAGTTTGTTGCTGGCATATTCATTGATACTATAAAGTATAAAACCGTAGCAAACTTTGATACGACTTCCTTGATTTAGTGCTGGTAAATGTATGTTATTTTTTTAGGCATTGTGAAAAGTGGAAATGTATTTTTAGTCTTGTGAGACTTCGGAGCCACATGTCAGTGGTTAAGATGAAGTCATGTGGTACTAACTGAATATATTCTTTCTGTCCCTGAAGCCGGTTATGCTGTGAGTTTATGCATCATCATCCTTGAACGTAAAATATGAGAGGAGCTGAAATACATAATTGAAAGGTTGATGCTATTCATTGATGCCACCAAATATTGTTTTGTTTGTGGTGTTGGCCGTTCTGTTGATCCAGATTTTTATGCATAATGTTCTCATTATGCTGTTTCTAATATTTGTCAGCCTTACTGGTTAATCAGTCTTCTGCAGAATTGTTGTTCCCAAAAGTGGCCAGGGGTGGCAGGAAGATAAAGGAGGGCATTTGAGAAGAAAGGAGTATCAGAATCAATTGAGGAAAATATGTTCTTGGTTGTTCTAACAATGTATGTGTGGGGGAGAGGGTGGTGCTGTCTTGATGCAGAAGTCATGGACTCATATCTGAATGCTAGCATCAGATTTGGCAAACCATAGCTGTTGATAAAAACTCAGTTAACAGCCTCAGCCAGGCTGATTGACATGGCTCACTGCAGCCTCCCAATGCCAGTGATGTCTGACAAAGAAGATTTGCATCTCCTGGTGTTCTGGCTGAACCCAGGGGACTGCAAAAAATAGCCAATGTAACCCACTCCCCATTGACTTGATGCATGTACCTCAAGACCTTTCTTGCATCAGTTCCAAAGAACATCCTGCTTGCAGTTCAGAGAAGACAAAACACTTACAAGTGTGGTCTGGGACTTGATACAGGGTGGCAGGCTGAAAAAGTTTGGGAACCACTCAGTTTCCCCTATAACTTTAGCAGGTTCTTATACAAGTTTTGCCCAGATGGTGTCTTTTTCTTTTCTCCAGTTTCATTTTTTTTGGGCTGCTTGGTTTCTGCTACATGTTTCATGTGTTTTTGTTTGTTTGTTTGTTTGTTTGTTTGTTTGTTTGTTTGTTTGTTAAAGATCTGGGTTCATAAGTTAGGGTGTGGGATTTCTTCTTCTTTGCTAAGCTTTGATTTATGCAGAAATGTGCTTTATTGCTAGGTTGGTGTTGAGAGTTTTTTTTTTTTTTTAAGTCTCAGCTTGTAGGATACTTCCTGAATATGTTTTCTCCCCAAAGTCCTACATGGGCACTCTTTTGTGACCATAGAACAGATGACATCATAATTGAAATAGCATACATAATGGCATTCATGACATGCAGACATTTTTTTCTTTTGTCATAAAATACAACCACAGTGGAGAAGGGAAAGGTACCTGTTTATTTTTTAGCATTTGCAGCAGTTTAAAATTATGAACTTCTGACCACAGAACAAAAATGTCGACTTTTTTCTTCTTTTTTTTTTTTAAAAGCCTTTTAAACAACTGTTGGTAGGTTAAGAGTTGAACAGCAGCTCAGTGTACTTATATCTTCAGTGCTGATGAGGTTTGCTGTTCACATTATGTTTTTTTTTTAAGTTTACCTGGTGGCTGAGGGTTGCATATTCATAATGTCTTTTTTTTTTTTTTTAGTATAAGGGCATTATCATGTTTCAGGTTAAGACGTGTGTTTGTGTGTGCGTGTGTTTACTTGTGTGTTGTAATAATAAGAAACAATATATTCATCTCTTTTTTTTTTAACAGTTAAGCACTGTTCAGTTTTTTTCAGTTTCTGAAATATAATGTGAACATTGAGAGTTGTGTAATTAAATATTGGGAATTTCTAAATTTGTTGGAATTATTCTCAGTTATGACTTACAGATGTATGTGAATATAGAAAATTAACAGCTTGGTGTGAATGTATGTGAAAGTGGAAATCAACTAAAGAAATAGACAAGAAATTAGACTCTTTTGAAAACAAATGCCTCAAGGAAATACTTGGTATAAAGTGGAATGAATATAAGAATAACACAGATATAAGACAGATGAGCAAACAACAACCTGTCTCATGGGTGATCAGAAAAAGAAGATGGACATATGTAGGCCATGTGATGAGAAGAAACAATCAGAGAGTACCAAAACAAGCTATCAAGTGGAACACAACAGGCTGAAGAAAAAGAGGTCAACCACGTGAAACTGTAAAGAGGACATTGTTAAGAAAAGCCAGTTTAGTGGGCATAACATCCCTTGATGAAGTTGAAAAACTCACTGAAAACAGGAAAACTATGAGCCCTATGTGACATTTAACGGCATGGGAAGGATGTAAGATGTGTTGTACATTGGAAGAAGTTGAATTTTATGCTCACTAATTAACTGTTTTTAATAAATTTGAAAATATCAGAGTTGTAAATCTCTTTGAGACTTGGATGTGTTTTGCAAAAAAAAAAATATAAATAAATTAAAAAATTAAGAAAAAAAAAATGTTTATAAGGTTTTTATAAAAAGAGACATGTATGTTAAGCCATAAAATTCTAAATAAATATTTGGAGAGGGTAAGGCGTAGCAGTTTGAGAATCACTGTTTTGTGTATTGAAGCCACTTTTTATTACATACAGAGCAACTACAGACTTACAGATGTGATTTACTGCAGACTCTGAGTTTCAAAATGTTCTCAATATATGTTTTTTTTTTTTCCTTTAGAAAGTCTGAGATTGAATATTATGCCATGCTGGCAAAAACTGGCGTCCACCATTATGCAGGCAATAACATTGAGCTGGGCACTGCTTGTGGGAAATATTTCCGCTGCTGCACACTGTCAATCACAGATCCTGGTAGATTTGGATTTTTTTCCTGTGTTCTTTGCATTTTTTTTTGTTTGTTTGTTTGGCATTTGCAGGAATTTAAACTAGGTTTGTCATACATAGACTATCTTATTCCTTTATAAACTTCTTAAAAGGAGAGTTAAACCTGCCATGAGCCATTTGAGTGGCTGTTTAAAAATTAAAAAGGAAAAAAAAAAAAACTACACTCATGGTTTTGTTCCGTGGTTGAGAGTTTGTGGATTTAGGTTGCAGTTAAAGTGCTGAAAAATAAGCATCATGTCATTTCTTGGTAGAACATCATCCTGGGAATTTTTTTTCAGTCTCTCAGTGCACTTATAAGGCTGGAGGTGTACTTCTTTAGCAGATTCCACCACCATGGGGACTCTGTCTGGCAATCTGTAGGCCAGACTGGACCTGTTGCTGGGGGGAATATCATGGAGAGGTGGGACAGGGTCTTGGTCATCTATAGTTCACAAACCCTGACACCAGCATGTCTGCTGTGGTTCAGTGATTGCCAAGCGGACATCATCTCCCTAGCGTCAACCATGCACCCCACCCCACCCCCTAGCTGTCTTACCACCTGCAGTATTACTTTCCGAGAATTTTAGAGAATCATTTAATGAAAAGTTGATGCATAGAGAGGATTAGTAGTTGAGGAGCAAGGAGAATCTTGGAACAGCTTGATTAGTTTATTGAATAAGTTAAAAAAAAAAGGGATGATACAGAAGAAGGGATGAGTGAATGGTTCCAGATTGAAACAGGTGTGAAACAAGGATGTATACTGTCTCCTTTACTTTTTGAGATTACAATAGACTTCATAATGAAAAAATGCTGCACAGGTAACACAGGTATTGACTGGGTACATGCGACCCAACTAGAAGATCTTGATTTTGCTGATGATATAACTCTTATCAGTAATAATATGAATTCCATGCAAGAAAAAACAGATAGCCTGTCTTCACTGGCTAGCAAAATAGGACTTGAAATTAACGAGGACAAAACAAAAATAATGAAAATTCCCCTCAATCAAAATGGAAAAATACACATAGAAGGGAGAATATCTGAAGAAGTCGATCAATTTGCATATCTTGGCAGCTACATAGACCAGGATGGTGACATTAGAAAGGAAGTTAGTATCAGAATTGCAAAACCAGCATCAATCTTCAAGAATCTTGAGAACATGGAATTCAAAAGTTATAAGCACAAAAACCAAGTTAAAACTATTCAATTCAAATGTAATATCCACCCTCATTTATGCATGCGAAAGCTGGAAAACAACTAAAGAAATGGAAAAGAAATTAGACACTTTTGAAAACAAATGCCTAAGGAAAATACTTGGCATCAAGTAGAATGAATTCAAGAACAATGCAGAGATAAGACAGATGACTGAACAACAACCAGTCTCATGGGTGATGAGGAAAAGGAGATGGACATATGTTGCTCACTTGATGAGAAGAAGTGGTCAGAGAATCCCAAAGCAAGCTATCAAGTGGAACACAACAAGCCGAAGAAAAAGAGGCAGACCGCGTGAAACTCTGAAGAGGACATTATTAAGAGAGGCCAAATTAACAGGCATAAAATCCTTTGATGAGGTTGAGAGACTCGCCGAAGACAGAAAAAACTGGCGAAATACTTTGCGAGCCCTATGTGACGTTTAACGGCACGGGAAGGATATAAGATAAGGGAAAAAAAAGGATTTCACAATGTGCGTATTAAATATGACCCCATCTCATGAGCGATGAATTTCCCTTATATAGAAAAGAGACGAAGATGTATAACGGGGTACTATAAATACAAAAAACAAAGGAAAGGTTGATAAATCATTAATGATAGAGCGAAATGGTTTTGAACAGCCTAATATTTCAGCAAAATGCCTTTTTCAAGGACAACAGAGAGGACAAAACATATTTTTCATAACCACTGTTGTTGCTGTTTTTGTTTTTTTTTAATCTCTGGTTGCTGTTTGTACCCTTGTCCTTCATCTTTTTGTCTTTTTTTTTTTTTTTTACTTTTTGTAAAACTGCAGTTTAGGCCTTTGTCTGACTCTGCTAAAACTGGTTTTACCACATCTTGCATACTTTATATAGAAAAACATTTTGTTTGTATTATTTAATTATAAAATAGTTTTTATGTAATCACTGCATATTCTCCCATTATGATGTTATCCACTTGGTGATATGTTTATGTGATGTTAGCTTATTATTTACTATGTTGTTATAAGTTTTTTGTTCCCTTCTCACAGGTGATTCAGATATCATTCGCACAGTGCCCTCAGAACAGCAGCCTGCGGCATAATCCAGTGATTTTTAAAAATAAATTTGACAGTTAAATGTAAAATAAACTTAACAGTAAAATGTAAAATAAACTTAATAGTTAAATGTAGTTTTGACTGCTTTGGTTTTGTTTTGTTATGCTACATTTGGTGGTTTGATCGGTTTGGCATTGCTGCTTCTCTGTTGAGATCAGCAGGAAAGCAGCCATGACGTGAGCTGAGATTGTTTCATGACAGTTTCTCGTTGAATGTGTCCTGATTTTCCAGACTGCCATCTGTTGGCTGATACACTCCGTCTACGGCCTCCTAGTTGGTGGTTTTATTTTGTTGTCTGAGTTCGTGGGGTTTTATTTTATCGAGTCCAAGTTCATGGGGTTTTTTTAATTCTGTTGTGTCCAAGTTGGTGGTGTTTTATTTTGTTGAGTCCAAGTTGATAGGGTTTTATTATGTCAAGTCCAGATTGATGAGATTTTATTTTGTCGAGTCTAAGTTGGTGGGGTTTTATTCTGTTGTGTCCATGTTGGTGGAGATTTAATTGGTACATAGTACTGTTATAAAGATTCAACCCAGTTGATTAATGTTTCTAGTTTGACTAGTGGGGTAGGGTTCACAGTGGCCCCCATGAGTAGTGGAGTTAGTTGAGAAGTTTAGTTCACAGAGCAGTGGTTTTCAGAGTGGACAGTACCACATCCCACGGAGCTTAGAAAATCCAGACTGGTGATGTTGAAGGCAAAATGAGCAGCAGGGTCCATTACAGCCGAGCGGAAAAAATTTTTTGGGACTGTAGGGATGTGTGATGTGTTAGGTAAAGGCCTGCAATGTGAAAAGTTAGGAACCACTGAGTCTTCAGGTAGCCACTATAATCCCACCCCCATCCAGCATCATCTCTATACTTATATCATGGCCATGTATATTGAGAATCACCAGAAAGATGGGAATCAAGAACATTGAATGAATTTATGTTGAGATTTTTATCACAGCACTGTTTATAATGGACGTCTGAGTGGCGAATTGGTTAGTGCACTAGTCTCTTATGGTGAATGTCAGGGTTTGAATCTGGCCAGAGGCGCCCCAGTCATCCAGCTGTAGAAATGGGTACCTGACTTCTTCTGAAGTTGTGGAAGGAAAGGCGGCCAGACATGATACTTACCACATTACCCTGTAGTATGCCGACAGGTCAAAGAAAATACGGGCACCAGCACCATATCTCTATGTGCCTCTAAGACATGACAGATTTACATTTACATTATTGAATATAATGAACTTCAGTTTGCAGTCATAAGATCATGAAGCAGCCACCATCATATTCAAGGTTACATTGACACAGCTACTTTGAAAAGTGAATTAAGATGAAATAATAATTGTTATCAAATATGACTGTAAAACAAGTTATATTTCTTTTCTTTCTTTATTTTTAACTGATTCTGGTTTTTTTATTATTGGATTTAACATACGTTCAACAATATATTATGGGTATCAGTAAATAAATCTTACATTCTTCCCGTGCCGCTAACCATCACACAGGGCTTGCATGGTAGTTCGCCAAGTTATCAGTAAATAAATGGGCACAGTTAATGTGAAATTGTGCAATAAAACAAACTGAGGTTGGTAATATAAAAGTTTATCTAATATTAAACTTAAGCCCAGATCTTACTATGACCAGAGATCTTACTATGACCAGAAATTTTTAATGAGGGCCCTCATTTTTAAACACATGAAATAAATGTAGCTCAAGTGGGGCGGCCCAGTTGGGCGCTCGGTTTATTAATCCGGTGGTACCAGCTTCAGTCCCAGCAGTGGGATTTTTTTTTTCTGGTACACACCAGAAAAGGCCCCGGGGTTGACCAGAGCAATCTTGGAAGATACAAGCGTCCAGGCGTGATACTGACAACATCACACTTTCATGTTTTCATTCATTTGCATGTCCCTTGCGGAACTTTGCCTCCCAAACAGCATTCCTGTAGGCCTCTTGGTTGTGAGCAAGATAGCCTGCTGCTGCGGCATCCATTTGCAGATCGTCAACGATGTCTTGCATCCGTCTTCGTTTTGGTCTTCCTCTTTTTTCTTTTTCCCATTATTTAATCCTTCCAAATAGGGTCTAAATCTCTAAATTATCATGACGTTTATTGTGTCCAAAATATTTAAGTTTTCTCTCTTTAATCCTCTTTACTAGCCAGCTTTCTTCAATATTAAAAGCTCTTGTAGTATAGATATATTTGGAGAACTCTTCTGTAGCATTTACATTCAAAGGCATTTATGTGTTTCTCAGCTGTTTTGTTAAGTGTCAGGCATATGTTGCGATGGGAAAGATGCATTGTAGTTCTGTCTGCTCCTCTCCACAGATTCTTTATTTGTTTTACTTTCTGAAGTACTCCTTTTAATTTCCCTCATTACTTTCATGTACCGAACAATTTTTTATAAATAGGAAACTACGAGGCTTTGGTACAGTAAAGTAAGAGAACAAATTTTGTAGGATTAGACCTCGAAAAAAAGTGAGACGTGAGAGAAAGAAAAATCACAAGAGAATTATCCTGGATTCGAACACGGACTCCGGTCGTCTAGTCACGAGAGAACAGCGTACTATCGACTTAGCCAACTAGCTTGCCTAAAGAAACAATATAGGGCGCACGTTGATGGTTTGGCTAATCAGCTGTGACCTTTGAAGTCGAGAAGGCGTGGCTTGTGGAGGGGTCAAGTTCTCATAGCCAATGAAATGTTACAGGTGATAAGGTTACTAGAATTGGGCAATACGCACACGCTTTTGAGTGAACCGAATCTTTCGGACACGCGCGTAGTAACTACTCATAGGATGTTTCTAGAACCGATTCTTGGAGCCCATGGTATATGTGGGTTTTACATGTAAAACATGACAATATCCCCATGCTTTCCCATGTGTCTCCACATAGAACTGATATTAGATCTTTGAGCTGTTATTTACACGCAAAGATTAGAGTAGAACACACCGAACTGCCGTGAATGAAGTAATTCAGGAAACAGTAATTCAATTTTAAAAAAATACAAGCTTATAAAAACTTATGAGGGAACACTAATATATCATAAATGTTAACACATAAAAACAGCAGAAAGAGAAAATTGAAATATTTTAGACACATTAAACGTCATAATACTCTAGAGAAGACTGTATTGGAAGGGTACATTCATTCATTTGCATGTCCCTTGCAGAACTTTGCCTCCCTAACAGCACTCGTGTAGACTTCTCGGTTGTGAGCAAGATGGCCTGCTGCTGATGCATCCACTTGCAGACCATCAACGATATCTTGCAGCCATCTTTGGCCTTCCTCTCTTTCTTTTTCCCATTATGTACCCTTCCAAGACGGTCTTCTCTAAATTATCATGACGTTTAATGTGTCCAAAAAGTTTTCTCTTTTTAATCCTCTTTACTAGCCAACCTTCTTCAATATTAAGTTCTTGTGGTATGGATATATTTGTTCTTTTTTGTGTCCATGATATTTGAAGAACTCTTCTGTAGCATTTACATTCAAAGGCATTTATGTGTTTCTCCGCTGTTTTGTTAAGTGTCCAGGTCTCAAATGTATATGTTGCGATGGGAAAGATGCATGCCCTTAAAAATCTTATTTTTGTGGTTCTGTCTGTTCCTCTCCACAGATTTACTTTCTGAAGAGCGATAGATTTCACCCATTTAATTTCCCTCATTGTATCTCCATTATTAGTTAGTAGTGATCCAAGATATTCAAAACTCCCCACTTCTTCCAGTTTTTCCTCATTGATACATATTTCAGCTGCCTTATTTGTTTTGTCATCAATTTAGCTTTCTTTGCATTAAGATAGAGGTTTTGGAAGGGTAGATAATGGGAAAAAGAGAGGAAGACCAAGACGAAGATGGCTGCAAGATATCGTTGATCTGCAAATGGATGCACCAGCAGCAGGCCATCTTGCTCACAACCGAGAGGCCTACAGGAGTGCTGTTAGGGAGGCAAATGAATGAATGAAGAAAAAAAAGAGGGAACGTGAGGAAGGGGCATCTCCTGTGTGACACGGTAATGTTTTGATGCCACGACTTTCAAACAAAATCTCTCCCGTCATCAGACGCCATTCTGTCTACAGTCGACCGGCAAATAGCGGTTCCACCCGAATTTTGAACTGGTTTGTATTCCGTTTTCTAAAGCGGTTCCAAGATGATACTCCTCGGTAACTGGAATCAGTTCATGGGAACAGGGTATCCATTTGTAACGAAAGAACCGGTTCCCAATTCTGTTTCACCCCTAACCCCAACCCTAAATTTACCAACATCCGGCAGAAGTGAAGCAGACGGTGAACGTGTATCACAGGAGAGGCTGAATTGCACTTTTTCTCATTAAAAAAAAAGTTACGGAAATCTTAAATTCTTCATAATCGATGGCGACGGACGGCTCATCTGGTGATGTCTCAAATAAATCAATTGAAATACAGCTAACTTCAGACACAGTTGTTGGTTTTATCGGTGGCGGTCGCATGGCCCAAGCGATGGCTAAAGGTTTTATCTCTTCTGGTAAGCCGGTCTAGTTTGTGTTATGCACTATTTTGTTAGTTGTAACTTTTCCCTTTACTTAATTTAGTTCACATGCCGTGTTCATGGTAAAGTAAGCTGAAAAATATCCACAGTTTGATTTGTTTTATTGATTTAAGATGAGAATGAATGGCGACTGCAGTAGTGTCAAGGTTTTTGTCCGTCTGTGACCAGAAAGGGCGATGGTTGGGCTGCGGCTCGTATTACGGATAGGCTGCTGTATCTACGTCTTTCAGTTCAACACGTGTCTTCGGCATGGTTTGTGTGTGTGTGGAGGGGGGGGGCTGAGTTTGTTTCTCATTTGATCCTAGTTCACTTGCCCAGACTAGTCTGTTGACAGGGGTCATCACAGAGAGGTAGAATAGGGTCTTGGTCAGCTATGGTTCACCAAACATGCCGCATGCATTGAACTATGAGTCACTGCCTCATTCAGAGTACTAAGTCTTCGTTCACTATTAAAGATTTTATTCTGTGTGTGAAGTCTACAAAGGTCTATCTCCCATTCCAGTAAAGTTTGGAGACCTCTGCTTTGATGCGTTGCAGGTGCTAATTTATATGTAACTATATAAATAGTTGTTTCATTGCTAAACAGGAAACAACAGACTATATTTTTCAAGGTTCAGACAGATCACTACAGGCTACAAGCCCATCTATGCAAACTAAAGGCCAGCAAAACTTCACTCTGCACATCCCAAAATGGGATGTCCATCTTGCAGACCTGCACTCTCTACAGAGATCTAGGGCCTAGACTTGACCCTAGGAAAAAAAACAGGATGAAAAACCGTGGGGGTACACATGAAGAACTCCTACTGACAGTAGGATTCATGGAGACAACCCATCTTCTTGATTAGATAACAGCACATGAAATTAAACGCAGAAGAAGAAATAAATAGTTGTCAAACAAAAAAATCTCATATTAACATAAAATGATAGTACCACTGATCGTCATACCACAATTTTTGGGTGAGCTAGCATTGAAAATATGGACCCCAGTGGTACTTGTGATTGATTATCTTCATAGCCCAGTTTCTTAAAGCAAGCCAAATCTGTCTTGAAAAGATAATGAGTGAATATGACCACTGTAACAAAAGGCTATTGCTAATAATAGCACTGGCAAAGTGATAATTCAAGATAAAGCACATATGAGTAACTGCATGATTATGATTTATTAATAACCAGGTATAGTTGATTAATCAACAAACTTCAGACTTGTAACAAGGAGACAGGAGTTTGAGAACCCTTCAAACACTGAAAACTCGAAGGAGAGGAGGAAAAAAAAAGGGCAACCAAAAGAAAAATACCTGAACAGGCTGACCAAGTGGCACAAGAAAAGAAAGGCAACAGGACAGATTAAAAATGTTGAAACATCACCAACTGGATGAATGTTAAATGATTGGTAGAAACCTACAAAAACAAACAAACTGAAAAAAAAAATTCATAAGACTACAGTTTCTAGGGCTGGAATAAGAAAAGTAGGACATTTGTAGTATAATAGTTTACCATGTAGGTTTTTATGATTTATATCTTCTTACATCTTGCATCCTTCCATTGTCGTTAAATGTCATGCAGGGCTCGCATGGTAGTTCACCAAGTTTTCCTGTTTTCGGTGAGCTTTTCAGCCTTATCAAGGGATTTTTTTGTCTACTAATTTGGCCTCTCTTAACAGTGTCCTCTTTAGAGTTTCAATATGTGGTTGATCAATTTTTCTTTGACCTGTTGTGTTCCACTTGTTAGCTTGTTTTGGGATTATCTGACTGTTTCTTCTCATCATGGGTGTCTGAGTGGCAAAGTAGTTAGTGTACTGGTCGCTCATGGCGAAGGTCGGGGGTTCGTTTCCGGCCGGAGGCACCCCAGTCACCCAGCTGTAGAAATGGGTACCCAACTTCTTCTAGAGTTGGGGAAGGAAAGGCGGCCAGGCGTGATACTGACCATATCACTCTCTAGTGTGCTGACAGGTCAAGGAAAATATGGGCACTAGCACCATATCCCTATGTGCCTCTAAGGCATGACAGGATTACCTTTACCTTACCTTACCTACTCTTCTCATCACATGACTGATAAATGTCCATTTCCTTTTTCTGATCACCCATGAGACAAGTTGTTGTTCGCTCATCTGCCTTATCTCTGCATTGTTCTTGAATTCATTCCACTTTATACCAAGTATTTTCCATAGGCATTTGTTTTCAAAACATTTTATGATTTATATACCAGTGCAGTATTAAACTACTTCCAGAAACAACAAGTCAAATGGTTTGGCCATGTTACATGACCACCTCCAGACAGTATACCACAGAAAGCATGCTAAGAATTGTAGGAAACAGAGGGAAGGGCTATCCATGCAAGAGGTGGATGAAAGAAGTAATATAAAACACTAAATATCCCCTTGTATGAAACAAGATACCAAGTCGTATCAGGGCATCTATTTACCCCCCTCAGCACCCAAAGGTATATGAGAAAGGATATGGGGAAGGAGACAGGACACAATGTGGCAGTTGTTTATTGACCTCATTAAGATAGCACTAAGTTAATCTTTTGCTTAGGCTGTGATGGTTAACTGTATAAGATAACAGTCAGTGAATACACATCTGGCATTGATATGCTAATATGGGACAGCTGTCCATTGTTAAACACGGTGGAAAGTACGTGCTGAAAGTTTCCAGTGCTCAGTGACTGTTTTATATGATCTTGTACCAAGAATATTTAAGATAAATGCTCACAGAGTCATTCTCACACCCCTTTCTGAATATGCTTGTGGAGCACACAGCGTAGACAAACTTCCTCAGTTTGAATAAGATCAGTTAATTCAAATTATAATGATTTTTTTGTAGAACTTTATTCGCTCTTTTTTTTTTTCAAATCCTTTCGTATTCTCTCTTTTACAATGATTTTTCAAAGGTAGGAGAGGGTAGTTAATAATAAAAAAAAAAGGAGAGAATTGAATACAAATAATCCTTACCTTTCAATGGCTATTCCAACAGACCCATTGTAAAGCAAGATGGATGTTAAAACACATTTCTTAGGGATAATATACAGTACTTTACCATTAAGAGGCAGGCATGTTTTAAAACATAAAAATAAGCTAAAGTGAGCTTATAATTTGTATACAGACTTTAAAATTAGTAGTTTTCTATTAAATACTGTACATTCTAAGAAAATACTCATAAATTTATAGTAAACAGTTGCTAGACTTACATCTTACATTTTTCCCATGTTGTTAAACATTACATAAACTCGCATGTTAGTTTGTCAAGTTTTCCTGTTTCCTGTGAACTTTTCAACCGCATTAAGGGATTTTATGTCTACTAAATTGGCCTCTCTTAACAGTGTCCTCTTTAGAGTTTCATGTGGTTGACCTCTTTTTCTTCAGCCTGTTGTGTTCCACTTGTTAGCGTGTTTTGGGATTCTCTGACTGTTTCTTCTCATCACATGACTGATATATATCTATCTCCTTTTTCTGATCACCCATGAGACAGGTTGTTGTTCACTCATCTGCCTCATTTCTGCATTGTTCTTAAATTAATTCCACTTTATACCAAGTATTTTCCTTAGACGGTTAGTGGGGTAGGGGTATCCCCTGTCAAAGGAGAAGTAAGATGCCTCCTTACCTCTGTCAGTCTACGAGACACCCTTGGGCAAGGTGGAGTACCCGTATAGCCCCCCCATCAAGGTGACGTGAAGCCATGGGAGCAGGTGGTGGATGGAATGGGAGAGCAGTCGACAGACAATGTTGGTTATGGTCACCAGTCTATGATGGTAGGCAGATGATCTCAATGTAGGGACAATGGCTACGATCACTGACTAGTACAGTCACTGCCCGGAAGGAAAGCAATGGTAAACTACCTTCTAGAAATATACCAAGAAACACAAACAGCAACATGGAAAGTCAAATAGGAAAAAGATCTGGTGGTGAGGCCCCCAGGCCAGATAGATCTAATTTTAACACTGGGGAAAAGTGTGAGACAGAGGCCAGTACTAGTAATTGTGGTGACAGACAAAATCCTGGTGGTGTTACTAAGGAAAACCCCTGCATCAAACTAAAAAGAAAAATAAGAGTAGGAATATGGAATGTAAGAAGTATGTATGAGGGAAAATATCAAATAAGTCACGAGATGAAAAGAACGGGGATACACATTTTGGGAATCTGCGAACATCGATGGAAAGGATTAGGACACTTCAAGAGGTAGAATGATAATATCTTTATATACTCTGGTGGAGAATTAGGGGGAAAGAATGGAGTGGCTTTTTTGCTTGGACAAATCAACATCAAAAGCATTACTAGGCTACAATCCAGTAAGTGATAGAATCCTCACAATCAGACTTAAGGGCACTCCTAGAAATGTAACAATCATCCAGATATATGCACCTACATCAGCAGCAGAAGAGGAGGAAGTAGAAGACTTTTATAACACACTGCAAATGACGATAGACCAGGTATGGAAAAATGATATTGTATTAATAATGGGGGATTTTAATGCAAAGATTGGTACAGAAAGAGCAGAAGATGAAGGACATGTTGTAGGGAAATTTAGCATAGGACATAGAAATGAGGCAGGTGACAGTCTAATGGTGTTTTGCATGGAAAATGAGCTAATGATTGCTAACACACTTTTTAAACAACATCCAAGAAGACTTTACACATGGACATCACCTGATGGAAAAACCAAGAATCAAATAGATTACATTTTAGTGCAAAGAAGGTGGAGATCAAGTATAACATCAGCAAAAACTTTACCAGGTGCTGATTGTGACACAGACCATGAGTTATTAATAGCAGACATGAAGATAAAGATAAAAAAGACAGTTACTGGATCAAGACCACTCCGCTTTGATCTTACAGAAGTACCAGAACAATACGGTATAGAAGTGAAGAACCTTTTGAAATCCTGATGTACAAGAGGAGATGACACCAAATGAATTGGCTATGCAGGCCAGAGATATCTTCATAACAACAGCTAAAGACATGGTTCCAGTAAAGAAAACACAAAAGAATGGATGGATTACAGCAGGCACACTAGAACTGATAAAACAATGTAGAGAAATGAAAACGCAATGGAAAGTGACAAACAACAACAAATCTTTAACAAAAGAAGTACGAAGAAACATAAGAAAAGACAAAAAAAACAATACATAAAAGATTGTTGTGAAAGAATAGGAGGACATCAGAAGTGTGGAAGAGATAGTGAAATGTTTAAAGAAATGAAGACGTTGACGAGAAATATCACACCTAAGCTAAATGTAATTTGTGATGAGATAGGGAATACCTTGGCAGAGACAGAGGAAATTCTAGAAAGATGGAAGGAATATTGCAGAGGAATGTATGAAACAACTGACTGAAAGCAGAAATCAACAGTGTGAATTATTATTGGAGGAGAAAGAATCTGAACCGAAGAAGTTTTATGGTAAATCACCAGGATGTGATGAGATAACAGCTGAACTTATTAAAGCAGGAGGAAAGGAATGTGCAGCAATCTATCATGCACTATGTAAAAAGATATGGCATTCAGGTATTTGGCCTAAAGAATGGAAAAGAACTGTATTCATACCACTGTCAAAAAAGGGTAACTTGAAATTATGCACAAACTACAGAACTGTTGCCCTGATTAATCATGCCAGTAAAATTCTATTAAAAATCATAATGGGTAGACTTCTTAAGAAAACAGAAGAAGAAGTCAATATGGTCCAAGCTAGTTTCAGGCAAGGAAGAGGATCAGGAGATCATATATTCAGTATAAGATTAATAATAGAGAAATGCAGAGAGTTTAATGTGAATCTATATTTATCCTTTATAGACTACTCAAAGGCATTTGATTGTGTACAACACCAGAAACTGGGAAATAATGAAAAAAATGGGATTTCCAACACATTTGATACAATTAACATCACTGCTGTATCTAGACCAACAAGCAGCAGTAAGAATAAATGGTGTGCGAACGAAGAAGAAGAAGAAGAATAAATGGTGAAACAACTTGGTCTGACATAAAATAAGAGGTCCATTAGGGGTGCATATTTTTCGCCTTACTTATTTAACTTGTATATTGAAAATATAATGAGGAATGTTAGAGAAGATGTAGACAAAGAATATTACAATGCCATAACAATTGGAGGTTGTGAAATACCAGAGATTAGATATGCTGATGACACAGTATTACTGTCCACAACACAAAAAAGAATGGAAAAACTAATTATGTCAGTCTGTAAGAACAGCGAAGAGCAAAACCTCATCTTAGTGTGAAGAAAACTAAATTGATGACAACTGACAAAACAAACAAGGCAGCTGAAATATATATCAATGGGGAAAAACTGGAAGAAGTGGAGAGTTTTGAATATCTTGGATCACTACTAACTAATAATGGAGATACAATGAGGGAAATTAAAAAGGAGGACATCTATCGCTCTTCAGAAAGTAAAACAACTAAAGAATCTGTGGAGAGGAACAGACAGAACCACAAAAATAAGATTTTTAAGGGCATGCATCTTTCCCATCGCAACATATGCCTGTGAGACCTGGACACTTAACAAAACAGTTGAGAAACACATAAATGCCTTTGAATATAAATGCTACAGAAGAGTTCTTCAAATATCATTGTCACAAAAAAGGAACAAATATGTCCATACTACAAGAACTTAATATTGAAGATGGCTGGCTAGTAAAGAGGATTAAAGAGAGAAAACTGAAATATTTTGGACACATTAAACATCATGTTAATCTAGAGAAGACTGTCTTGGAAGGATACATAATGGGAAAAAGAAAGAGAAGAAGACCAAGTCAAAGATGGCTGCAAGACATCGTTGATGATCTGCAAATGGATGCATCAGCAGCAGACCATCATGCTCACAACCGAGAAGCCTACAGGAGTGCTGTTAGGGAGGCAAAGTTCTGCAAGGGACATGCAAATGAATGAATGAATGAATGAATGAATGAATGAATGAATTTTCCTTAGGCATTTGTTTTCAAAAGTCTAATATGTTGTTGTTTATTTCTTTAGTTGTTTTCCAGCTTTCACATGGATAAATGAGGGTGGATATTGCATTTGAATTGAGTAATCTTTGCTTGGTTTCTGTTCTTATAACTTTTGAGTGCCATATATTCTCAAAATTTTTGAAGTTCAAGGCTGCTTTTGCAATTCTAACTTCCTTTCTGGTGTCACCATCCTAGTCTGTGTACCTGCTGAGGTGTGCATATTGGTTTACAGCTGTTCCTTCTACCACTGGTCAGAAAAATGAATCATAAAGTGGGGGCTATCTATATAGATACTTAGGTGCCATATTGGTGCTATTGTAGTTATCCATCCATAATAGTAGGCTGTTTCCATCTCTTCTTATTGTCACCATGTTTGTTATTAATCTCTAGCATCTTACACAATATTGGGCTAGTTTTTCAGGTTTTATTTTAGTGTGTAAAATATATAACTAATACATGTACTACTTTTTTGTTGTTGTTTGTTTTGTTTTTTAAAATCAGTTTTATATGTGTGAGTGAGAAAATGAGAAATGAGATAGAGAAAGAGAAAGATTATATATATATATGAGAGGTTTAGTCTGGAAGGCATAGAATTCATCACAAATGCTGACTGGAAGATGAATCCTGATTGGGATATTTAGCTCTGGGTATGTGTGGGTGAGTGGTGGTGGGGTGGGGAAGAGTACATTAAGGGCACACACATTTTCCTTTTCATCAGAATAATTTAACAACATTTATTTAGCTGACTTCTCCTAACAAAAAAATTTTGGCTTGTAGTCACAAGGGTTGACGGAGGTTCTGCCAGGATGTGAATCTAGGATAAAAAGTGATGATCTCACATAAATAACAAAAAAGCAGCAGGAGAAGCACTGTACTGAAGTTATGAGAAGAAAAAAAAAAGGAGAGAAAAGAATGCACAAACAAGTTGATCAGCTCAGCTATTCTGTAGATCAGTTCCCAGCTCTGCATACATCTCCATCATCACTCTTTCCCAACAGAGGGATCTAGATAGAGATGGCCAAGAATGTGATCAGCTTATAAACCATGTTAAAGCTGAGGGTGTCTTGTAGAGACTTATAAGTATTTGCAGATTAAATAGAGCATTATAAGTATTGCATGCGTGTGCTGTTCTGTATATTTTTGTATGATTACGGCTCACGCCGAAACGTCACAACTTTGTAATCGTTAAGTAGTAAAGCTGTTCCTACTTTTTTCTTATTTTATACATGCTGGTTAAATAGAGCATTATAAATATTACTAGTTAAATAGAGCATTATAAGTATTGCTGGTTAAACAGAGAATTATATGTATTGCTGGTTAAATAGAGCATTATAAGTATTGCTGATTAAATGGAGCATTACACATATTCCTAGTTATAGATCATAAGTATTGCTTTTTGAATACTACGTTATAAGCATTTGTGTGCATTATAGGCTGCTGGTTAAACAGTACATTATAATTTGCTGGATAAATGGTACATTATAAGTATTGCTGGTTAAAGAGTACATAATAAGTATTGCTGGTTAAAGGGTACATTATAAGTATTGCTGGTTAAACAGCACATAATAAGTATTGCTGGTAAAAATGTACATTATAAGCATTGATGGTTAAACAGTACATTATAAGTATTGCTGATTAAACAGCACAATATAAGTATTGGTATTTAAACAGTACATCATAAACATTGCTGGTTAAACATTACATTATAAGCATTTCTGGTAAAACAGTACCTCATAACCATTGCTGGTTAAACAGCACATTATAGAAATTTCTGGTTAAACAGAACATTATAAGAATTTCTGGTTAAACAGTACATCATACACATTTATGGTTAAACAGTACATTATTAAACATTGCTGATTAAATAGTACACTACATATGTGAAGACCTTATCACACAAACTAAATTATGCACCATACATACTTAAATATAAACATACACATTTATGTGTCCCTAATTTCTGTGTACTGCTTTGTGCGTGTGTCTGCCTGCCTGTCTATCTGTCTGTCTGTCTTGTTCCCAATTTTTCTGTAGACAATGGTGAATGTCATCAGCATCATCTTCTATTTAGCAAAACATCAAACATGACATATCATACTTCTTTCCTTTTCTACCTTGTGCTGTCTATAAAAGTTACATTGCCTAGCAATTGGACACCAATACAGAGTTCTCCTCATTTTAAATAGGTATTTCTTAAGAGTTACTCAGCCCACTCAGCCCACCACATGTAGCTGTTCTCACAGTTCTTGATCCACTGAGTTGCTGTAGGATCAATAACATATGCTCAGTGTTGATTTGTGGATCAATTTTGTTCAGCCACTTGTTATCCCACTGTTTCTTTTTTCATTTCTCTGTTAATCTCTCTGTCTCTCTCTGTATCTCTCTCTCCCGTCTCCTTTTTTCCCCTTCTCCTCCATTGCTGCTGGTACTACGACCACTGTTAAATACAGGATGATCCATATATAACTAGATAGTTTTCCTGATGTGAGAACACATTCTCACTACCAGGTGACGCTACATGTTGCGCTGACCTCAAGTACAACCTAAACAGTTTCTCCAGTGACAGATTAAGTCTTCTGAATTGATCTTCTAACAGTACTCTGCCTTTTGCAAGGAAATTAGGTAATCATGGTATAGAATAGGTTTCATGTAGATCAGACTAAGCATGTTCCTAGTGTTCTGAGATCATTTATTGTAGACAAAAAAGGGGGTGGGGTTGGGGTGGAATAAACACTCATTTACTTATTTCATTCTCCCCCCATCATCCCCCCACTCCCTCCTCTCTTTCTCTCCCTCTCTGTCATGCATACATGCACACAAAACAAAATCAAGATAACACCCTATCTACCTTCTTATTCTTCTTGGAACTATGATCTGGTGTTCTTTGCAGTTGATGTGGCGAAGATGTTGAAGCACAGCATCATGTTGGTTTGTAAGCAGGTTATGGCAGATATTATGAGTCTCTGAGTATAGCTAACAAGCAGTGGGTATGCAGCACTTATTTAGCAGACTATGCAGTCATGGGGACTGGTGATCCCTGCCCTTTTAGCCAGACTACACAGTCATAGGGACTGGTAATCCCTGCCCTGTTAGCCAGACTAGACAGTCATGGGGACTGGTGATCCCTGCCCTGTTAGCCAGACTAGACAGTCATGGGGACTGGTAATCCCTGCCCTGTTAGCCAGACTAGACAGTCATGGGGACTGGTGATCCCTGCCCTGTTAGCCAGACTAGACAGTCATGGGGACTGGTGATCCCTGCCATGTTAGCCAGACTACACAGTCATGGGGACTGGTGATCCCTGCCATGTTAGCCAGACTACACAGTCATGGGGACTGGTGATCCCTGCCATGTTAGCCAGACTACACAGTCATGGGGACTGGTGATCCCTGCCATGTTAGCCAGACTACACAGTCATGGGGACTGGTGATCCCTGCCCTGTTAGCCAGACTAGACCTGCTGCTGGGGGTAGCAGCTGAGAGGTAGGACAAGGTCTTGGTCAGCTATGGTTCACCAACCCTGATGCTACCATGTCAGCTATGGGTTGCTGATTGCCAAAATGAACAGTGTCTTTGCCAGCATTTACCTGTTTTAAAAATGTTCACAGAAGCTGCTTACAGTTCTTCTCTTGTCCTGAGGTCATATTCCGAACATTTCACACTATGTTGTCATATATTCACCTGTTGCCTGGGTGTCTTTCTTTACTTATTGATTTTTGCAGTAAAATTTTATCTCACATAGATGTGATCATTTTTATTCTGTTCATTTATCATGCCACAGTCGAACTGACTAAAGTGTTTATTTTAACGGTAGCTGAAGTAAGTGAAGAGCTGGTTTCTTTCTTTTTCTGTCTCTGTATTGTTTACATAAGTGACATTTGAGAATAGAGAATTCAAGTGTGGTGAATTTCAGCAAGTTTCACATCCTCTGCACAAGGAAATGCCACAACTGCGTGTTGTTTCACAATAGTGCAGTCCTGCAGCAGAGCGTTCATGTTTATTTACCTTGACTTTAAGTGTACTAAGGGCAGAGTGCCGCCCTGTGCGTGCTCAGCTACCAATGGGCCAGTGTGAACATGTTGTATTTTATCAGCTTCTGTCTTTTGTGGTTACCGCTTAATTTTCAAATTGCCTTCACACTGATTCTCCCTCATGGGATCAGGATTTTGTATAAAAGCATAAGATAAAGGTTGAGAGCCTTTTTTTTTTTGACTGAAAGATCTTTTCTTTAAGTACAAGATTCACTGATATAGGTAGTTAGTCAACATGCTCTTTTTCTTCATCGCCAGAGAGAGTGTCCATCTGTCTTTCTGTCAACTCTATGAATTTTAGAGAGAGTAAATTTCAGCTTAAGTTTCTTTAAATTCATTGTCAGGTATTGTCAGACCGAAGCAGATAATTGCCAGTGACAAGAGCAGTGAGATGATTGGACATCTGGAGGTGAGTTTCATAACAGAACCTTTTGTCTTTTTTTTTTTGTTGTTGTGTGTAAAGTTGTATACATCAGTTTAAACAAAGTTTAACCATACAACATTGTGTTCTGTCACTTTATTATACATCAGTTTAAATAAAGTCTAACCATGGGACATGTTCTGTGATGATGAAGGCTAGAATACACTGTAACAATGGGAAAAGACAGAAGACAAAAGAGATGGGGGTATAATGGATGGACTAACAAGATGCCACAGACAGAGAACGTCAGAACAGCTTATAATCAACACTCGACACAAGGACTTGTGGCAAAGCATGATCACCGGTGCCAGTCGGCAGGGAAGTGAATAGATTACCATGCAACACTGTGCTCTGTCACTTTACCGTGCATTACTTCAAAGTCATGAAAGTGTTTATATATGTGGTTCTTATAGGTTGCAGAGATCTGATTTCTTTGGTCTGGTGTTATGTGGTATATGTAAGTCCATAAATGCATGTCCCAATATATAAGATGCGTTTTTTTTTAACTCTGAAAGTTAGCTAGATTTGATATTTACTAATTACATACATTTTTTATTAGTTGTTCTTTGCTTGAATTAATTGAAAATATGAGAGCTGAAATGTATTAGTGGTAGCCTTGTAAAGTTTTTTTACTATTTTTATGTTTAAATACATTTGTTTTGTTGTACTGATCTGTATGTGTATTTCATTTCATTTTTTTACACAAGTTTTTTTTCTTCACTCACAGAGTTTTCTGACGATCATCATCATCATGTGGTATTCTTGATGGCTTGTTCACGTCTTAATACAGATATTTATCTTGGATGCTTTCCCTTTTTTCCCCTTCTATTTTTTTTTTTTTTTAATTCTTCGCTTAATTCATTCAATTACTATGTCTTCAAGCCTTCCACATATGAAACATTTAAAATAAATGTTTTATTATCTGTTTTCCATTTGTTTTCATGCTTCTTTGCCTAAGATATTCATGTTTTCTTTGACTTAACCTTCAAATGTTTTCCAGTTTATGATGGAAAATTTCATGTCTTGCTTTTCCTTACATTATATTTCTTTGTCAGACATATTTTACAATTTTTATTGGAAAATCTCATGTCTTGTTTTTCCCTGCATTATATTTCTTTTCTCAGAATATTGGGGTTAGCACAACACAAGACAATAAGGAAGTTGTAACAAACAGTGATCTCGTGATTATTGCAGTGAAACCTAATATTGTGAGATCGATTCTGGAGGAAGTTGCCCCTGTAGTTCGTCCCAAAAACCAATTATTTGTATCTATTGCTGCAGGTATAACAATTAAAGCTATTGAACAGGTAGGCAGTTTCAAGTTTTTTGTTTCTTCTGTTTTTTTATGTGATTTTGTTTAGGGTTCAACTGTTATGAACTCAGTCATTGGTCTGTGTAAACATATGACTTATTTCTACATGTTTATATGAGTATCTGTGCTCAGTACACTGACAAGTGTGTACAGTATACTATGTCTCCTAGCTTGCCAGTAAATATTCTGTCTCAGAGATACTTTTATTGTTGTCATGTACGTCTATAAAACATGCGTTATTTAACTGCCTAATCTCACCACTTAACTAATTGTGGGAACAATGTTCCCTCTGTGCTGTGTGGTATCGCAGCCACACACACAAAAGTATCATGCTGTGCGCAAAACTATATATCTTACATTCATCCTATGGTGTTAAAAGTCACATAGGGCTAGCATGGAAGGTTGCCAAGTTTTCCTGTTTTTGGCGAACTTATCAACCTCATCAAGGGATTTTATGCCCACTAAACTGGCCTCTCTTAACAATGTCCTCATTAGAGTTTCACTTGGTCTGCCTCTTTTTCTTTCACCTGTTTTGTTCCACTTGATAGCTTATTTTGGGATTCTCTGACTGTTTCTTCTCATCACATGACCAATATATGCCCATCTCCTTTTTCTGATCACCACTGAGACATGTTGTTGTATGCTCATCTGTCTTATCTCTATATAGTGTTCTTGAATTCGTTCCACTTTATACTGAGTGTTTTCCTTAGGCATTTGCTTTCAAAAGAGTCTAATTTGTTTATTTCTTTAGTTGTTTTCCAGCTTTCGCATGCATAAATAATAAATGGCATAACAAATTTTGCGTGCAGAAATGATAAATGAATAAACAAAATGTTATATTTGAATTGAATAATCGTAGCTTGATTTTTGAGCACCATATGTTCTCATGATTCCTGAAGGTCATTGCTGCTTTTGCAGTTCTGATTCTAACATCCTTTCTGGTGTCATCATCATGGTCTGTGTAACTGTTGACATATGCAAATTGGTGTACTTCTTCAACAGCTAATCCTTATATATACGAGGGGAAGTCACTAAGTAACTCGCAAATTGAAATATTTTATCAGTGGCAGTTATCAGGTAGTATTTAATATATCCGTAGATAGTACCATCATCCAACTTTATAATAGTTGTATATAGGGGGCACTGGGAGTTACGTGCGCATGTGCAAAGCAATAACAAAATGGCTACCAAACTGTTAGTGTGTACCAAAGAAGAACAGAGAATTTTTGTGGGGTAAAAGACATTCAGTTGAGGACATTCATAAGGAAGTGCTTACAGTTTATGCTGAAAAGTGTTTATCACGTAAAGGTGTCTATAACTGGGTAAAAGAATTTTCTCAGGGACACACCGAAATTGTTGACAAAGTCCGACTTGGCCGTCCTGTTCAGACTGCAACAGAAGCGACTGTGCAGTGTGTGAATGAGACTATCAGAGCTTATAGATGAGTAACGAAATACAGTGTAGCAAGTACAGTTGGATGTTCACATGACTTAGCCTACAGAATAATGCATGAGCTATTGAATTTTCAGAAAGTTTGCTCACGTTGGATACCCAGAGATCTGAATAATGAACACAAAATGAACTGATTTGGTTTGTCATTGCAGCATCTCTGTCATTACGCATATGAAGGTGAAGACATGCTCCAAAGGATTATTACTGGAGACGAATCTTGGGTGCACCATTAAACCTGAATCAAAATGTGCCTCAATGCAGTAGAAACACCAGTCATTGCCATGCGCAAAAAAAAATTCAAGATTGCGCCTTCTGTGGGGAAGGTTATGCTGACAGTGTTCTGGGATTATCAAGAAATGTTGTTAACTAAGTTCCAGAAGTATGGTGACAGTGTGGATTCTGTATCGTACTGTGAAGTTCTATCGATGCTACGGGATGCAGTTAGAAGAAAACGTCCTGGTATGCTGACTAGAGGTGTGCTTTTCCTTCATGACAATGCCAGACCACATACGGCTCGGTTAACCCAAGAGAAAATTAGCCATTTGGGTTGGGAAGTTCTTGAACATTCACCCTATAGTCCTGACTTAGCTTCAAGTAATTTTCACCTGTTTGGTCCATTGAAAAACCACCTTGGAGAGAGAAGATTCTCGAGTGATGAAGAGATGAAAACAGAAGTAAAAAAATGGTTCAGAAATCGGACTCCCGATTTTTATGCTATGGGTATTGCATCACTGATTACACAATGGGACAAATGTATCAGTGTCGGTGGCAATTACGTTGAGAAATAGGGGAATAATGTAGGTTCAAACATTAAGTTTTCAAATTACTGCCACATTTAGTTCTTTTTTGTAACAGGCATTTGCGAGTTACTTAGTGACTTCCCCTCATATATATGACTTCAACAGCTGTTCCTTCTGTATATTCTGTGCAAAAAAATTAATAAAAGCAATACTTTTATTTTTCAGTTTCCTGACGTTGCTTTTCCCTATAGTAGTGCTGGAAAATGATATATACATTTGTTTTCTTCATTTCTTTTGACTTTAGTACTTTTGTTATGAGAACTTTAAATTATATTTTGTAATTTGACTTTAGGACACAAATGTGCACACAAAGTGTTTTTTTGAGAATTTATCTGCAAATGGGTTGAAAATTTTGCACATGAACTGGAAAACCTCAGCGGGTACATTGCATGAGAGGTGAATAGTGTTACAAAATGAGCCTCAAGCTTTTGAGGTTAAAAAAAAATAAATAAAAAACTCCTAAACTTAACAGGCACCTGAATCCATAATATAGATATCCTAGAGATCTTTATCAGTACTCAGAAAGATAACAGTCATAGCCTACAAGAAGAAAATACCAACAGTGATTTCAGTCTGGAACTTGCCAAACATTTCGCAGCACTCAAAGAGGTAGATGAGACAGATATAGATGAATTATGGAATTCATACAGCACAGACATAATCACGGCACCAAAAGCAAGTGCTGGACTGCAGTCAACAAGTAGAAAAGCATAGATATCAGATACCACATGGAAATACATAATGAAAGAAGAGCAGCCAAATTAGCCAAGTTGAATGTAAAGACATATCTTGGAAAAGTTTTGGCAAAAGCAACATACAGAGAACTAGACAATAAAGTAAAAAGTTCAGCTAGAAGAGACAAAAGAGAATATATGGACAATATGGCAAAAGAAACATAAAATGCAGCAAAAATAGGAGACAGCAAAACTCTATATAACATGCAGAAGAAGTTAACAGGTGCTATTACCTCCAGAGAAAGACCAGTCTTTAGCAAAACAGACAACCTGTTAACATCAAGTAAAAACCACACCCAAATGAATTAATAAATTTCAACCGATTTACCAGTCCCACAACTAAATGTCAACTTAGATGAAGTTACACTAAATGAAATTGAAACAGCAGTGAATCTGTGGAGAGGAGCAGACAGAACTACAAAAATAAGATTTTTAAGGGCATGCATCTTTCCCATCGCAACATATGCCTGTAAGACCTGGACACTTAACAAAACAGCTGAGAAACACATAAATGCCTTTGAATGTAAATGCTACAGAAGAGTTCTCCAAATATCGTGGACACAAAAAAGAACAAATATATCTATACTACAAGAGCTTAATACTGAAGAAGGCTGGCTAGTAAAGAGGATTAAAGAGAGAAAACTTAAATTTGGACACATTAAACGTCATGACAATTTAGAGAAGACCGTATTGGAAGGATACGTAATGGGAAAAAGAAGAAGAGGAAGACCAAGACGAAGATGGCTGCAAGACATCGTTGACGATCTGGAAATGGATGCATCAGCAGCAGGCCATCTTGCTCACAGCAGAGAGGCCTACAGGAGAGCTGTTAGGGAGGCAAAGTTCCGCCAGGGACATGCAAATGAATGAATGAATGAACAACAAAGTTGCAGGTGAAGGTGAAATAATAGTCGAAATGTTAAAAGCTATCAACAGTGACAACATGAGCCAACTACAGATAATGTTTAATAAAATTTGTAAAGAAGAAAAAGTCCCTTGTAAATGGAAAAAAGGAATCATTGTTAAATATGCCCCCCCCCCCCCCCCAAAAAAAAAAGGCAACCTCAGTGACTGCAGTAACTGGAGGGGTGTAACTTTACTATCAATTGTATCACAGGTGTTTTGTAAAGTGATTCTGAATAGAATTAAGGATGTAGTGGATACTGCAATGAGAGAAGAACGGCCAGGATTTTGAAAAGCGAGAAGCTGTCTCGACCAGATCTTTACTCTAAGAATAATACTTGAAGAACATATTGAAAAGCAGAAACCATTAATCCTGAACTTCATAGACTTTAAAAAAGCATTTGATAGCATACACAGAGGTTCATTGTAGAGAATTTTAAGACTATATGGAATACCATCTAAAATTGTCAGCATCATTAGAGATCTCTACAATGGATATATTTCTGCAGTCAAGACAGAAGAAGGAATGAGCGAATGGTTTCAGATTGAAAGAGGCATGAAACAAGGATGTATATTATCTAATGAGCGAATGGTTTCAGATTGAAAGAGGCATGAAACAAGGATGTATGTTATCTCCATTGCTTTGTGGAATTGCCATAGACTTTATAGGAGATCTTGATTTTGCTGATGACATAACTCTTATCAGTACCAACGTGAATTCCATGCAAGAAAAAACAGATAGCCTCTCTTCACTGGCTAGCAAAATAGGACTTGAAATTAACAAGAACAAAACAAAAATAATGAAACTTCCCATTAATCAAAATGGACAAAATACATGTAGAAGGGACAGATATTGAAGAAGTCAATCAGTTTGCATACCTTGGCAGCTACATAGACCAGGATGGTGACATCAGAAAGGAAGTTAGAATTAGAATTGCAAAAGCAGCATCGATCTTCAAGAATGAGAACATTTGGTATTCAAAAGTTATAAGCACAATTATCAGTGACAATGTGAAATCGATGCAGGAAAAAAACAGATTCCCTGTCTTCCTTGGCTAGCAAAATAGGTCTTGAAATTAACAAAGACAAGGTTCTAAGGACTGTTATTTCCGGAGGTGGGGTGGAGGACATGCTCTCAACTCCAATAGCGTGCGTCTCAAATAGCCTCTGACAGTCAAGTCCAGCTCCTGGCCTTCTCATGGCAGAACTGTTTAAACTAACAGGAGAAGGGGCGAAGGCGAATATCTGGTGCCTGAAAATCATACGCTTCGGGTAGATGAGAGTCATGTTTGGTAGCTCATCTACTGCTGCTGGTGAGATTCTTCAGCTGCCGTGCATGGAGTGGGGGTCCTCCCGGCCATTGAAGAAAGGTGCAAATGGGGATGCCGCACGGCACCACTGTGGAAAAGGTGAAAGAAAGGAATAAGCGAAATAAACAGTAGTCAAATCATGGCACCTCTGGTCTGGAGGTCGGCCATGTCCTGAGTGCACTCATATCTGGCAAAATGCCTGAACTGGCTTAACCCAGAGGTTAAGACACTGCAGGCGAGATTCTTCAGATGCCGTGCGTGGAGTGAAGCTCCTCCCAGCCAAGGAGGAAAATGCGAAAAAGAAATTAGGTTTGCTGTGTAGTGCTGATGTGAAAAGGTGATGGAAAGGATAAAGTGAAGCTTAATTGGTATGTCCAGTAGTATCGCTGCGAGAGCTACTCATACCACAGCACCTCTGCTCTAGAGGCCGGACATGTCTGAAATACATGCATACTTGTGAAATATGCCTAAACTGGCTTACACCAGAGGTGAAACTTGATGGCAACACATGTCAGTGTACCTCTGCTCTAGAGGTCAGTCACGTCCTACAATACACCTATACTGGGATAATATGCCTAAACCGGCTCAACCCAGGGGTGGAAGTCACTAGTGGCGAGGATTCATCCTCCTGGACAAAAACTACGTCCTGGTCACAACTAGGAAGGGGAGCGGCCACAACCGCAAAATGCTGAAGTCAGAGACATTGGACCAGGGCAGTCTAGATAGGCAACCACCTCTCACCCCGTGGGGATGTATGCGTATCCTAATCACACTGAGGTTTTCTGGTGAGAAAGTCCAACGCTGGACTAGATGGGCAACCGCCTCTCATCCAACGGTGATACACAGGTATCTCAAAACACGTCGAGGTTTTCTGGTGAGAAAGTCCAACTCTAGCCTGGATGGGCTACCACCTCTCACCCAGCGGGGATATACTGATATCCAAAACACACTGAGGTTTTCCGGTGAGAAAGTCCAACTCTAGATTAAATTGGTGCAACGAAAACCACGGTGTTACACAATCCCGCTTCTGAGACCTACCAAGAATACAGGCTCAAGTCCTGTGATACTCTGAACCTCTTGTGGTTCTCTCGTGGATCTCGTGTGGTCCTTTCAGGGACCTATCGAGGACCACAGGCGTAAATTCAGTAGGATTACAGGGTGGTCTTGGTGGTAGAAGCGAACGAAGAAGAAGAAAAGAAGAAGAACAAAGACAAACAAAAATTATGAAATTTCTCATTAATCAAGAGGGAAAAATATATGTAAAAGGAACAGTTGTTGGTGAAGTAAAGCAATTTGCATACCTTGGCAGCTACATGGACCAGGATGGTGACACCAGGAAGGAAGTTAGAACTGCAAAAATAACATTGTCCTTCAAAAATCTTGAGAACATATGGCATTCAAAAGTTATAAACGCAAAAACCAAGTTAAGATTATTCAATTCAAATGTGATATTCACCCTCATTTATGCATACAAAAGCTGGAAATCAAATAAAGAAATAGACAAGAAATTATATTCTTTTGAAAACAGATGCCTAAGGAAAATACTTGGTATAATGTGGAATGAATTCAAGAACAACGCATAGATAAGGCAGATGAGCAAACAACAACCTGTCTCATGGGTTATCAGAAATAAAAGATGGACATATGTAGGCCATGTGATGAGAAGAAACAATCAGAGAATACCAAGACAAGCTATAAAGTGGAGCACAACAGTCTAAAGAAAAATAGGTTGACCACTTGAAACTCTAAAGAGGACATTATTAAGAGAAGCCAGTTTAGTGGGCATAACATCCCTTGATGGAGTTGGAAGACTCACCAAGAACAGGAAAACTTGGCAAACAACTATGCAAGCCCTATGTGACGTTTAACAGAGTGTAAGATGTAAGAAGAGATCTTTTATGAATCAGACTCCCTACTCCTTGATGATTGATACCAGCATCATCATTTTTAAGTAGATGAATGTTCATGTTTATCTTAACTATGCAGAAAAGAGTCACTGACATTACTTGTAATTTTCTAAGTCTTGAAATTTTTGTCAAGATTTAGAAGCCAGGAATTTTCTCTATGTGCCCATTGATATGCTGATCTTCTGTGGCGTTTTTATGTGCTTTTTCAATGCAGACTGTATACAGGCTTGAAGACATGGTATGCTGAGTATACTGAAGATGCTCGAAAGCTATTTTAAACTGTCAGTTTTTCTTTATGCTTTAGATTGCGCCTTCCTGCTAATTAGAAACAAGCTTTCTTTTATCATATGATTATTAATTTTGTTATCTGTTGAATACAGCAGAATGTTCATGTGTTTATTCCATCAGTCACTACCTGAGGGTACACGTGTTGTCCGAGTGATGCCAAACACGCCATCGCTTGTCCTAGCAGGGGCAGCGGTTATGGCTAGTGGTAGCCATGCCTTAGGAAGTGATGTTCAGGTTGTCCGGACCTTGCTGTGTACAATGGGCATATGTGAGGAGAGCTCAGAGAGCTTGCTGAATGCTGTGACCGGTTTGAGTGGCAGCGGCCCTGCCTATGTAAGTTTACACGTTTTTGTGGACATGGACAATGTCCCTTATTTATGGAACCAATCATATCCATGATATCCTGTTTACTCTTTGTTAACTAATAGCTTGTGTATGTAATGTAGTCTGGTGCGCCTTCTCATGCTATCCTGTTTACTGTTCGTTCACTGATAGCTTTGGTATGTAATGTAGTCTGGTGTGCCTTCCCATGCATGTAGAGGTTCTAAGTTGGCAGAGGCTGTTTTGTCCTAGCACAATTCATATCACTCATTTTGACAGAATTGTAACCATTTTGTTTTTTTTTTAGCTCGCTTGACTTGAGTACGCCATGTCATGAACCCACAGTTTCAGATGAGAGGACAGATCAGCTAAGTCTGTTTGTGTGTTTACTGGAGGACACTGTTATGAATCCACAGCCTTTTTGGTGAAAGCACTGATCAGTCTATACTATTTCCTACATAACTTACAGTAAAATTAATTTTTAAAATGAGCCACCTTGTGGTGAAAACTTTGGCACAGGACTGCAACACCAAAATTGTTCTAAGAAATTTTTTGACAAAGGATATCACAGAGTTAATATGATTACTGATATATGCACACATTTTTTTTTCCACATTATTTCCAAAGACTGACGTTTTAAAACGGGCATTTTTGTGGATCATGTTGTGGATGAAGTAGCAGCCTAAGCTAGTGGTCAGAGGCTCATAGCTCATTGCTTGCGTCACGTTGCCAAACCACAGCTGATCAAAACCTAGACCTCCTTGTTCCTGATCTTCTCCTACCATTTACTGTTTAAAATCTTCCCCAAGCAGTAGTCCATGAGTGTTATCACATCATATGGTGATATATTTATCAACTCTTTCACTGGTTCTAAGGACTGTTATAGCCAGAGGTGGGTTGGGGGATACGGTCTCCACTCCAGTGAAATGTCTCCAAGGCGTGCGTCTCAAACAGCCTCTGACAGTCAAGTCCGGGTCCTGGCCTTCTCATGGCAGAACTGTTTAAACTGACAGGAGAAGGGGCGAAGGTGAATATCTGGCGCCTGAAAACCAGACGCTTCGGGTAGATGAGAGTCATATTTGGTAGCTCATCTACCGCTGCTGCTGGCGAGATTCTTCAGCTGTCGTGCATGGAGGGGCTCCTCTCAGCCAGTGAAGAAAGGTGCGAATGAGGTTACCGTGCAGCACCACTGTGGAAAAGGTGAAAGAAAGAGGTCAGGACTGCTCAAATTACAGCACCTCTTGTCTGTATAAGTGCACTTATATCAGGCGAAATGCCTGAACTGGCTTAACCCAGAGGTTAAGACACTGCAGGCAAGATTCTTCGGATGCCACGCATGGAGTGAAACTCCTCCCGGCCAAGGAAGAAAATGCAGAAAAGCAATCAGGGTTTCTGTGTGGCGCCGATGTGAAAAGGTGATGGAAAGGATAAAGTGAAGCTTAGTCGGTATGTCTAGTGGTCTCGCTGCAAGAGCTACTCATACCACAGCACCTCTGCTCTAGAGGCTGGACAAGTCCGATATACACCCATACTGGTGAAATATGCCCATACTGGCTTAAACCGGGGTGAAACTTGATGACTACTCATGTCACTGTACCTCCGCCCTAGAGGTTGGTCACTTCCTAAACATGCCCATACTAGGATAATATGCCTAAACCGGCTCAACCCAGGGGTGAAACGTACTAGTGGTGAGGACTCATCCTCCTGGAAAAAAGCTCCGTCCTGGTCACAACTAGGAAGGGGAGCGGCCACAACCACAAAATGCTGAAGTTGGAGACACTGGACCAGCACAGTCTAAATAAGCAACCTGTTCTCACCCAGCAGGGATGTATGCGTATCCTAATCACGCTGGGGTTTTCCAGTGAGAAAGTACAACGCTGGACTAGATGGGCAACCACCTCTCACCTGGCGGGGATACACGGGTATCCAAACACACGTTGAGGTTTTCTGGTGAGAAAGTCCAACTCTAGGCTGGAGTGGCAACCACCTCTCACTCAACAGGGATATACTGATATCCAAAACACATCGAGGTTTTCCTGTGAGAAAGTCCAACTCTAATTAAACTAGTGCAACGAAAACCACAGTGTTACGCAATCCCGCTTCGAGACCCACCAAGAATACAGGCTCAAGCCCTGCAATACTCTGAACATCTTGTGGTCCTCTTGTGGATCTCGTGTGGTCCTTTTGGGGACCATGGGAACTATTGAGGACCACAGGCGTAAATTCAGAAGTATTATGAGGCCATCTTGGTGGTAGAAACGAACGAGGGAGGAGAAGAAGAAGAGGAAGAACTCTTTCATTTCTGAATTAATGTCCATGATCTGCCAGAATAAATTTCCATGAGAAATTTTGGTAAAAGGAAAGTGGGTGGCAGTTGCTGTATAATTTAAAACTATGGACTGGGTTAGAAATGTGCTACTTTTCATTTCATTTATACTTTGTCTAAATACCCCACTGAGCATTGGTTCACTTATGTGTGCTAGTGTTGTTTTGGAGTGGAAGTTGTAACAAGGAAAAATAGGAAATGTGACAGCCTATCTTTGATTATTGATGTTTTACTACCAGACAAAATCATCCTTGACAACACACTTTTGGCAATGTTCATAAAGCTTCTGGAAACTGTCAGCAAAGGCCTCTTTAGGAATTGAGCACAGATCCGCTGTCACAGGTTCTTGGATTGCCATCACGTCTGCAAAACGTGCACCTTTTATGAAGCTTTTCAGGCAGGGAAACAGAAAAAAGTCTGCCAGATCAAGGAGTACTGTGGATGATTGAGAACAGGTACGCCATGCTAAGCCAAGAATTGCCACACACGGATCGCACATCATGCAGGCAACTTATTGTGCAGCAGCATCCTCTGTTCAGCCCTGTGCAACTCTGGGCGAACATGGTGGATGCGTCATAGCAACCATTTCAAAATTCCTCATAGAATGCAGCATTCACAGTTTGACCCACAGGAACAAATTCCTTGTGGATGATGCAATTGTTGTTGAAGAAGGCGATCAGCAATGTCTTGACTGTGGACTTTTGCAGGCAACTCTTTTTTTGGATCGCGGGGAACACAGTGAGCACCATTCCATCGATTGAAAGCATTTGATCCAGTCATAAACACATTTTCTGGCTTCTGTCCCGCACACTTGCACCAACATTTGTTTCATCTCAGTCGCCATTTTCCCCAGTGTGTAGCAGAACTTGTTCACTTGTTGCTCCATTGCACTGTGACCCTACCTCTCACATTGACTACATTCAACTGCCCGCAGTGGGTTTACCCTGTCAGCCACGTGTACTCCACACTAGGTGGCGCTTCTTGACGTGTCTCTGTATAGCCATGAAATATTGGACCATTCACTGAACTTTTTAGACACACCACATATAAGGAAGAACTTTATATGCTAGTCTTTGTCACAAACATTATCTGAAAATTTTGAAGATAAAAATATTTGACATACAGCACACATGTAAATTTAGTTTTTCCTCATCCCTTCCTGTTTCTTCATCCTGTATGTTTTTGTAGGAATAAGGTGAGAGCCAAAGTGGTACAGCTATGCTTCTTTAATGAGTATAGTTGTCCTGCCTTTATAAAATAATCTAACTATTTGTTATCATTGATCAATCCATGCTCTTCAAGCCTGCATTTATTATCAGTTTATGCCCTCTCCCAATAGAAAGTTTGGTTACAATGGTCCCCCAACTTGTCCTTCGTTTTCAGTGTAACTGGCCAATCTCAGTCCAGTCCATTGTTTTTACATTGTCGACTGTATTATGGAGACTGAAATATCCCTGTCTAAAGTTGAAGGAACTATCCACTTGTGAAGAAAATCCCAGTCACTTTAGGACTAAAACACTGTACCCCTTACTTGGTAGGCAGACACTTTAGCTGGTGGACAACCCAGACTGTCAGAATGATTTCTGAACATAAGGTAGACTAAAGATTGAAACACAGTTTTTGTTGTTTAAATTTGTAATAAATATCTCGCAATATCAGGAGATTTTTCCTGACTGTTCTCTTATCAGGTTTTAATCCTTACTTTCAGGGTGCAGCAAAAATGGTCCTAGAAACAGGAAAACATCCAGGGCAGCTGAAGGATGAGGTCTGTTCACCTTCAGGAACAACAATAGCAGCCGTTCATGTTTTAGAGAAGAACGGGTTTCGAGGAGCATTAATTGATGCAGTGGAAGTGGCAACATTAAGAGCCAGGGAGTTGGGAGGTAGTGGTTAAGTTATATGGTGGTGTGTTTGTTCATGTATATCCTTTCCCCATGAACGTACTCAGTTGGTCTTTTTTTGGTTTTTTCTGTTTTGTTTTGTTTTTGAAGGAGGGAAGAGCACAAAGTGTTCCATGGTTTTTACTTATGTCCATGACAGAACAAAAACTGTGGGAAAGGTGAGGAAAAGGAGAATGATAACATGATTATTTGATCTCAGGGTGGGAGGGGTTTGTGAAATCAGAATAACATGATTATTTGATCTCAGGGTGGGAGGGGTTTATGAAATCAGTATCGTTACACATTAACATATTTAAATCTCTTCATCACTGCCAAAAAACATGACCCACTGGCATGACATTTTTATATATAGACATCTGTGGCCATTGTGTTGGTTTATGTAATCTATTGAAAAGTAGTTAATATAAAAGTAGTTAATATACAGCGATTGTTTCTGTACTATTTTTCCCTCAGTTATTATAATAATAGTTCTTTTTTTGTTAGAAGATGATTGTGAAGTAGATGTTAGCTGTTTGTAACAGTTGTTGAGTAGATGTTAGCTGTTTGTAACAGTTGTTGAGTAGATGTTAGCTGTTTGTAGCAGTTGTTGAGTAAGATGTTAGCAGTTTGTAACAGTTGTTGAGTAGATGTTAGCTGTTTGTAGCAGTTGTTGAGTAGATGTTAGCTGTTTGTAGCAGTTGTTGAGCCAGCTTAGACTCGTTTGTCTGTGTTGTGTAGGGCAGGGTTTCTGAATGTTTTTACAATTACAGACCCTCAGGGAGGGATTACCCAATAAGGTAAAAAACCCTGCCAGAGGGTTTAGTTTCTTGTACAGGATGAGGATCCATAATGTGAGATGCTTCAAAATCTAAAACTTTTTGAGCACTGTCATGATGGAAATCATGGGGAAAAACTGGGAATTCTGCACACGACCTCATGTGACCGGCTGCAGTCGAAACACAGGTGAACAACAGGTAGTTTATTCAGCATCCCCAAGGGAAAGATGATATTCAAAATGTGAAAAAGGCTTGCAGATACCTCCAACGGGCAACAGTGATAAGACATTGTCCACATGGGTGGCTGAGTTGGTTGCACCTTTGTTTTCTGATGGTTTAGTGCACACACACTTGTTTCATGCACAAATTTATTAAAAAATATTGCATAAACTTGCCTTCAGGCTGTGTGTGTATAAGATGTATCTTATCTTATATCTTATATCCTTCCCGTGCCGTTAGACGTCACATAGGGCTCGCAAAGTAGTTCGCCAATTTTTCCTGTCTTCGGCGAGTCTTTCAACCTCATCAAAGGATGTTATGCCTGTTAACTTGGCCTCTCTTAATAATGTCCTCTTTAGAGTTTCACGCGGTCTGCCCCTTTTTCTTCGGCCTGTTGTGTTCCACTTGATAGCTTGTTTTGGGATTCTCTGATCATTTCTTCTCATCAAGTGACCAACATATGTCCATCTCCTTTTCCTGATCACCCGTGAGACTGGTTGTTGTTCAGTCATCTGTCTTATTTCTGCATTGTTCTTGAATTCATTCCACTTGATGCTGAGTATTTTCCTTAGGCATTTGTTTTCAAAAGAGTCTAATTTCTTTTCTATTTCTTTAGTTGTTTTCCAGCTTTCGCATGCATAAATGAGGGTGGATATTACATTTGAATTGAATAGTCTTAACTTGGTTTTTGTGCTTATAACTTTTGAATTCCATATGTTCTCAAGATTCTTGAAGATTGATGCTGCTTTTGCAATTCTGATCCTAACTTCCTTTCTAGTGTCACCATCCTGGTCTATGTAGCTGCCAAGGTATGCAAATTGATTGACTTCTTCAATATCTGTCCCTTCTATGTGTATTTTTCCATTTTGATTGATGGGAATTTTCATTATTTTGTTTTGTCCTTGTTAATTTCAAGTCCTATTTTGCTAGCCAGTGAAGATAGGCTATCTGTTTTTTCTTGCATGGAATTCACATTATTACTGATAAGAGTTATGTCATCAGCAAAATCAAGATCTTCTAGTTGGGTCCCATGTACCCAGTCAATACCTGTGTTACCTGTGCAGCATTTTGTCATTATGAAGTCTATTGTAATCCCAAAAAGTAAAGGAGACAGTATACATCCTTGTTTCACGCCTGTTTCAATCTGGAACCATTCACTCATCCCTTCTTCTGTCTTGACTGCACAACCATATCCATTGTATAAGTCCTTAATGATGTTGACAATTTTAGATGGTATTCCATATAGACATAAAATTCTCCATAATGAATCTCTGTGTATGCTATCAAATGCCTTCTTAAAATCTATGAAATTCAGTATTAATGGTTTTTGCTTTTCAATATGTTCTTCAAGTATTATTCTGAGAGTAAAGATCTGGTCGAGACAGCTTCTCCCTTTTCGAAATCCTGCTTGTTCTTCTCTCATTGCAGTATCCACTATATCTTTGAGTCTATTCAAAATGACCTTGCAAAATACTTTTGACACAACTGATATTAAGGTTACTCCTCTCCAGTTGTTACAGTCACTAAGGTTTCCCTTTTTTGGTATTTTAACAATGATTCCCTTCTTCCAATTAGAAGGGACCTTTTCTTCTTTCCAAATCTTGTTAAACATTCTCTGTAGTTGTCTCATGTTGTCACTGTTGATAGCTTTTAGCATCTCGGCTGTTATTTCATCTTCACCTGCAGCTTTGTTGTTAGCCATTAAATTCACTGCTGCTTCAATTTCATGCAATTTAATTTCATCTAGATTGACATTTAGTTGTGGGGCTGGTAAGTCAGTTTCAAGCTTTAACAATTCTTTTGGGTGTGGTCGATTGAGTATTTCTTGGAAGTGTTCAGCCCATCTTTGCTTTTGGTCTTTATTTGATGTTAATAGTGTTCCAGTTTTGCTAAGGATTGGTCTTTCTTTAGATGTAATAGTACCTGTTAGCCTCTTTTGTATGTTATATAAAGTTTTGCTGTCTCCTGTTTTTGCTGCTTTTTCTGCCTCTTTCGCCATATTGTCTATGTATTCTCTTTTATCCCTTCTAGCTGAACTTTTTACTTTCCTGTCTATGTCTTTGTATTTTGCTTTTGACGAATCTCTTTCATGATCTGCTTTTGCATTCAACATGTTTAATTTGGCTGCTCGTCTTTCATGTATATACTTCCATGTTTTATCTGATATCCATGCTTTTCTATTTGGTTTTTCCAATCCAGCGCTTGCTTTTGCTGCTGTGATTATGGCTGTGCTGTAAGAATTCCATAACTCATCTATACCTATCTCCTCAACTTCACTGGGTGTTTTGGAATGATTGGCAAGTTCCTGATTGAAATTAATGTTAGTATTTTCTTCTTGTAGGCTGTGGATGTTTATCTTTCTGTGTACTGATTTCTTGTGTTGACTTTTCAATTTTAGTTTTATTTTCCCTATGCACAGGTTGTGATCACTGTTGACATCTGCACCCCTATAAGCCCTTACATCCATGAGAGATGTTCTGTATTGCTTTCTAATACAAAAATGGTCTATCTGGTTTCTAGTTCTATCATCTGGAGATATCCACGTTGTTTTATGTATCTCTTTGTGTGGGAATATTGTGCCTCCAATGACCATGCCCTCTGTTAGACATATTTCAATTAATCTTTCTCCATTCTGATTAACCATGTCAATTCCTTCTTTCCCCATCACTTTTTCAACGTTATAAGATGTATATGGAACATAAATGAATTTTATGTTTAGAGTTGGGTCCCATCCCTGATATCTTATTATCTGTATCCAGTATTCTAAAATCTAAAAAAAAAAAAATCAGAAGTCTGAAACACTTTTGCAGTGATCATGCTAGGATTTTTTAAAACCGGTACAGTTGTACCCATCTTTCATCTTGCATGATGTACTTTCCGAAATACCAGTTTTCTCAGTACAACATTCGGTACTTTATATAGTTTGTTTTTTCCAGTGTAAAATTAAACACAAACGTCAGTGGGGATCAGATGTTCTTGTGATATTTTTTTCTGACCTTACTTTGTCCTGAAATCTTTACAAAATGCTCACTTGCTGAACCAAAACTAAAACTGCTAGATTTTTCCTCCATGCAAATTGAGGCCGATTATCCTCTGATACTGCTTTTTACTGGGTTTTTTATAACATAAACTGGTTACAGTAACCGGCAACTTCCAAAAGTTTCAGTTTTTCTGTTTTTTAATCATTAATTTACTGGAAATTGCTGATTAATGTGATCGCTGCTTTTGGTCCCGAGCATTTCAGATAAGGAATGTTAACCTGCATCTGAAATTTTTGCCTCTTGTTTCCTTCTCAGATATGCTTGCAGACACTCTCTGTGTAGTAGGGTCTTTGCCAGCTATTCCCAATTTTTGTTGCTAATATTGGGGGGGGGGGAACCTCAGTTTTAGTGTAACTTTTGTGCCCAGACCTAATCTTCTGCTTATAGGAGTCCATGTTGAGAAAATGTGCAATCTTTTGAATGTTAAGTTGATAAGTTATTTGTGGTATTCTTAGAAAAGGTCTAGAATGACAAAAGAGAATTTGTGCTGTAGGTTCTGATGTTTTGAGTGAATTTTTGTGTTTATGGGTGCCCCAGTAGTAAAGTGGTTAGTGCATTAGTCTTTCATGGTGAAGGTCAGTGGTTTGAATCTGGTTGGAGGTGCCCCTTCATCCAGCTGTAGAAATGGGTACCTGACTTCTTATGGAGGTAGGGAAGGAAGGAAAGGCAGCCAGGTGTGTATCACCTTCTAATGTGCCGACAGGTCAAGAGAATATGGACACGGCATATACCCTAGTGGACTCCATGGCATAGCGCAGCTATCTTTGCCTTATTTTATAATATTGTGAAGTTAAAATATGAGAGTGGTGTAGTTGTGCACTTTGGGTATTGCTTCCCTTGCGGAAGCCCCGTGTGCCCTGGGCACTTAAGGTTCAGAGGGAGAGAGAGAGGACTGTTTATATTAGAAGTGCAGAATCGAGCAAGACACTGGATGAAGGTTCTGGAAGATATAAAAGGGGCCAGTGATGCAGGGAAAAGAGGATGGTTTGTCTGCAGAGCGGGCAAGAAAGTAAAGGCATTGAGAGCAAGGAAAAAAAACTGGTCTATGAAGATTTATGGATGTCTGAAGTCCACTAGAGACTTAATCATGTATATTTCTTGGGTTTCATGAAGTTGAAAATTCTCTACAATCAAGCAAGTCAAAGATTATTAAAGAAATTTATGGGTACATTTTTCTAGGACTGTTTTATTTGTCAATCTGGCATGTGAAGCAACCAACTGAGACCTTCACATGCTGTTTTATAATAGAGGGTCCTGTTACAATTTCATGCTATTTTTTTGATCCAAAGTAATTGTGTGTTCATACATCTATTGATTTTCATTCCAAGTACCGAGGTACAAGATTTGTTATACATATTTACATTAGAACAAAGGGTTCTTGTATTGGAAATCCTGTTGTGTGTGTGTGTGTGTGGAATGTGTGAAAATGTCTACAGCGAGATAGATGGAAAATGTGGGATGTGGAAGAGAATTAGTCAAGGAAGTTTTTGTCTGTTAACAAGTTTTCAAGCACAATAACAAACAAAATATTATACCTTTGTCGTTTATTATCAGTCAGATTATTTACAGTTTTATCTTCTTATCTTGGACCAAAGTGCTGTGAATTTATGAGACGCATTAAAAGGAGTAAAATTAATGTCCTGATGTTTGTGTTGTTGTTCTTTTTAACAATGGTTATTATTTAATTCATCTGCTGACTGTTTTGTTGTGATGTTGGCACAGTGTTATTTACTGCTTATTTTGATATGACACAAAACCATCCTCCAATCCCAGTGATGGAAAGAAAGAATTAGAACAAAAGTGTTCTAACAGTCATCAGTAGGTTCAAGGATAAGCTGTACAGAGACGTAGCATCATGATACAACTAGAACAAGCCTACAGATAGCAAAGAAAGAGATGGTGTAGCACTGGTTGGCAAAGAAGCTGGATCAAGGAGGCTGCTAACACTTGCTGAAACTATGGCTTGCCAGGCCTTGAAATTACTAACTGAAATTTTTTTTAAAAAAAGGGGGGGGGAACTGTACAGAATAAAGTTTACTCATTAAATGTAAGGATGTCTTCATCCAAGTTTTAGGCTACTACAAAATTTTCCCTAAAAGTTGCTGACAGAAGGAAAAAAAAAAACAGAAAAGGGGTAAACATAATAAGCAGGCAACAATACACTTTCATTTGTCTGTGGATCTGACCTGCATTATTTTATCTATCAGTGGGGCTGTGGCGTGTGATAGGGTAGAGAGCTGGCTAACTGTCTTAAATGATGGCAAACATTATCTGGGACAAGAGTGTGCTTAAGATATCAAGTACCAGGCCATTGATGCTTGAATTTGTGTGAGAAGAAACTGATACCAATCACACAGATATGACAAACAGTAAGACTAAATCCAGGCAGATGATAGCCGACATGTTAACGTCAGGACTGATGAACCATAGCTGACCAAGACCCCATCCCACCTCTCCATTTTGAATCCCCAGTAACAGACATAGCCTGGCTAACAGGGCAGGGATCACCACAGTCCCCATTGTGGTGAAGTTTGCTAAAGAAGCACTGCACGCCTTCTGCTTTTCAGCTGCATTCAAGGAATAAAAAAAAACAGCTGCCATAACCTAGTCCCAAGCTGACATGATGCTGTTTCTCAACATCTTCACCACACTAGCTGCAAATAACAACACCAACTCAAAGTTTCAGGGAGATAGAAATATATATATATATATATATATATATATATATATATATATATATATATATAAGAAGTATATATACATATAAGAAGTATATATATATAAGAAGTATATATATATACATATAAGAAGTATATATACATATAAGAAGTATATATATATATAAGAAGTATATATATATACATATAAGAAGTATATATATATAAGAAGTATATATATATATAAGAAGTATATATATATACATATAAGAAGTATATATATATATATATAAGAAGTATATATATATAAGAAGTATATATATACGAGGGGCATTCACAAAGTAATGCACCACATTGTTTTTTTTCAGCTAATAATGAAGATAAAGAACCATGAAATTTTGCACACTTTAAATATGGCATGTGCTAATTGTGTTAACCAAATTGCACCACAACCGGCCAAAGAATATGGCTGCCCTAACCGTTGAAATGGAGCATGTTAGCAACTTGCGGTATAAGAAGTGAATTGTGATAGAATTTCTCGTTGCAGAGAAGGAAACTGTTGTGAACATTCACAAGCGTCCATGTGATGTGTATGGAAGTTTTGCAGTCGACAGGAGTACAATCAGTCGCTGGGTTCAGAGAATCAATAAGTGGAGATTAGGAGTTGCATGATCGGCTGCGCTGTGGATGTCCTGCCACAGCCACCAAAGCAGAAATATTGAAATGCACTGAGGGCATTATTCTTACTGATAGGTGTATCACTACTCAACAACTGGGCTTAAAGCTGTCAGTCAGCAATGGTAGTGCAAATGCAATTATATAAGCTCTTGGATTTTCTAAGGTTTGTGCAAGATGGGTTCCTCGAAGTCTCACAAATGACCATCGATTGCAAAAGGAAAACAGTTTCTTCTGAATTGTTGAAGTGTTTCAGTACTGAGAGAGAGAACTTTTTGGCTAAGATCGTAACAGGTGACTTCTTCTTCTTCATTCGCATTGTCTGTCTATATCTGTTGTCCTGTCTCTTGGACAAATTTCACAGTTTTTTGTTAATTCATGTATGGAACCATAGAGCTTGCCAATGCATGCCCTCACACAAGTCTGGCAACACAGGAAGCAATCACCAAATCGGGTTGGACTGTACTACCCCATCCACCTTATAGTCCTGATTTGGCACCCTCCAATTTCCATCTGTTTGGTCCACCTAAAGATGCATTCCGAGGGGTAAGATTTGAAAATGATGAAGGAGTGATTCATGCAGCACGGAAATGGCTACATATTCAAGAGAAAATCTGGTATGGGCTAGGAATACATGCACTTGTTTCACGCTGCCGTAAAGCCGGACAAGTTGATGGGGATTATGTTGAATAATACCGATGTTTACAAGACATATCTATGTATATTGTGTATAAATTTCATGTTTTTTGAATAAACAGCTCCTGAGAAATACACAGAAAGATAAACAGCCACAGCTTACAAGAAGAGAATACTAACAGTAATTTCAATCAGGAACTTGCCAATCATTCCACAACACCCAATGAAGTAGAGGAGATAGGTATAGATGAATTATGGAATTCTTACAGCACAGCCATAATCACAGCAGCAAAAGCAAGTGCTGGATTGAAGAAACCAAATAGAAAAGCATGGATATCAGAAAACACATGGAAGTACATACATGAAAAACGAGTAGCCAAATTAAACATGTTGAATGTAAAGACAGATCTTGGAAAAAATCTGGCAAAAGCAACATACAAAGAAATAGACAAGAAAGTTTAGCTAGAAGGGATAAAAGAGAATACATAGACAATATGGCAAAAGAGGCAAAGAAAGCAGCAAAAACAGGAGACACCAAAACTTTATATAACATACAAAAGAGGCTAACAGGTACTATTATATCTAAAGAAAGACCAATCCTTGGCAAAACTGGAACCCTATTAACATCAAGTAAAGACCAAAAGCAAAGATGGGCTGAACACTTCCAAGAAATACTTAATTGACCACACCCAAAAGAATTGTTAAACCTTGAAACCGACTTACCAGTCCAACAACTAAATGTCAATCTAGATGAAATTATATTGCATGAAATTGAAACAGCAGTGAATTTAATGGCTAACAACAAAGCTGCAGGTGAAGATGAAATAACATCCGAAATGTTAAAAGTTATCAATAGTGACAACATGAGACAACTACAGAGAATGTTTAACAAGATTTGGAAAGAAGAAAAGGTCCCTTCTAAATGGAAAAAAGGAATCATTGTTAAAATACCAAAAAAAAAAAAGGCAACCTTAGTGACTAATAATTGGAGAGGAGTAACCTTAATATCAGTTGTGTCAAAAGTATTTTGCAAGGTCAGTTTGAATAAACTTAAAGATATAGTGGATACTGCAATGAGAGAACAAGCAGGATTTTGAAAAGGGAGAAGCTGTCTCAACCAGATCTTTACTCTCAGAATAATACTTGAAGAACATATTGAAACTTCATAGACTTTTAAAAGGCATTTGATAGCATACACAGAGATTAATTGTGGAAAATTTTAAGTCTATATGGAAAACCATCTAAAACTGTCAACATCATTAAAGACTTCTACAATGGATATGTTTGTGCAGTCAAGACAGAAGAAGGGATGAGTGAATGGTTCCAGATTGAAACAGGCATGAAACAAGGATGTATACTGTCTCCTTTGCTTTTTTGAATTACAATAGACTTCATAATGAAAAAATGCTGCATAGGTAACACAGGTATTGACTGAGTACATGAGATCCAACTAGAAGATCCTGATTTTGCTGATGACATAACTCTTATCAGTAACAATGTGAATTCCATGCAAGAAAAAACAGATAGCCTGTCTTCAATGGCTAGCAAAATAGGACTTGAAATTAACAAGGACAAAACAAAAATAATGAAACTTCCCATTAATCAGAATGGAAAAATACATGTAGAAGGGACAGATATTGAAGAAGTCGATCAATTTGCATAACTTGGCAGCTACATGGACCAGGATGGTGACACTAGAAAGGAAGTTAGAATTAGAATTGCAAAAGTAACATCAATCTTCAAGAATTTTGAGAACATACGGCATTCAAAAGTTATAAGCACAAAAACCAAGTTAAGACTATTCAATTCAAATGTAATATCCACCCTACTTTATGCATGCGAAAACTGGAAAACAACTAAAGAAACAGACAACAAATTAGACTCTTTTGAAAACAAATGCCTAAGGAAAATACTCGGCATCAAGTGGAATGAATTCAAGAACAATGCAGAGATAAGACAGGTGACTGAACAACAACTAATCTCATGGGTGATCAGAAAAAGGAGATGGACATATGTTGGTCATGTGAAGAGAAGAAACAGTCAGAGAATCCCAAAACAAGATAAAGTGGAGCACAACAGGTCAAAGAAAAAGAGGCAGACCGCGTGAAACTCTGAAGAGGACATTAATTAATAGGCATAAAATCCCTTGATGAGTTTGAAAGGGTTGCCGAAGACAGGAAAAATTGGCGAACTACTATGTGATGTTTAACGGCACGGGAAGGATATAGGATAAGAGAAAAACAATGTGGTGCATTACTTTCTGAATGCCCCTCGTATATAAAACAGGATCATAGCACAATTTTGTTTACTTTTTTTTTTTTTCAGATCAATAACAGAAGCATGTCAATGAAAGGTGTGAAATTTTCAATTGTGGAACTCTGGGCTTTCATGAAGTTCCTGCAGAAGGAAACTCAAAAGGAAACCCATGAGTGTAAGCTACAATCTTTGTGTGACAAGTGCCCATCATACTTAACTGTGAAGATGTGCTGTGCTAACTATCAGCATGGAGATTTTGAGACCAAAGACACAGCAAGATCTGGAAGGCATTTAACAGTGTCAACTCCAGAAATTGTTGATCATGTAAATGACCTAAATTTGGAAGATTCACGAGTTTTGGTGAAAACAACTGCTGAGGAACTACAGATATCCAGGGGATGATCTGGATTTATAATTCATGAGCATTTTGTTATGTATACACCACTGGCCAAAATTTCCACTGACAAAATAAACGGCAACAAGAAATGAAATCACGTGGACACCTCCAAGCTGACCTTGCAGCATTTTAAGCAGCCTAATGAAAACTTTTTAGAACAACTCATTGAGGAAACATGGTAACACTGTTACTATCCTGAGATTAAACAACGGTTCTTGCAGTGGCAGCACGCAGGTAAGGTCATAGCCACTGTCTTTCTGGGAAAAAAAGGAAGGTATTTTGATAATTCTGAAAGGACAAACAGCTAATGCAGAATGCTACTCTAACTTGCTATGACAGATAAAAGATGAACTGAAAGAAAAATGGCAAAACAAAGATGAGGAAAGCACAACAATATCACTCACCAGATATGAGTTCCTCAACCTTAAAAAGTGAAGGGGAGGAAATATTCACTTGATTCAGAGGTGATAGTAGCAAAAGAGCTGTACTTCAGTGACCAGGTATCAGATTTTTTTTAATCTCAAAAGTTAAGGAAAGTTGAGAAACATGCCAAATGTGTTGACCTTCAAGACGAACATGCAAGTTTCATGGCTGTAGGTCATTCTTTTCTTTTCAGCACTCTCTTGTGTGCGCGTGCGGGCGTACATGCCACACACACACACACACAGACAACTCCTGGTTGTTTGTGGGCTGGAGAGGGGGGAAACTATTTCCTGCATGACAATATGATTAAATGATCAACATTATAACAAAAATGTTATAAAGGAAAATCTATGATATGATGATTGTCACTGACTGTCAGCGCTACACTTAACACTTCTCAGGCCAAACACGAGAAAATCTGTTTTCTGGTTTTCCATGCATTGTTGGCCGAAAGCCAGTTTTGCTGTTTTCAATGGTTGTCTTATTCAAACTGTTTCTAGCTTGTTATTTAATGTTTGGTTGTCTGTATTTTTACTGCAAAGTTAATATAATAAAACACTGTTTTCAATCGTTATAACTTAAAAGTTATGAGCTGTCGGGAACACATTTTTATGAGATCTCGCAAGTCAACATTTTGTTGAAATGGCGGAGCACGTTTCTCTTGATGACACTGAGATTTATGCTCTGATTTTTTTGTCAGACTGCCCCAGTGATGACTAAAAATCACTGTTTAATGATTCTAGTAATGAAACTGATGTGTTTCAACGCGATTCCTGCAACGTTGATCGGATTACGCCTATGATGCTAGGCACAGGGGTTGGTGTATCAGAAAGTGAAAGTTTGAGTGACAAGTGATTGTGATTCAATGATGCTCCAACAGTAAGTATTTCACATTTTTCATGTCATTTCATTGGCAATGATGTAGGTGTGTGTGGAGCAACATTTATTCTGCACTGGTTCTTGGAAAAATTTCCTGCTGTTTCAGTGAATGTAAAGAAACCAGACAGGACAGAGGAAATTTTCAGTATAATGCCTGGCAATTATTTTTTTTTAACTGTTAGCTCATCATGAAAATTTATACAGTGCACAGATCCAACATAAGTATAAACCTATTGCCTTTTTATCTGAAAACATGCAGACATGAAAAAATTCTTCGGATTGATCATTCTGATGGGCCAGACTAGGAAGCCACACTGGAAAGAGTACTGGACAACAGACCCTCTTCTGGAAACACCAATATTTTTCAAAAACAATGAGCAGAGCTAAATTTGACCATCTTCTGACATTTCTCTGACAACTCTCAGACACTTCCAGAAACAGAAAGAATTAGCAAAATAAAATCGCTACTAGATTATTTTTGTCTAAGTTTCAGGAGTTGTATAAACCGAAACAGCAGCTTTCAACTGATGAAGGAAAGATAAAAGACTTGTCTGCACGATATCAACAATGCACAAATCAAAAATAGTTGCTACTGGGAAGACTTATAGAAAAACTGGATGGACACTAATGAAACCAAGTTGCATAGTTGATTACAACAAGCACATGAAGGGAGTAGACACAGTATCTTTTATACTACAACATCTTGAGGAAGACAGTGAAATGGAACAAAAAAGTAGGATTCTATCTCATCATTTGTGTGTTATTTAACTCATACACAGTCTACACAGCCCTAAACAAGAACAAGAAGACCTACAAGCAGTATTTGGTTGAAGTGGCAAGATTCTGGCTCTCTGGAACCAATTCTACTGTTCAAGAAATCTTGGAAGCAGGTGATGAGAATGAACCTTCTACCAAACAGCTCAAGAGGGCCTTAAACAAGGATCACCCAGGAAGATTATCTGTAATAGTAAAGGATCATGTCCTGGTGAAGCCTGAGGATCAAGGCACTAAAAAAGCACCATCTAGGAAGTGCAGAGTGTGCTTGGTCAATGGGAAAAGGAGTGAAACAAGATTTATTTGTAAAAGTTGTCAAATACCATTGCATCCAGATAATTGTTTCACAAGATATCACACACTCAAGAAGTACTAGAGGGTCTTGGGAGTTTGTCTACCAAGTTGGATTACATTTTTTCAGTGGTGAGTAGAGATATGCATGTTTTTCTAAGCCCACTCAAAAACTCAATTTTTCAAAAAAATGGCTGGGAACTGGGGGTTTTTCAGGGTAAATAACTGTGCTCCACAAAGTGTTAATAGTGTTTGGAGGCTAGTATTACTGGATGTAGGTAGGTATCTTCAGTTCTCATCCAACCTTCTCTTGATGGTCAAGAAAACAGTTCCATTACAAGCTCTTTTTTGTGTTTATAAAAGGACAAAATGAGACTACAAGCAAGAACTAACTGTCAGCATCATTAGAATATCTTTAATCATCATAAAAATTCTTCAAAAGTCACAAGAAAAAAAAGGGGATGATAATAAACATAGTGCACCTTATACAGCCCTTGTATAAACTATCAACTTTACATGTGGAAAAAAAATAACATTTTTACATGTCTAACAAAAAATTCAACATTTTTTTTTTTCTTCTACAGATGTTGGATATGAAGAAGTTAAGATCACATATTTCTGTCACATGATCCTAGCACTCTCTTCCACATGTTACAAACATCTAAGAAAACTGCCTTACCCAAGATCCAGCAGCCAGTCAAGCCACCGGCACTAGCGAGATCAAAGGATGAGGAGAGAAAAAAATAATGTACAAAGAACACTCACTGCTGCCTAGATATGCTAACACTTCCAACAGAAAAAATGGCCACAATGAAACATAAACAACATACATTCAACCTTTTTTTCTTTGTCTTTTAGGCATCAGTGAACAAATTTGTGTACATCAAGCCATTACAGGAAATAAAACACTTTTACATGAATTCATTGCAGGAAACGAGAAGAAAAAAATTAATAAAAATTGCCCTAAATTATAACATACTGTCATAACGTGAATGCACAGTTCTGCCAACAGTGAGGCTGCCTTCACATGATGTGAACTGGCTTAACCTCCTTAGTGTTTTTGGTTACAAAAAAATCATGCCGAAAACACTGCTCAGACACCAGGATCCATTCATCAATATTCGTTAAGTTCCCATAATTATTTTCAGAGGCTTAACCTCATTTCACTCACTACCTGGCAGCAAAGTCATACCCTGAACATTATTCAGACTTAATGCTCTGTGTGTGTGTGTGTGTGGGGGGGGGGTGTTCAAAACCAGGTTAACCTGTATAACATATGGGGCTAACAATTTTAGTATAGAAAATCTGGCCCATACAATGTCCAGTGTAAAATCTGGCCCACACAATGTCCAGTAGAAAATCCGCCCCATACAATGTCCAGTTCTGGCTCATACAACATCCAGGGTTAACAGCAAGGAGGTTAACTGTTGTTGCAATCAGTCCAAATAACGAAATGCATGCAAGACACTCGTGTTAAAAATGCTGAATTTATAAAAATAGATGGCTGCAATGAGAGGCACATCAGAGCATACTGTGGACATGGCTGATAGTGTATTCAAGGAGAAACATGACTTTTACATAAAATTAGTGCAGGTTATATGGATGATGTTAACATCTGAGGTGAAAAAGGAGGGGGGGGGGAATGGAACAAGGCAGCATAGCATTCTCTAATAATAACTCTTATGTGAGAATAAAATGTGAAAAGTTCATTCCAACAAGGACAAAGTAGAACAAAACACCGTGTGATAACTACAGCTTAAAAGAAAAAAAAAATGATGATCCCCAAACATATCTGTCCACCTTTTTTTGCTCCCTAACAAAACAAGATATTTCTGTGGTTAAAAATAAGTTTTTAAAAATTATAACTGATAAATCTTTCTCTACTTCTGCCTAGCATCTGGAAAATATCTTTAAGGTAGAATGAGATCATATGCACATCTCTCCAGAGACTCCAGGGCACATATGCCAGAAACTTTTCTATTCCCAGGCTTGGGCACCTTATCACAGCTGCACTTAAAGTTCTGTTCTCTGACTTCAAACACAGAACAACCCATTACACCATGGGCTGTCAGCACCTGGACCACACATTTCTTCTTATCTTTACGCTAAAAATATTTTTTAAAACACGGATTCTCTGATTCTCATACCTGAACACATGGAAGACAAATGGTCAGAATTTTTGTCTACATATTACAAGATGAAACAATACATGCCAATATACTGATGACTTTGACCAAATAAAAAGAAAAAAAACATCTTGTTAATAAAGTTTTTCATTGTGGTTAATTGTATAATGCATTAAACAGTTCTCCTTCACCACAGCTAATAAGTATTTTACAGAATATAAAAAAAAAACACACACACAAATGCCTCAAGCACTTGATACACAGAAATCAGATGCATGCTGGTAATATCAGTGATCACAAGAAAACAATGACAGTCTGACTTCTATCAGATAAGTCACTACTAAACTTTCAGATGCAGCTTCTTGCAAATCTCAACCAAGTGCTCCCCCCCCCCCCCCACTTTTGGTATTATCAATTTTTTTATTTTTATTTGTTATATAACAGTTGTGTGAATTTTATATTTTCTCTTCTTTCTTATGTTTCTCTGTCCTGTATGTTTCTGGATGATCAAGGTGTAAACCAAAATGTGCCTGATAGTTAACAAAGCTGCTCCTACTCTTGTTTTAAATATTCCAACATTCTAAGACTGGCTGAGAGTACCCCCAAATTAGCAACTAGTCTTGTTCAGATATACTGTGACATGTACACAAACCCTTTCAATGTAGGCAAGATAACAAAACACACTAATATAACCAACACTGACATTCAGCATTAATATGCCTGCTTCTAACAGCATTAATATGCCTGCTTCTAACAGCATTAATATGTTTGCTTCTAACAGCATTAATATGTTTGCTTCTAACAGCATTAATATGTTTGCTTCTAACAGCATTAATATGTTTGCTTCTAACAGCATTAATATGCCTGCTCCTAACAGCATTAATATGCCTGCTTCTAACAGCATTAATATGCCCACTTCTAACAGCATTAACATGCCTGCTTCTAACAGCATTAATATGCCTGCTTCTAACAGCAGAAACTTCATTAATTTGGCTTCTCAGAGATTCATCTTTGCCATAAGCCTTTGAATAGGTACACTTATGTCAATTTTTAAAAAATGTAATTTAACAACATGCAGCATATATGATTTAGTACCCTAACTTTATGTAACTGTGACAATCTATAACCCCAGCATCAGTTGCCTTGGTAACCTGTAGGAGATTCCACTCCACTGCTTCCAGTTTTTTGTTTTAATATGTAAACTCGCTATGACGCAGGCAAGCAAACCATCATATGCTCTCATTTGATTTGGACTGCTAATGATAGCACAACACTATATATATAAAAAAAAAGTATGACACAATGATGATGACTTAGTGTCTAAATGGAATAGAGGCGTGGCTTTGAAGGAATGCACTAATTAAAACACACCATAAAGTGATCATGTAATGCAGACCTTGTGATGCTTATCTGCTGTAAAGTTGGAAACAATCATTAAGTCTGGTATTTTCTTTTTTAGATTTTTATTCTGTTGTCATGAATGTAATCTTGTGGGTTGTTATGCAACAGACTGAAAAAAAAACAAAAAAGACTAGGAAATATTCCACAAAAAAAAAAAGATCTATACCAACCATGCTTTGCTCGTCAGTTCATTGTATATGGTTATGAGTGACTAGTTTATCTCCCTGCTTTAGTAGATTAAAAAAACTTAATGTCTGATATGTAACTAGAATGGGAAACTATAACTACAGCGACTGCTCAACCTGGATGAAATGTGTAGATGTGGTAAACAGCCGAGTCAAAATCTGAGACAGACATAAATATCCTGAAACTAGCTTCTACTTCCTCTTTGTGTGTATGACCTACAGCCTAGCAACACACAATGAGGAAGCAGACAGATGTAAAGGGACATAATCATCTTACAGCCACAGGATGCAACTAAATTAAAATCCTTGACTTACACATGCCTTACTACTTCTGAACTTTGAAGTACTGAATGTCATTGTGTGATTTCTCATGGTCAACCCTACTGTCTTAGTTACTTCTGCATTCTGATCTACTGTCACACTCTGTTCTTGTGTTTAAAACTTAATATATACAGACTTTCCTCTTCTTTTGAACAGAAATTAGCGTCTGATACATAAAGAAGTAGAATGTAGTAGGAAAAAAATTATAAACCACGAAACAGGTTCCAAAAGATTTATTATAGAACATATCAAGAACATTTCATAACTGTATTTATGATAAGAATAATATTAAGAATCTCTAAAGTTTAGCAGCAGCTAGGACAGATATTTCAACCTTCTGCGATTTATCATAAATTACTAGGAAAATTCTATAAGGAACATGGCATGACAACTCCATGAATTTTGCCAACAATAAGGAATATGTTTAAAAGAACTAAAAAAAAAAAAAAGTCTCAGCAACATGAAAACTAGCATTTACCTACACAGGTTTTTGAAAAAAAATTAGAAAACAGAAATTAGAAAAAAAAATAGAAACAAACTAAAAACCAGCATTTCCAACAACTATTAAATGTCTAGGAAAGGAGGGAGATATGTGAGTTTGATTAAGTGCTCTTATCTGAAGAAAGTAAATCATGTTTCTTGAGTTGTTATAGCATTACAGTGTACTCTGTGCATTCATACTTCCTTCCTATTTATGAAACACAATGTCAACTTTCTACCTTCTGTTAATGAAAGTTCAATAATAATGGAAACTATACTCTTTATCTGTCTCATGTAGATTAGAACCAGCTCAACAGAATAACAGTTTTAAAAATGTTTCAGGTCTGAGTATTCTGCATTCAGTTATTGCTCAAGATGGTCCTGGTGTTATAGCCAGGACTGTGGACCCAGTATGCTAAACTTTCACCCCAAACAATGACTCCACCTTAAACCGTTTCAAACCCCTCTAATTTTCTACACTCCACCTTAAACCGTTTCAAACCCCTCTAATTTTCTACACTCCACCTTAAACTGTTTCAAACCCCTCTAATTTTCTATACTCCGCCTTAAACTACTTAAAACTCCTCTATTTTTGTATGCTATTATGTGCAAACGTTGTGGTATGAAGTATACAGGGGAGACCAGTTTATGCTTAGAAGATCGTTTTCGCCAACATCTTAACAATATTTCTAAGAGGGCCTGGACACCTGTGGCTAAACATTTTTGTCTTAGCAACCACAGAGGAAAACAGGACAATTCTGTTAGTGCGATGCGCTCTTGTTCTGCTGATGTACGATCTCGGGGGGGGGGGGGGGTCCTAGAACAGCACTTTATTTTCCAGGCTGGCTGTCTACACCAAGCTGGAATTAACAATGTCTTCAGCTTCCTTTAACTTCTTTAGTTTTCCACCCCCTCTTTTTTATACTCTACTTTCTTGTTTCTTTCTCCTAGCTCCCCTTCCCTGCTGCCACCTTCTCTGGCGACATATTGGCGTTTATAGGGTCTTGTCCTATTCACCAGTTTCACATTTTCTCCCTGCAGATGTTTATGCTCTTTATTCATTATCTCTACGCCCCCCCCCCTCCTCTATCGGATACAATGTTTCTATTGCCCTTTCTCCACCTGTTTCGACTGGTTCCATCAGCTTATCCTTTGTGTGGCCCTGTGTGGTCTCTATGCCTCGTCTAGTGGACACGCACTTCTCTGTGTTTCCTACTTCTGGAGGATGTCATATTAAGATAGTTTTTCATTTAGTTGTGTTTTTTTTTGGTCTCGTTTGTGTATGAAAACCTCAAAAAAGGCTCACGCTGTAATATCAGATGTTGTACGTTTTTCATTTATACATTCTCATCTCGCTCTCATACTTTCTATTCATTTTTTCTCACTCCCTCTGCCGCCTTGTAAAAGTGCACCATACACCTATATCTACCTTTATTATTAGAACCAGTTTTACTGCAGTCACCATCCCTTTTATCTATTTTTCTACACTCCACCTTAAACTTCTTCAAACTCCTCTATTTTTCTACACTCCATCTTAAACTGCTTCAAACTCCTCTATTTTTCTACACTCCACCTTAGACTGCTTCAAACTCCTCTATTTTTCTACACTCCATCTTAAACTGCTTCAAACTCCTCTATTTTTCTACAATCCACCTTAAACTGCTTCAAACTCCTCTATTTTTCTACACTCCACCTTAAACTGCTTCAAACTCCTCTATTTTTCTACACTCCACCTTAGACTGCTTCAAACTCCTCTATTTTTCTACACTCCACCTTAAACTGCTTCAAACTCCTCTATTTCTATATTCTCTGGCTCTGCTTAAATCTGTTTCAGACTCTAGCTCCTCTACTTTTCTACTGACCAATTCCAACTCTGTAGTAATTTCTACAAACTCCCAACTCTAAAGACACGAGAAACTGCTTCCAAAAGCATGGCCCTGGTTACAGCTATTAATGTTGAACACTTATCAATACAAGGATTAAAGCTCTAAGGAGATATGTAAAGCTAGCAAGCAGTATCAAAGTTTGGCCCTCGTCTGATAAGGATGTCTCCGTAAGGCTCAGCCTGCTCTGTGCAGATTGCCTGATGTTTCTTCAGAACCAGGAGGGTGTAGAACCTGGAAGCTGCTTGCTTGCGATTATGGTTCCGGGCCATGTCCTTAAAGCTAAGTGTGTCAGAGAAGGTGAAGGCCTGCTCGAAAACATGCTGCATCTGCTGTGTGCGCTTGCTCCACCTTCTCTCCTCCTGCTCTGCATTTTCTGGCATCTGCTCCGACTCCAATTCCTGCTCTAGTTCATCAAATGTCTGAAAGGGACAGAGAAAAAATTTAAAACAATCATATTTATCCTAATTCTTCTCTCTCTCTCTTTCACTCTCTCGCATGCACAAACACACACACGACATACATCTCTCTCAAGCAAATGAGACCTGCTCTGTAATCTTTTACACAGATTATTGCAGAGTGGAATGGTCCAGCTATTAGCTTAAGTCCACTTAAGAAATGAAGAGATCCACCTACAGGCCCAGAGAAATAGCACAAGAAACTAGTTGAAACTACAAAGAAGTCCAATTTATTCAAGACCAAGAACTGAAGAAATTGACCAATACAGATACATGAAGAAGAGTAGGCTGAAAGAACTGCGCATAATGGAGACTTATTTGATTGTAGTTATTTGTAGTGTGCCCACTTAGGATGAACTTGCTGGGGAGTTACTACTTATGATCTACTCCAAAATTTCAAGAAAGCCACTGTAATCTGCTCTACATCCACTTGAAGTCAGTGTTTCAAGATCTTCACCGTGACATTACTTGAAGGCCATGTTTCAAGATCTTCAGTGCGACATTACTTGAAGCCTGTGTTTCAAGATTTTCACTGTGAAATTACTTGATGCCTATATTTCAATAACTTCACTGCGGCACTATCTGATGCACATGTTTCAAGATCCTGACTGTAGCACTAACTGATGCCAGTATTTCAAGATCTCCACCACACCATTACTGGTTACCATTTTTCAAGATGGCCTTCACCACTGCATTACAATTTTTATAAGTAGATACTACTAGGAATATATTTCTACATGATAAGCAATTTTTACGCAAATTATAACTCTACATCAGAAACAAATGTTATAAGCAGCACTGTCTAAAACAAACACAAGTCACAGAAATTTGTGCAAGTCTAGCAATTATTTCATGTAACCACATACCAAAGTTGGTGGTACTGATGGAGGTGGTACTGAGGGTGGTGGAACAGAGAAAGGAGCTATTGACGCTGGACCATCATCAAGCAGGGGGTTGATGGCAGAAACTATGTCTGTAGGGTCAACAGGAACATCAACTGGTGGCACTGTGCTGTTATCTGGGATCTGCTCAAATGATGGCTGGTTATCTGGGACAGGTGGCGCCAGCAGTGAGATCTGCTCAGATCTATGGATCAGACATTAATTTTATTAGATATATGGATCAAACATTAATTTCATCAGACACATGGATCAAACATTAATTTCATCAGACACATGGATCATGCATTAATCTCATAGATGTGTGGATCAGACAATTTCATCAGATGTAGATCAGGCATTAATTTCACCAAACATATGAATCATACATTAATTACATTTGATAATTTTTTTCTGTCACTATAAGATAAAGCTAAATAAAAGAGGCATTGTATTACTGAAATGATCACACTAAGCACATACAGCAATTGGTATATAAATTCATGCGAAACCACCCAAGCTACCTTCTCCAGAGTCAGTAGTTTCTTGCTGGTATGCAAATCTACTTTTTGTTTTTCTTCTATTCCAAAATTACTTCTTTTTTTTTTTTTTAAAAGACTTCTCTAATCTAGAGAGATGTGTGCTCAACAACACAACTACTGTTACATGTTGTAGAGTTAGAAAATTTACATAATAAATGTACACCGAACAAATTCTAGCTGGTAAATACTGAATGTGGTATCACAAAAACTCAAGTAGCTGTATATACCAAAACAGGTAAACCACATGCCTTTAGTTAGCGGGTTATGAACATCTGAAAAATTAATTACACAAGACAGAACAAGATAAAAAGTAAAATTGCTTGAGAAAGACTATCCTGTGAGATGGTGGTCTCTTCCAACATACCTGAGTGAGGTCTCTGCTATATCTCTACTTTCTTCTTCCCTGCTTCTAGAAGTAGCATTTGATCTCTTGTTTCTCTCTCTGGGTGTCTCTGCTGCCACAGAAGGCTCCTCTATAATAGTGCTCATCTCAGACCGGTGTGTAGTATCCATCAGAGTGCTGTTCCTTTCATTTTCCCTGGCAGTCTCAGGTGCCATGTCCAGGTCGATCTTGGAAGTCCCAGGCTCAAAATCATCCGTCACTGACTTACAGGCCAGGTTTCTTGTATACAGCTTGAGGTGAAAACAGAATGTACATCTTACTGTACTTTTAAAAACCAAAATACCTTCCATTAAGAAAATAATTAGAACTTCAATAACTTAAAAAAACACAGATAAGAGTGAACCAAAACACAGCAACATATTTATGCTGCTGCTGCTGCTCCTCCTCCTCCTACTCCTACTACTCTTACTACTACTACTACTACTACTACTACTACTACTACTACTACTGCTGTTTGTACAAGAAGAAGGCATCTGAATTTCTTGTCATACGTATCTTAGCATTCTAAGTTGGGCTACCAGTTTGGAGTCATAGAGCCACAACAAGCAATTCTGGACTGCAGATAAGTATCTTGGTATAAGCTTAGCACGGAGATGGAAGTTTTTTTTGTGAAAACTCCATGACCTTGATTCTTCTGAAGACATATCTGAAGATTAATTAACATTTTCTAGGTTGAATGCAGATATCACACTAGCTTGTATCAGAAACTTGGCATACCTTGGATGTAACTTTAGAAATGATGGACCTCCCTGGTAAGACAAATATCTTCTCCACCCCACCTGTCTCTTTCCACAGCATAAGCTTCTTGGTGGGTGGAGCCAGGTCCAGTGAATTGACAATGTCAGATGTGTCAGACAACTGGAGCTTCATGGTTTCACTGGGTATTCCCTTCTGCTCATCAACAATAAGCTTTCTCTTTCTCTTACCCTTTCTTTCTGTACCTTTAAATAAAAAAAAAAATACTGAAGTGTTGTGAGGCTTCCATGTAATTATGAACTTTCATTCTTTTCATAAGAAAATCACAATATACTACCAATGAGCTGGCTATGGGATAGATTACTTGACAGACTTGCCACCATGGGCAAACACATGGTCTTATGTCACCGGCCAAGCTGAAAGAATGCAGCCTGCTTCAAGAAGCACTATAGTAAAGGTGGGAAAGGACTGTAAAAGGTAAAATTCCCATTTCCATGCCATTAACGCATACTGGGGAATAGGGCGTTAGGCCCATACTTTCCATGACCTTTGGCACATGAAAGTGTGATGTGGTCAGTATCACGCCTGGCCGCTTTACCTTCCCATTTCAATTCCTCTTCACTAGACCTGTCCGTTTCCAGGAGGTACTGCTGAGAAGCAGAATGAGGTATTAGTCAGCTGTGATTCACCAACTCTGGTGCAATAAGTTAGCTATGGGTCATCAACTGCTGCCTTACACAGGCTGAGTACTGTGTCTTCAGTCCACAAAGAAATCCACGATAAACTATGCTAATCCTCTAGCAGCCAGTAATTTCCTAGAGTTACTAGTCTGTTAATATCTTATATACTAGATAGGAACACAAATTCCACAAAATTTTAATCTCCCACATGAACCATCTAGAGTTCTGTTCCTAGATATAGCAAACTTTATTATCTATCATGTGGGCACTGTGCTGTGTGCACAATGTCATTTTTCATCTTTTTTTTTTTTTAATCAGCCTAGTAGAAATTAATAAAATTATAAAAAAAGATGAAAAAAAAAAATCCACACAAGAACCAAAGACAATTGCTAGAGTAAGAAAGCTAATAAAAAAAAACACAAGGTAAATGAACATAGTTATAGTAGAAGAGTGGAGAAACAAAACTGCATTTATATGACTGTTTTATGGACGAGAAGAAGATTTCAAAAAAAGGCCACTCAAAACAATGGTTCTTAATTACTTTTGTTGGGCTATGAATCTGTCACATCACACACACACCCCCTTCCCCCCCCCCTTCCGGACTATGAACAGCTGTGGACTTCTCAATAAAAATAAAGCAATAAACAGAACCCAGATGATGCTAAAATTTTTTTTTTAAATCAAGTAAATTCATTTTCTGGTCTGTGCACCCAATGTTGGGAATCACTGGGCTGGAGAAATATGTTTCCACAGCAGAGATACTATATCTTTGTAAACTCATCTCCCTCAAGAGTTAAAGTTTTATTCTAACTTTACCTTAATAGATACATAAACAATCTGAAAGAGACTATCCTTGCAATGAAAAGTTTATATTTAAATCTATAAACCTTACTTTCACGGACATTAACAACTTTTCATTATTTCATGTCACTTTATTTGCTTAAACTACATTATGTACAAATACTGCTCAATTTATTTCCAAACTAACAAGAAAGTATTTACACAATATATACACAGATCACTTGCCTAAGAAAATCTGAATGGGATCAGCAATGGTTCTGAAGGAAGCAAGGAATACATTAAGCTACTGAAAGGCAATTAATAAGCTGCTTTGAGATTTTAGATGTTCACAATTCTTGCCACCATTACTGTTATCAGCACAGATTTGTAATGGCTGGCATGCTTATTTATATAGAATTCCATGATAAACTAGTTTATAAAACAATAATAATAATAACACACCAAAAAAAAAGACTTCTCTGTATTTCTACATACCAGGAACTGTAGTGATATCCAAAGGCTCCAGGGCAAAAGCTTCTTCCTCATTCTGAACTAGAGTTGTCTGCTCTCCAGCAGCACTAGACACAGCTGAGACTCCTGCAGCTGCTGCTTGGAGTGGTACTGCTTCCTCAGCATCAGCGCCAGTTCCTGACTTTTTCTCAGGCTCTCCTATGAGAGGAGAGAAAAAAAACAAAATACAGGAAACAGGGTGACTAAAGGGTGTTATGTGCACAGCTTACATCTACAAACTGAAACAAAAAATTATACTTTATATATGTCTTTTGTTCTTGGGTATGAGATTTCATGAGAACCTGCATGATAAAAAGAGAAATTTTATTTTATACTTCAAATAAAGCACCTCATGTTTGACAGAAAGGTGATTCAGATGTGAGTGCCCTGTGTTTTAAACAAAAATAATACAGCTTTTATACAGGACATGAAAATATTTCACTTATGATGAGAGTGTGGCTTTGTGGAGACCAAGATAAGATCTCTGCTGTCAACTCTTTATGGCTTATCAGTTTTGCTTATTTACTGTAGTTGTGACATTCCTTAAATGGATGAATCAGCGGCAGGCCATCTTGCTCACAACCGAGAGGCCTACAGGAGTGCTGTTAGGGAGGCAAAGTTCCGCAAGAGACATGCAAATGAATGAAATAAAATGACATTTCTGCACAACATAATGTTCTATTTTAACAATTAAAAAAACAAATAAGAAAGACTACAACACAGTGGAGTATCAATCTTTCTGTGGAGAAGATCCAAGCACTTAATGGGGGTTATCCAGAGTGAAAAGATGATGATACTAACTAATCCTAAACAACTCAAAGCCAAATTAACTACATCTTAGTTATAGCAGTTGCTTAGAGTATGGTTGCACTAGATTTAAAGGGATGTGTCTTGGCCAAATCAGTATATGCACTCTCATCTCATGCTTAGGCAGTGTTCATTCTGCTGGAGCATGGATCCAAATTTGCACCTTTTTCTTCTTTTACACATGGAGGTATCTGTATGGATCCTCTAGATCCAGAGAGATCTATATGGATCATAAAGACTTTAATGGAGAGCTCTGCATGAATCCTTAGGACGTCTCTTCTCTCTCTCTCTCTCTCATTTCACACTATTCTAAATTTAAAACTAAAGATATATTTGTAAGTGTAAGTGACAATATAGATTATAATTTTAAATTAAATTATTGATAAAGAAAGAACATATGTCACAGACAATACAGATATGTAGACTTAATCCTTGCATGAAAACTGCAAGTTACATCACCATCATGAGCCTTTTATTAAAGCTACTACTCCCGTGTGTTCTGAATCTCCCACACCCCCCCCCCCCTGCACGCACACACACAGAATCTTCTATCTTACAGTCATATGCTATGAAACTGATCTATTCTGTTCTTTATTCCTTCTGATCATAACCCTCACATTTAAATAGAAATAAAAAGAATACTAATATTTAATGAACAATAATAAGGCAATATTTGCAATAAGGAACTGCCTAAGCAATCTGTGTGGATGAATACTCAGAATACAGAATTCTCTATTAGTTTTAACTTGTGTTTGTGCGTTGTTTTAGGGTACAGATGACCCCCAAAATAAACACAGTTCCAACATCAGACTTGCATTAGCACAAAATATATGCCACATATGCAAACGATAAACAGAATTTTACAGAACAAACCAGTAATGTAGAATGCAGTATAATGTATACAATAAAACAGTGCTCAGAGTTATGTAAGAAAATCAACTTATGCACAAAATTACAGAACAATCCACTTACATAAGTCAGGGCTTTCTGTACTGGGTATAAGTTTAAAGTCTTGCTTCTGTTCATATATTCTGTACACAACACTTTCAAACCTTATCTTATACAATCGTCAGTTAAGTCTAAATCTTGAAAGTTAAACCTCAAACCAAAAAAAAAAAAAAATATTTATGAAATGAAAAAACTTACTAGACTTTGGAGGAGAAGCAGAGGCAGCCGCAGCAGACACATCCTGGGCTGTTGCTGACATGCCTGACACAGCAGGTGGGTCCTCAAACAAACCACCAGTACCCATGAAACTCTGACCTGAAATCGCCAAGTAATTTACTGATCAATCACAGTGCGGCAGTAAAACTGACTCTTCATATTACTTGATAACACAATAGTCTGTTCTGTGTTTGTAAATACAAAGTGACGAAACTGTTCTGTGCGTGTACATACATAGTGATGAAAACAAAGAATGCAAAGAACTGATACTTTTATAAAGCATCTGAATACTATGGCCCAAAATATCTGCAACTCATTATTAACGTTTTCTTTTGGGTGTCTGCTTTTTGTTTTCAAAGCTTTGCTTTGTCATACACAAAACTACAATTCAGCACTATCCTGTCCATGGTATGAAGAAAATCCAAAACTATACATCAACTAGCAATATTATCCCCCCCTCCCCCTCTGACTACAAAAGTGCTTTAAAATTCATTATCTCATGCACAAAGTGCTCTTATCCTCTGAACACCTCTTGGTCCAAAGACGGAAAATCTGTCTTCCGGTTTTCCATGCATTGTTGGCCAAAAGCTAGATTTGCCGTTTTCGATGGCTGTCATATTCACACCACTTCTAGCTTGTTATTTAATCTTTTGTCGTCTGTATTTTGACTGCAAAGTTAATATAATAAAACATTGTCTTCAATCTTCACAACTTAAAAAAACAATTATTCTTGCATTTTGAGCTGTCAGGAACACGTGTTTATGAGATTTTGCAAGCTGACATTTTCTCAAAATGACGTAGTACGTTTCTCTTGATGACACCGCAATTGACACTGAATTATGCTCTGATTTTTGGTCAGACTGCTCCAGTGATGACTAAAAATCACTGTTTAATGATTTTTGTAATGAAATTGATGTATTTCAACATCAATTCCATTGAAAGCGATTGGATTAGGCCTACGATTACTAGGGTTGCTGTGCCAGAAAGTGAAAGTTCGAGTGACAGTAATTGTGATTCAATGTCAAGATATGATGCTCCAACAGCAAGTACGAGGATCATACTGAATGTCGGGAGCAAAAATTTTTTAAAAATCAGAATTTAAAGATAAAGAAAATATAAATGTATCACCTAAATCCTTTTCTTCAATTTTCAACATAATCTCTAATTCTCTGCATACATTTTTCCCATCACTCTGCAAGTTTGAAAATACCCTCCTAGTAGAATTCCGCTCCAGCTGACTGACGACACAGATGCACTTCTTTCTGGATGTTCTCTCTTGTGGGACCCAGCTGGCACAAACTTTTCTATAGCCTAGGGTTTCAATCATTTCCTGTACTGCATTGTGTCCTATTACAAAATTTACAGCGATTTCAGATACTATGACATGTCTGTTTTCTTCAATGACGTCGTCAACCCTTTCCACGTTGCGTTCACTGGAGGCAGTTCGAGGGCGACCACTGCGAGGCATATCTTGAATGTTCGTGTTTCCATCTTTGAAATGTTTCACCCACCTCCTAACACTGCTAACACCCATGCACACATCATAAGCAAGCTGAAGTCTTTGGTGAATTTCAGCTGTTGTAATAACAGCATGTTGACGAAATAAAACTTCAGCACCCGATATTTTGTTTGTGCTGTGTGGTCACATGACACATGATGGTGATGTCATATGACCTCTACATGAAGTGCAAAGGATGCAAGTAAAGGTGATACATTTATATTTTCTCTATCTATAAATTCTGATTTTTAAAAACTTTTTGCTCACGACTTTCGGTATGACCATAGTATTTCTTTTTTTTTTTGTGTGATATAGTTGGCAGTGATATAGGTGTGTGGAGTAACATTGATTCTATACCAGTTCTTAAAAAATTTATAGGAAATTCTGGTGTTTCAGTGATAGTAAACAAATCAGACAGCACAGGGGAAATTTTCAGTACAATGTTTGGCAGTGATTATTTTTAGAACTGTTAGCTCATCATGAAAATTTATAACGTGCTCAGACCCAACATATGAACAAAGCTACTGCATTTTTTCTGAAAATATAACACATGCAGACATGAAAAAATTCTTTGGACTGATCATTCTGGTGGGCCAGACTAGAAAGCCACACTGGAAAGAGTACTGGACAACAGACCCTCTTCTGGAAACACCAATATTTTTCAAAAACAATGAGCAGAGCTAAATTTGACCATCTTCTGACATTTCTCTGACAACTCTCAGACACTTCCAGAAACAGAAAGAATTAGCAAAATAAAACCTCTGCTGGATTATTTTTTGCCTAAGTTTCAGGCGTTGTATAAACCGAAACAGCAGCTTTTGACCGATGAAGGAAAGATAAAAGACCTGTCCGCATGATATCAACAATGCACAAATCAAAAATAGTTGCTACTGGGAAGACTGATAGAAAAACTGGACAGACACTAATGAAACCAATCTGCATTGTTGATTACAACATGCACATGAAGGGAGTAGACAGCATCTTTCATATTACAACATCTTGAGGAAGACAGTGAAATGGAACAAATAAGTAGGATTCTATCTCATCATTTGTGTGTTATTTAACTCATACACAGTCTACAGAGCCCTAAACAAGAACAAGAAGACCTACAAGCAGCATTTGGTTGAAGTGGCAAGATTCTGGCTCTCTGGAACCAATTCTACTGTTCAAGAAATCTTGGAAGCAGGTGATGAGAATGAACCCCCTACCAAACAGCTCAAAAGGGCCCTAAGCAAGGACATCCAGGCAGATTATCTGGAATAGTAAAGGATCATGTCCTGGTGAAGCCTGAGGATCAAGGCACTAAAAAAGCACCATCTAGGAAGTGCAGAGTGTGCTTGGTCACTGGGGAAAAGATTGAAACAAGATTTATTTGTAAAAGTTGTCAAGTCCCATTGCATCCAGATAACTGTTTCACAAGATATCACACACTCAAGAAGTACTAGAGGGTCTTGGGAGTTTGTCTACCAAGTCGGATTAAATTTTCTCAATGGTAACTAGAGATATGCATGTTTTTCTAAGCCTACTCAAAAAAAGTTCATTTTTAAGAAAAATGGCTGGGAACTGGAGGTTTTTCGGAGTAAATAACTATGGTTCACAGAGTGTTGAGATGTCACATGGGATTATGACTCAAAGAGTTACCTCTTACTGATATACATATAGTTTTTCTATAACACTTGCCACCGCTACTTTGAATACTGCTCTCCTGTGTTATAAAATGCAGAACAACTGAACAAAACCTTCAGCTTTCTACCCAAGAGGCACCAAGCTCAAAATACATGCATGCTTTACACTACTGCCATATTACAAGACAATCTTTCTAATCTGAGGTAAGTTTTGCTAGAAGAGAGAAATAAACAAATAAATTTTTTTTTAAAAAGTCCATACCAAAGAAGTCTTGGTCGATGTCTCCAAAGTCATCATCATTATCTTCATCGCACACATCGTCAGCATCTGTGTTTTAATAAGTCAACAAAATTCTTAAAATGCAAAACTGCAGCAACTGAACATTCTAAAAATAAACCATAACACAAACCAATATTAAAAAAAAAAAATCTTGAAAGTAAAACCAAATGAGAAAATTCACATAAACTATACTATCAGTGTGGTACTTCTGTCACTGTCTTCTTTACCTATGCAAGGGCATAGGCCATCAACAAGGGCTCTCCATTTATCTCTGTCCTGGGCTGTTTCTTCTATCTATCTCCAGGTGCAGTCAATCTTTTTTATTTCTGCTTCCAGACTTCTTTGCCAGGTGTTTTTAGGTCTTGTTTCCTCTTTCCCTGGGGATTCCAGGTGTAAGCTTGTCTGGTTATGTTTGTGCTGGGCTTTCAGTGTGTATGTTCAATCCATTGGAAATGTCTTTTCCCTATCATTTCTTTCATTGTCTGCTTCACCCAGTTTGGCATGCACTCCTTAGCTGAATCAGACCACAAAAGTAGAGGTGCTAAATGTAATGTCACATTTGATATATTCTTATGGAATGTGAAATGTTACTGACAGATGCATAACAATGAGGAAAGATAGGGGAATCATCTTTACTTGTCTTCTCCCTCATGTGGCTTTCAGTGTTGAGGGAACAAATCAAGCTTCCTGAAGGGCTTGTCAGTTCTGCTTCACATAAAGGGGTATTTATTAAGCTATCTGTTATATTCTCCATCCATCTCTTACATGGCTGGCTTTATTTCAGATTTTAGTATGAATGTCAGGGGCATCCTTGCAATAAAACAAATGCAGTTTTTTAAAAATGTTGAGACTTCAGTACACATTAATTCCTACAATAATTCTTCATAAGATCTCCTACAAATAAAATAAATACTTAATTACAATATAACAGATAACTTGCTGTCAGTCCACAATGTTTATGTTATTGTTATTTTTGAGGGTCTTACATCTTACATCCTTCCAGTGCCATTAAACATCACATACCCAATTTGCAAGTTTCCCTGTTTTCGGCGAGATTTTCATCAAGGGATTTCATGCCTACCACCTTGGCTTCTCTTAACAATGTCCTCTTTAGAGTTTCACGTGGTCGACCTCTCTTTCTATGCCCCATTGTGCACCACATGATCTCTATGATGTTCTTGAATTGTTCCACCACTTTTTACTGAGTGTCTGTAAAAAACAATACTGAGTATCTTCCTTTGGCATTTGTTTTCAAATGTCTAATTTTAGTGCCCATTTCTTTAGTTGGTTTTCAGCTCTTGCATGCATAAATGAGGGTGGATATTACTTCTGAACTGAATAATCTTAGCTCGGTTTTTGTGCTTATAACTTTTGAGTGCCATAAAAGTTCTAAGGACTGTCATAGCCAGAGGTAGGGTGGAGGATATGCTCACCACTCCAATTAAATGTCTCCAAGGCGTGTGTCTCAAATAGCCTCTGACAGTCAACTCCAGTCCTGGCCTTCTTGTGGCAGAACTGTTCAAACTGACAGGAGAAGGGGCAAAGGCGAATATCTGGCGCCTGAAAACCAGACGTTTCGAGTAGATGAGATTCTTGCTTGGTAGCACATCTGAGAGTAGGAAAACTGATTTAAAACTCGCTGCTGGCGAGATTCTTCAGCTGCCGTGTGTGGAGTGAGGCTCCTCCCGGCCAGTGAAGAATGGTGCGAATGGGGTTGCTGCGCGGGGCAACCGTGGAAAGGGTAAAAGAAAGTATTAAGTGAAGTAATCAGTAGTCTTGAGGTCAGGACTGCTAAAATCACGGCACCTCTGCTCTGGAGGTTGACCACGTCCTGTGTGCACCCACACTGGGTGAATTGCCTGAACCGGCTTAACCAGGGTTAAACAGCGACACTGCTGGCGAAAATCTTCGTCTGCCGCGCGTGGTGTGAAACTTCTCCCGGCCAATGAAGAAAATGCGAATAAGGTTGCCGAGTGGCGCTGCTGTGAAAAGATGAAGGAAAGGATAAAGTGAAGTTTAATCATTATGTCCAGTAGTCTCACTATGAGAGCTACTCATACCAAGACACCTCTGCTCTAGAGGTCAGCCACGTCTGATATACACCTATACTGGTGAAATATGCCTAAACCAGCTTAACCCAGGGGTGAAAACCTACTAGTGGCGAGGATTCATCCTCCTGGACAAAAGTTCCGTCCTGGTCACAACTAGGAAGGGTTGCGGCCATGACCACAAAATGCTGAAGTCGGAGACATTGGACCAGGGCAGTCTAGATAGGCAACCACCTCTCACCGGACGGGGATATATGCTTATGACGCTCAGGTTTTCCCGTGAGAAAGTTCAACACTGGACTAGATGGGCAACCACCTCTCATCTGGAGGGGATATACGGATATCCAAAACACATCGAGGTTATCCAGTGAGAAAGTCTAACTCTGGGCTGGATGGGCTGTCTCCTCTCACCAGCAGGGATATACTGTTGTCCAAAACACATCGAGGCTTTCCAGTGAGAAAGTCCAACTCTAGATTAAACTGGTGCAATGAAAACCAGTGTCACGCAATCCAGCTTCTGTGACCCACCGAGAATACAAGCCCAGGCCATGGGATACTCTGAACCTCATGTGGTCCTCTTGGGGATCTCTTATGGCCCTCTCGGGGACCACAGGGCCAATCAAGGACCACAGGAGTAAATTCAGTAGGATCACGGGGCGATCTTGGTGGTAGAAGCAAATGAAGAAGAAGAAGAATGCCATAAGTTCTCAAGATTCCTGAAGGTCAATGCTACTTTTGTAATTTTAATTCTAACTTCCTTTCTGGTGTCACCATCCTGGTCTAGGTAGCTGCAGAGGTATGCAAATTGTTATGTACTTCTTCAACAGCTGTTCTTTCTATGTATATTTTTCCTTCTTGATTAGTTTCACTATTTTTGTTTTTTCCTTGTTAATTTCAAGTCCCATTTTGCTAGCCTGTTTTTTCTCGCATCAAATTCACGTTGTCACCAATAAGAATGTCATATGCAAAATCAAGATCTTCTACTTGGGTCTCATATACCCAATTAATGCCCATTTTACCTGAGCAACATTTTTTCATTATGAAGTGTATGGAAATGCTAAAAAGCAAGGGAGATAATATATATAATAGATTCGTGCCTGTTTCAATCTGGAATCATTTGCTCACTCCTACTTCTATATTGACTGCACAAACATATCTGTTGTAAAGATCCTTAATGATGTTGACAATTTTAGATGATATTCCATATAGTCTTAAAATTCTCCACAATGAATTTCTGTGTATGCTATCAAATGCCTTTTTTAAAGTCTATGAATTTTTGAAGTTATAATAATAGTGTTCTGTTAGGACATCATTTGACACCAACATTTGTATCCCAGAAAGAAAATATAAAGACAGGCAGTTCAAAACCATTCTTACATTTATCTTGAGCCTAAAATTATTTCTGAAGAAAAAAATTTCTTAATAACATAGATTTACTGTTTCTTTGTCTTTAATCCTTGAAGGATATGGCCGTCATCACCATTTCATATCGGCCAATAACTGATAGAACTCCTAAACTACAAACCGTCAAAAATCTGAACAACTTACCCATAAAACCATCTCCGAAACCATCGCCAACGATTGGTGGTGGCAAGTCAATGTCCATTGATTTGTCCTTATCTGAAGGTGACTCTGAGCGTTCATTCTCTTTTGGGACTTCAAGCTCTGAAGATTTGTAGAGGCCGTCATCAAGATTTCCATCTCCATGAAGAATCTCACGTTCATCAAAACCAACATCACCTGCACAGATAAATAAGAACGGTGAAAGTGCTGTAAGAATTTTTTTTAAATATGAAAACATCTGATGTGAAGTAAGGAACCCACAGAGGACATAAAAGAAAACAAAGAATAAGCAACTTCCTTAATACGAACCTGAACTTTAGATTTAACACATAATTAAATGGCATTAACACAAACAGCACCAAAAATATACAAAACTGTGGCTAGACATGAAACAAAATGATCAAATCCTACAGCATATCAGATCATTTATCTTTGTTAATTAAATGACCAGAAGTAAAGTGCATGCAATGCAACCCAGAAAACTTGCTACAGCATACTTATTACATGTGCCAACTCACTATAACTAAATATGCTGCAATAAAACTCTCTCTCTCTCTCTCTCTGAACCTTAAGTGCCCAGGGCACATGGGCTTCCACAAATGCCTGTCCTTTGCCATTTTTTTCTGCTCTTGCCCAGGTGAGCCCTCTATTGCTCAACATCCTTTCTGTTGTTCTTCTCCATGTCTCTTTGGTCTACCCTTACTTCTGTTCCCATGTGGTGTCCATCTTAGTGCTATTTTTGGTAGTGAGTTGTCAGTCATTCGGAGCACATGTCCCAACCATCGCCAGCGTCTTTCCTCAATAATTGTTGTCAGCGGCTTCATCTGCGTTTCTGCCAATAAGATGTTATTTCTTATAGTGTTTGGCCAAAATATTTTTCTAATTCTTCGTAAACATTTAGTCTGGAAAGAATTCAACTTGTTTTCTATGGTTTTGGTGATTTTCCAGCATTCATTTCCATAGAGTAGTACACTTAGAACATTACTCTTAAATATCCTGATTTTCATATTTATGCTTAATTTTTTAGATTTCCATATAGTCTGCGAGTGAGGCCAAGTTAACAGGCATAAAATCCTTTGATGAGGTTGAAAGACTCGCCGAAGACAGGAAAAATTGGCGAACTACTTTGCGAGCCCTATGTGACGTCTAACGGCACGGGAAGGATATAAGATATAAGATAAGATAGTCTGCAGCACTGCACAAGCCTGGTTTGCTCTAGTAAGTCTGCTGTTGATGCTCTCTGTGCTGTCTCCATTTTCTACTACTCTGCTGCCAAGGTATACAAATTCATTGACTTCCTCCACTAACTTGCTATCTACTCTGAGTACATTTCTGCTGTTCACATTTTGCTTCATTAACTTTGTCTTTCCTACGTTGATCTTTAGTCCTATGTTGTTTGCATTCTGAGTTAGCTTGTTTATTTTATCTTGCGTATCTTTGTGGCTTCTTGATAGTAGACAAATGTCGACCACAAAGTCAAGGTCTTCCAGCACTGCGTCAAGGGTCCATTGTAATCCTCTGCGTTTGTCTAATGTTGCCTCTTTCATTAACCAGTCTACTGCCAAGATAAATAATGTTGGTGATAGTACACATCCCTGCTTCACTACTGTTTGTACTCTAAAGCTGCTGGAGGTATGTTCTCCACAGATCACCTTGCACTGAAAACCCTCGTATAGGGCATTGATTACATTCACTATCTTATGGGGGAGGCCTTGCCATCTTAGGATTTTCCACAGTGCATCTCTGCTGACACTGTCAAAGGCTTTCTCAAAATCAATAAACAATGCATATGTTGTGCTATGCCACTCATTTGCCTGTTCTAATATTTGTCTATGTACAAATATGTGGTATATGCATGATCTTCCTTTCCTCCTCCTTCTTCTTCTTCTTCATTCGCATTGTCTATATCTGCAGTCCTGTCTCTTGGATAAATTTCACTGTTTTTTATAATTCATGTATGGAACCGTAGAGCTCATCTTCTTTAGTGGTTTCACTGGGCCAGTAGTTATTTCTCAGTGTCTCATAGTTGGTGCAGTTCTGGAGGATATGTTCCACAGTTTGGGGCACCTGGGCATATGTACATAGATTAGTAGTACCAACTTTAAACTTTGTATACATATGACTTCAGAGTCGGCTGTGTCCTGTTCGGAGACGGAAGATGGTGACTTGTTCCTTTCTGTTCAGCATGTGATAGACATCACGTGGTGGTGTTTGTGGCTTCCTGTAGGTTTTTATCATGCTTTTCTTCTGATTATAGGTGACTGGTATGTCTGGTTGCTCCATTTCGGTGCCCTCTTTGGCCAGATGGTCAGCTTTCTCATTGCCTGGTATCCCACAGTGGGAGGGAATCCATTGCAAAGTGACTCCATGTTGTAAGCCAATTTTTGACAAGGCATCCTTAAGGTCTGGTAGTTTGTTGCACTGAAGAGCTTCCAGTACTGATCTTGCATCTGTGAGAATTACTACAGGACATGTATCAATTCTGGAGTCTGATAGTTTTTCAACTGCAGCAATAATTGCCCTAACTTCTGCATCACAGTTGTTGCAGTATTTTCCAGTGGGTATGGAAATTTTGTCAGTGGTGTTGTTTGGATATTCAATATGTGCTCCTGCCCCTCCATTCTTTATGGCATTATGTGCAGATCCACCTGTATACAAACGTATCCAGGTGTCACATGGATATTTATCATCTAGAACACTAAGTGTGGCTGTTGATCTTACAAGACTGCTCTGCATCTCACCATTCTGCACACCTTTCACTTCAGTCTGAATAGTTATTTGTGTATAATCTGCTTCTTTCCATGGTGTATGCTCTGCTACAGATGATAATGGAGCAACTACAGTTGGAAGGTCAGGTATCAGCTTATGCATACGCTTGGCCTGATGATGAAGCTGCTTCTTTTAACCCATCTTAATGCCAAGTTATTGAATCTCTCCTTCAGAGGATGGCTTACAGAGCTGAGGAATTTCTCTCCCATGGTCATGACCTTTGTGTCTCTACGTTCCTTTAGCGCCTGAACACCAACTATTTTCTGCATTTCTACTTCCTTTCCTAAATCCTGCCTGCTCTTTCCGATGTTTTCCCTCAAGTGCTGGTACAATTCTGTTGATGATTATTCTGCAAAATACTTTACTGGTGAGTGGCAGTAGGGTAATGCCTCTCCAGTTCCCACAATCTCTGAGGTCACCCTTCTTTGGTAGTTTTACTATAAGGCCAGTTTTCCACTCTTCTGGAGCTTTTTCTAGATCCCAAATTTGTTGTAGTATCCGGCAAAGTTGTTTTGGTGTTTCTGTTTCTTCTGCTTTCAACATCTCAGCAGTCACTTCATCTTCACCTGGTGCTCTATCTAATTTTAGCTTCTTTATCACCTCCTTTAATTCACTTATTGTTATTGGTCCTGTATTGATGTTTAGTTCCGTGTTTGCTGCAGGTATGTCTATTGTTTGTGCTGCTTGTGTTCTGTTTAGTAGGGTGTTAAAGTGTTCCCTCCATCTTTCAATTTTTTTTTTCTCTTTCTCCACTGACCAGTTGTCCCTTATATGTCCTTACTGCATTCTCACATCTTGTGCTGGAGTTACCTGTCATCTGCTTTGTGATTTTGTATGTGGTTTTCATGTCATTTGCATATGCTGCTTTTTCTGATGCTTCTGCTAAGTTGTCATAGTATTGACATTTATATTGACAGCATGATTCCTTCACTTCCTTGTCTTTTTGTGCATAATTACTTAAAACTTGTTCTTTAAGCCGTTGTGATTTGGTTTCAGTAATTTTTTCTTGATTTCTCTTCTTTGCTCTATCTTTTCCCATGTGGTCTTGCTTATCCATTCCTCTTTTCTCCGTTTCCGATATCCCAGCACCTCTTTTGCTGTTTCCTGTAGTGTTTTACTGAACTCTAGTATGGACATTTCTGCTTCATCTTGTAGGACACTGAAGCGGTTCTTAAGTACTATTGAGACTTCATTTCTTGTTTGCTGGTCTTTCAGTTTTCTTGTATCAAAACGTATCTTTCTGTCTTCTCCGATTTTGGCTTTCCTTAAATTTAGTTTTATTTTTGGTACCAGAAGGTTGTGATCACGTCCTACATCTGCTCCTTTCCTTGCTTGCACATCTTGTAGTGACCGTTTCCACTTGTTTATTAGTATGTGATCGACTTGGTTTTCTGTGGTTTTATCTGGTGACCTCCAAGTCACTTTATGGATGTTTTTATGTTGGAAAATTGTCCCTCCGATGGTCATCATGTTTTCTTCACAGAAACTGCACAGTCTTTCTCCACTTTCATTTATTTCTCCGATTCCTTCTCTTCCCATGATTCTTCTTCTATCTTCATTTCCTTCACCTATTTTTGCATTGAAGCTGCCCAAGATGAGTAGCATATCATGCCTGGGTATTGCTTCTACTGTGGCTTGGAGGCTTTTGTAAAAATCTTCTTTTAATTCCTCTTCAGCTGCTTCTGTTGGTGCATAACAAACTATAATAGACAGCTTCATGAACCTTGAGTTGAGCGTGCATATAATAATCTCTCATTTATAGGGCTCCATTTCAGAAATGCTCTTGATGCTTCTTTTGTCATCAATGCTACTCCTCCTTCATGATGATCTTCTTTACCTGACCATATCGCTGCTGGCGAGATTCTTCAACTGCCGTGCGTGGAGCGGTGCTCCTCCTGGCCAATGAAGAAAGGCGCAAATGGGGTTGCCGCGCGGCATCACTGTGGAAAAGGTGGCAGAAAGGATAAAGTGAAGCAAACAGTCAAATCACGGCACATCTGGTCTGGAGGTCAGCCACGTCCTGAGTGCAGTCATATCGGGTGAAATGCATGAACCGGCTTAACCCAGAGGTTAAGACACTACTGGCGAGATTCTTCGAGTGCCGCGCGTGGAGTGAAGCTCCTCCTGGTCAAGGTAGAAAATGCAGAAAAAGAAATAAGGGTTGCTGTGCGGCGCCGATGTGAAAAGGTGAAGGAAAGGATAAAGTGAAGTTAAATTGGTATGTCCAGTAGTATCGCTATGAGAGCTACACATACCACGGCACCTCTGCTCTAGAGGCCGGCCACGTCCGAAATACACCTACACTGGTGAAATATGGTTAAACCGGCACACACCAGGGGTGAAACTTGATGGCCAGGCATGTCACGCCACCTCCGCTCTAGAGGTCGGTCACGCTCAATATACATCCATACTGGTGAAATATGCGTAAACCGGCTCATACCAGGGGCGGAACTTGAAGGCTAAGCATGTCGAGGTACCTCTGCTCTAGAGGTTGGTTACGTCCCAAACACGCCTATACTGGGATAATATGCCTAAACTGGCTGGACCCAAGGGTGGAAGTCACTAGTGGCGAGGATTCGTCCTCCTGGACAAAAGCTCCATCCTGGTCACAACTAGGAAGGGTAGCGGCCACGACCACAAAATGCTGAAGCCGGAGACACTGGACCAGGGCAGTCTAGTTAGGCAACCACCTCTCACCCGGCGGGGATGTATGCGTATCCTAATCACGTTGAGGTTTTCCGGTGAGAAAGTCCAACACTGGGCTGGATTGGCAACCACCTCTCACCCGGCGGAGATACATGGGTATCTCAAAACACGTCAAGGTTTTCCGGTGAGAAAGTCCAACTCTGGCCTGGGTGGGCTACCACCTCTCACCCAGCGGGGATATACTGATATCCAAAACACGTCGAGGTCTTCCGGTGAGAAAGTCCTACTCTAGACTAAACTGGTGCAACGAAAACCACGGTGTCACGCAATCCCACTTCCGGGACCCACCAAGAATACAGGCTCAAGCCCTGCGATACTCTGAACCCCATGTGGTCCTCTCGGGGATCCTGTGTGGCCCTTTTGGGGACCACACGGGGGACCACAGGACTAAACGTGGACCACAGGTGTAAATTCAGTAGGATCGCGGGGCGGTCTTGGTGGTAGAAGCGAATGAAGAAGAATAAGAAGACCTGACCATATTACTGTATCTTCTGTGCACTGTGTTGTTAATTTCCTTTTGCTTTGTCCTGTCCATCTTGCTTCTTGTATTCCTAGTATGTCTAGTTTGTATCTGTGCATTTCCTTGATGGTTTGTGCTAGTTTTCCAGGCTGGTTAAGTGTTCTTACATTCCAGCTGCCTATTTGCATCTTGTGTTTAGGTTCCAGGAGGTTTGTAGTCAGGCTGGGAACTTCCAGTGGCTGGCTTTCATCCACAACCTTCATGGGCTCAGTTTCCTGATAAGCATTTCTCCTTCCACCTGCATTTGTTTTTTCCCTTGCTTCTGTTTCTGTAGCAGTCTGATAGTTTTTTTACCAGATAGAGTTGCTGGTCCTATGCTGAACCCTCCTTAGTCGCCTTTTACAATCATGCATGGTAGGGTACAGTGCTCCTATTCTTTGCAGATCCCAGGTACCACATGGGAGGGCAATAAAACTCTTATATCCAAAAAAGCAAACTTACTACACATGCTAATTGACTACAACTAAATACACTACAATAAAAGTCATTACATCAAGCTCATTTTAACAGGATTTCCCAAACTGAAAAAAAAGTCATGCGAGTGTCCTCCCACTGCACTAGTCTATGTAAAAGCTCCCTTCTCCAGTTTTTAACTTCCTTGTGAAAACACAATGTGCATTCATTTGGTTTTACTTGTTCTCATTACATTATATGAGGTACCATTTGGATAGCATTTGCAATCCTGCCTCTCCATCATGTGAGATCATTGGTGTTTTCTTTCATTTCACATGTTTTTCTTTTTTCCATGCCACTTAGTCCGTTGTGATTTTTTTTATCTTGTCCTTCTTTTCTTCTTTTTCCCTTGAATTTTCCAGCCATTACCAAGTTCTCTAACTTCTGTTTTCTCATGACATGTCCAGGAAATTCTGTCTTTTTCTTTCCCTTGTAATTTTAATTAATTTTCACTGTTCAGAAACTTCCTTGAGGACTTCTCTGTTTGTTTTTCCTAACAGGATATCTGCTGCATCTTTGTCCAAAACCACATCTCTCTTGCTTCTAGTTTCTTTATCATCTGTTCTCAAACCACATCTCATAACAGGGCTATCATATAAAACAAGGACTGATCACACCTATTATTTCTATGACAAATGAAACAGTTTAACTACAGAAGTAGTAATTGCAGCAGATATGCTCATTATAAGTCACGTTCTAACAAGACCTAGAAAAGTCTCAATAGCTGTATAGCCCAAAATGATGCTTAACAAAAGAACTAATTACAATTAAAAAATAGAGAAACTATAAGAAGTGACTGTCTATAAAGAATATTAAAAATAAAATAGTTAGACCCACAGTTACAGAACTTGTGCAAGAAACTTCAGACACCAGATTAGTATAAAGAATTAAGATATCCATAAAGGTGGTGGAGGAAGCATGCAAGAGCGGGCCAGCAGTTTTGTCACCAGGCAGACTAACCTGAGAATGCCCTTAAATAAGATATTTCACTTCATGGCCCATCCATAAAACTGGCAAGTTATAAAACTGCTCACACAAAACATGATTCCAATTGGAGTCACACTGTCCCATGGCTAGATGTGGAGTAAAATACATCCATCATGATGTTCGGAAGAATGAAATAAATAATAATCTAGTAACCGATTAAGAAGCAACTTTTCTGGGGTCAAAGAACATTTAAAACAAAAACATAAGGAAGAATACTTTTAAATATTATTCTTGTTATCTGACTCCCTGTTCTGATTAAAACATACTCTCACAAGTTATTTCATAGTGTTGATGGATGTAGTTATAATAGTGAAGGTAAACCTCCAATTGGAATCTGCTGTGACTATATCTAGGGTTACAATTGACTAAATGCATGAGGAAGAAGGAAAAAAAAAAATACAAAGAATCTTTGACCCCAGAAAAAGCAACTTCTTACCCTTAGACTCAAGCTTGTCCTCAGTGCCACTGTCTGGCTTTCCCTGAGAGTCATTCTGCAGATCAATGTTATGAATTTCACTTGTGTTTTCATGGCTGCCACTCTGCTGTAGTACATCTCCTCCTGTGTTGTTACTGCTGCCTGGAAGGATCTGATGCTTGGGACTGGTGATATGATGGCTGTGTGCGTCTTGATCGGGCTGACAAAGTTTATGAGGACTTGAGTCATGAACACTCACTGTTTCACTAGGTTCATCATTCCAGTCTTCTTCCTCTGAGCCAGACTCCATGTCAAAGAAGCCAGGATCTGATTCTAATCCTATACCACTATCATGATGATCTAGTGGGGGTGGCCTGTCACCAGATGCCCCTAATACTGAGTAATCTGCATCAGTGTTGGATGAGACACGTGTGGGCACTTTGAAACAAGAACAGTTACTGGTAGCTGCAAGGTTTTCTTTCCCTGATGTAGTTGATGAGGCAGTTCGTACCAGCCTTCCTCCTGATGATGGAGGTGACATCCCTGAGCTTGAGGGTGATAAAATAACATGCCTGAGACAAGAAGGCTCCTCCTCAATGCCACACATCTCTGTACAGCAGCACTGGGAGATTTTTACAGGGGTGGAATGACAAGTAGAACAGGAGTGTAAGAACAGTTTTGAATGATTTGTATCACAGACAGCATTGTCCATTTCTACTTCAACCCCACTGTCAAGGCGAAGGTTTCTATCACAACTTTTGCCACTCACATCAGAATAAATGCCCCTTGTCTTACAAACACATTCAGAATGGGCCGACATTCTGCAGACTAGGCAGCTGAGGTGAGAGGATTTGAAAGTCAAGGCCTTATCCAGAAGTTCACACAGATAGTCTTCAGTGAGCGGGCGGTCAAGAAAATTTGTTGTCTCCCCATAAACAATCAGACATAAACGTTCATATGTGATGGCTTCACCTAACGAGTCATCCTCCAGTGGGCCTGATAATTTGAAAAGCAAAACCAAGTAGACCAAAAGTTCACAGGATTTAAAAAAAACAAAAAGTGAAAAACAGGACCTGACCTATGCTTTGTATGTATGAAATACTGGTCTACTTTGTAATATAAAAAAATGGACTTCCCACCCCCAGACATTTCAAAATCCCTAAATATATAAGGTTTATTTGTTTTGAGTTATTAGCAGAACTCATCTAAACAGGTTTTACACCCGACACAAAACTATCTTTTGAAATCTCTGCATGAGGAATTTAGGGATTCAGATTTTAAATCTATCTGTAAATCAGATTACTCAAGAACGCATACAGAATACAGACAGCAGAAAATCCTTTGAACTTTTCAATCATGCTAAAAAATAACTTGCTCACCATAAGTGCCAAATATCTACTGAGTTTAATAAGTTTTACAAAACTTTCTGTGCAGTTCTCGTAAACTAGCCACTCTTTTATTTTGCCTCTCAAAACAAATGTATAAAAGCAAATAAGCAGGCAGAACCAAATATTCTTTTAAATATAACCCACCATACTGCACAAGTTCAGCATTTAAAGCATATCCCTACAGGGGGAAAGTATCAAATCTAGTAAGCTTATGGCTTATATAATGATATTATAATCTACTCTGATCTTACTGATTGAGATCACATGCCAACCTCCACAAAATGGAGAATGTCAGCCTATAAGAAAAAAAAAAGCATACCAGAGTACAGTCTACAAAAGACTGTCAGTAAAGTAAGGAAATACAGATGCTCATATAAAAAAATGCCCCAGGTGACAGCAAACAAAAGATTAACAAATTTATTTTCTATGTCCAAAGAAATACAGATGAATATACCAGAATTTTTGTTGAATTTCTTGGACTCTTTCTTGATACATTTGCACTAGTCATATTCCAGCTTATAAAATATGTAATATTTATTGCTTGAAATAGGTAATGAAATGTCATTAATTACTACATATTATTGTGGTCTCAAATGACTAAATCCATGAGCAAGCAAGCAGTCCATCATTTCAAACACCCAGTAAATATCTTCCTTCTTCTTTTTTCCTTTAATTAAGGTTTGTACCACAAGACTTACAGAAACATAAAGTTCTCTATATACTACACACACACACACAATGACAACAGATTAAAGAACAAGTTCATTAAGGACACCAATATGATAAGGAGGTGAAAATCTGGGAGTATTTCATGCAGCCATCCTTTAATGGACAGCTAGAACACAATTACCAAGACTATGCAGCCAGTATAGCAAACTTTCAACTCCAACTCTTTTCTGCCTCACCTACTACACCTTCACAAATGATAATTTTCCATCAACTTTTATTCCAACAAAACCTGCTTCCAACTATTGAGTTCTCTATTTTTTTACACTATACAACTCTAGCACCTTTGTAAGTGGTACATTTTCTATAGACACCAATTCTAATTCTATGCAAAATGCTTCCAACCCTAACACCACAGTCCTGACAGTGATGATCAAACTGTTTCTATACATTGCTTTCCACAATCAAGTTTCTTTTACAGTACCTGTTCCACAATGTGATTACAATTTTTCTGTATCTAATAATTAAACTTCAACATATTATAAATCAAATTAAAGATAACTGAACAGAGAAAAAATATATGCCAATGTTTTAAAACATCACAGAAGAGAAAACTGTCTTATTTCCTTGCTTTGTAAATAAATATGTCATTTATCTTACTTTATAGCCACATAAATTATTTTTTAATCCAATTACTTTGAAATGAATATTGAATAAACCACAATGTTTTCACAAGACATATGTTAGACGGAAATTAGAAAAATATTTTGGCCAAACACTATAACAAACACTGTAAGAAATAACATCTTGTTGGCAGAAAAGCAGATGAAGCCACTGACAGCAATTATTGAGGAAAGACGCTGGCGATGGTTGGGACATGTGCTCCGAATGACTGACAACTCACTACTAAAAATAACACTAAGATGGACACCACATGGGAACAGAAGTAAGGGTAAACCAAAAGAGACACGGAGACGAACAACAGCAAAGGACAGGCATTTGTGGAAAACCCTTGCGGATGCCCCATGTGCCCTGAGCACTTAAGGTTCAGAGAGAGGAAGAGATGTTAGACAGAAGCCACTTTACAATTTCACAAAAAAAGGAATAACTAACTACATTAGAAACATACATTTATTAATTTTCTGCAAACCTCACTGAAGCAGCACTATCAACACTGACCTACACTAGTGTGGAAAATCAATTAATGCTGTCAACATTATCTTCAACTGAAAATATTAATAACCATAGAAAGCTGGTACCTTTATTATAAGAATTTTTTTTTAATAACAAATTAAATGTGCCACGAGTGCTGCAGTGTCTGAAGCATATATGAGGCTTTGTACATGAGGGCTGTGAGCTAAAGACCTACTGTCACCACATTCACAGGCATACAAAAATTGATAAATAGGACACTGCATTTGGAGATGAATGATTTTGAAACTGGAGAATGTCTGCCTACCAGGTAAGGTCCAAAAGAATTCATTGTAAGAAATAGAGGCCCACCACAGTTCACTGTAAGTAATAACTGATCCACCAGAATTCACTGTAAGTAATAACTAATCCACCAGAATTCACTTGTCAGTAATAGAGGTCTACTAGAATTCAATGTAAGTAATAACAGTCCACTAGAATTTGTTAAGTTAACATAAACCCACCAGAATCCACTGAAAGTAATTATTGAGGAAAGACGCTGGCGATGGTTGGGACATGTGCTCCGAATGACTGACAACTCACTACTAAAAATAACACTAAGATGGACACCACATGGGAACAGAAGTAAGGGTAAACCAAAAGAGACACGGAGACGAACAACAGCAAAGGACAGGCATTTGTGGAAAACCCTTGCGGATGCCCCATGTGCCCTGAGCACTTAAGGTTCAGAGAGAGGAAGAGATGTTAGACAGAAGCCACTTTACAATTTCACAAAAAAAGGAATAACTAACTACATTAGAAACATAAATTTATTAATTTTCTGCAAACCTCACTGAAGCAGCACTATCAACACTGACCTACACTAGTGTGGAAAATCAATTAATGCTGTCAACATTATCTTCAACTGAAAATATTAATAACCATAGAAAGCTGGTACCTTTATTATAAGAATTTTTTTTTAATAACAAATTAAATGTGCCACGAGTGCTGCAGTGTCTGAAGAATATATGAGGCTTTGTACATGAGGGCTGTGAGCTAAAGACCTACTGTCACCACATTCACAGGCATACAAAAATTGATAAATAGGACATTGCATTTGGAGATGAATAATTTTGAAACTGGAGAATGTCTGCCTACCAGGTAAGGTCCAAAAGAATTCATTGTAAGAAATAGAGGCCCACCACAGTTCACTGTAAGTAATAACTGATCCACCAGAATTCACTGTAAGTAATAACTAATCCACCAGAATTCACTTGTCAGTAATAGAGGTCTACTAGAATTCAATGTAAGTAATAACAGTCCACTAGAATTTGTTAAGTTAACATAAACCCACCAGAATCCACTGAAAGTAACAGAGGTCCACTAGAAGTTACTGTTAAGTAATATTGTCAGTACATGATGAAAATGGTCAAGTGCATCAATTACACTAATTAATACAAGTCTGAACGCTGACTCTTATTTTGAATGCTCTTAACACAAGAGACATTAGGACACCACCATACTAGTGAGCCGCTTTCTCAGCAAGCATCACTCAGCTGAGGACTACACTGATCCCACCTCTCTCTCTCTTTTAAATTGTAGGGGAGGGTGTTCCAGAGCTGTACTGCAGAAAAGCCTTGCATACTCTACAGTACAGCTCTGGAACACCCTCCCCTACAATTTAAAATTCATTGGTAATACTTCATCCTTTAACTCAAACCTGTTTCATTATTTACTTGCTTGTAATTATATGCCTCCATAAAATAGCCAGCACTCTCTCAACACATGGCTCGTAAACCATCAAGTACTTCAATGACATAGTTAGAAAAGCAACTTGTTAGATATTGTTAGAAATTATTTTAATGTTTGTTAAAAAAAAAACATATATTAGAAGATGATTTACAATGTATTTTTATTTATGTATATGTATGCGTGTGTATGTGTGCGTGAGTGCTATTTTATTAGGTTAATGACTTCTTCTTTTTTACCTTGAATGTAATAGTTAAATCTTACACTCTTTTGATATGTTTTTCCAAATTTAATTTGTATTTTTTTTTTACTAAATCAAGTGTGTGGGAAGAATGAAAGATGGAGTGATGAAGGGCAGAATGTACGCCTGCGTGCCCAATTCTTTACCCTTGAAAAATAAAGATTATTCATTCATTCATTCATTCTCTCTCTCTAGCCATAGTTGAAGACTACACTGATCCCACCTCTCACTCTCTAGCCACAGTTGAGGACTACAATGGTCCCACCTCTCTCTCTCTAGTCACAGTTGAGAACTACACTTGTTCCACCTCTCTCTCTCTAGCCACAGTTGAGGACTACACTGGTCCCACACCTCTCTCTCTAGCCACAGTTGAGGACTACACTGGTCCCACTCCTCTCTCTACCCACAGTTGAGGACTACACTGGTCCCATCCCATCTCTCTCCGTCCACAGTTGAGGACTACACTGGAACCACCCCATCTCTCTAGCCACAGTTGAGGACTACAATGGTCCCACCCCATCTCTCTACCCACAGTTGAGGAGTACAACAGTTCCACCCCTCTCTCTAGCCACAGTTGAGGACTACACTTGTCCCACCCCATCTCTCTCGCCACAGTTGAGGACTACACTTGTCCCACCCCATCTCTCTACCCACAACTGAGGACTACACTGGTCCCACCCCATCTCTCTACCCACAATTGAGGACTACACTAGTCCCACCCCTCTCTCTCTCTAGCCACAGTTGAGGACTACACTGGTCCCACCTCTCTCTCTCTAGCCACAGTTGAGGACTACACTGGTCCCACCTCTCTCTCTAGCCACAATTGAGGACTACACTGGTCCCACCCCATCTCTCTACCCACATTGAGGACTACACTATTCCCACCCCTCTCTCTCTCTCTAGCCCAGTTGAGGACTACACTGGTCCCACCTCTCTCTCTCTAGCCACAGTTGAGGACTACACTGGTCCCACCTCTCTCTCTCTAGTCACAGTTGAGGACTACACTTGTCCCACCTCTCTCTCTAGCCACAGTTGAGGACTACAATGGTCCCACCCCATCTCTCTACCCACAGTTGAGGACTACAATGGTCCCACCCCATCTCTCTACCCACAGTTGAGGACTACACTGGTCCCACCCCATCTCTCTACCCACAACTGAGGACTACACTGGTCCCACCCCATCTCTCTACCCACAATTGAGGACTACACTGGTCCCACCCCATCTCTCTCTCTAGCCACAGTTGAGGACTACACTGGTCCCACCTCTCTCTCTCTAGCCACAGTTGAGGACTACACTTGTCCCACCTCTCTCTCTCTAGCCACAGTTGAGGACTACACTGGTCCCACCCCATCTCTCAGTCCACAGTTGAGGACTACAATGGTCCCACCCAATCTCTCTAGCCACAGGACTACAATGGTCCCACCCCATCTCTCTACCCACAGTTGAGGAGTACAACGGTCCCACCCCTCTCTCTAGCCACAGTTGAGGACTACACTGTCCCACTCCATCTCTCTAGCCACAGTTGAGGACTACACTGGTCCCACCCCATCTCTCTACCCACAGTTGAGGACTACAATGGTCCCACCCCTCTCTCTAGCCACAGTTGAGGACTACACTGGTCCCACTCCTCTCTCTAGCCACAGTTGAGGACTACATTGGTCCCACCCCATCTCTCTAGCCACAGCTGAGGACTACACTGGTCCCACCACTCTCGCTAGCCACAGTTGAGGACTACACTGGTCCCACCCCTCTCTCTAGCCACAGCTGAGGACTACACTTGTCCCACCTCTCTCTCTAGCCACAGCTGAGGACTACACTTGTCCCCCTCTCTCTCTCTAGCCAGTTATTAGGTTGTGCTTCCTTATGTTGGCTATAGTTCTGTAACACTAGCTTTGCTCTGCACAAGTCTTTGCACCTACTCCAGAAATATGAAAAAAAAAACCTCAAAAAATGTAAACTTACCAAAGCCATCATCTCCCATGAGGGTTATAGATCCAAGATCCTCCCTCATTGTAATCTCCTCAGGCCGGCTCTGATTGACTGAGAATTGGGCCTGGACATTTATGTCCCTGTATGACAATAACAAAAACACCATCATCATGGTAACAATGGCAGTATCTAAACTGACAGTGAAATGACTTCTTGTATGTTGGCAACAAGTTTCTGAACATCAGCTGCTTTAGTCAATCCTGATGCAAGAATTGGACTGTGTCCAAGGTGCAAGCAGGAAGAAAAAAAGTAATCCTGTCACGCCTTAGAGGCATCTTGCTTACAACTGAAAGGCCTATGGGAGAGCTGTTAGGGAAGCAATGTTCTGCAAGGGACATATGAATGAATGGTACACCCACCATTTAATGTTATCGTTTTACCAAGATACTTCAAAGGGGGCCAAAATCTGGAGAAACCTTCAATCTTCTGTTGACATGACTCCAGATTTACCATAAACTGTCATAATGTGGCAGCAGCAGCAACAGCAGCAGTGGCAGTATAGAAGGATAAAGGAGGATGAGGAAGAAGATTACTTACTCCAAATCAGCCAGCGTAGTCTCAAAATCATGGAAATTTTCCTGCAGAGTTATGGCTGCTACTGCTGCTTCTCTATTCTCTTCTGGAAGATCAACAACTCCTGGTCTGAAGGCCATCTTGATTTTCACAAAAGCCTCATTGCAATCAGCCAACAAGTACTTGGCCTTTCTGGAGTAGATTCGAACAACACCAAGCAGCAAGTGACCAGATGTCCTTAGAGCCATTTTCACCTTTAGAATATACAAAAAATATCAATCATTTATCAAAATTGCTTGTACTTTAAGAAGCAAATGCAGATGTAACAGCCGAAATATAAAAAAATGACAACTGGGATTGAGATCAAACAGTTTAATAAATTGCACAGAGTATTAAAGTGAGGAAAGAAAAAAAAAAGCCCTATATCATGCCACTGTGATAGCACTTATATTTTCTTTCGTCTGTCAGTATAGTCTAGTGGGTGAAATGGCCAGATTAGTGTTTATATTTTCCTTCATCTGTCAGTATAATCCAGAGAGTGAAATGATCAGTATCACACCTGGGTAACTCCCATTCTTTGGGATCCAGAAAATTCACTATGCCAAAGAAATATGTGCCAATTCACTATATCACACTTGCTACAGGTGAGGCTGATACAATCAAATTCGTTAATTACATCTTTTCACCTCCATTTATTTTACTATATGTATAATCCTGATAGTAATTTTATACATTATATCTCTATTTATTACAAAATGCTATGAAAATAAAAGCCCTATAGCAAGTTCTTTGTAACAAGTATGTTTATGTAGGGGGCTAGTAACTGTTGTAGGGAAAATCAAAACAAAAATTAATTTTGTAGCAAATTAATCAAGTAGAAATTAAATTATTGCTGTAGCATGGCAGTTATACAGTAATTATTTCTGTAGATAGTTATTTGTAGTGAGATTTCAAAGTAACAAGAATTAAGTTGTAATGAATCAATGCTCATAACAAAGTTCTGTTGTGGTAAGTTTGTTTTTATCAAGCCTGATTGAACCAAATTTTCCTAGACCTCTTTCCCTGGCTTCAGGCATCCTTTTAACAGGCAGGCCAAGTGGGCAGCTCACACTGGACTTAACTATCAACAATCACTATCCAAATGTCCATACTGAGATGGGAGTAAACTGAGAGCATGCTTGACCTCTTTAATCATCTTGGTCTAAAAATAAGTTAGCAAAACTAGGATTTAAGCCATGTTATGCATTTATGACATATACATATATAAGTTTGAGGTCAGTCAGTCAGTCAGTCATTTGCATGTCCCTTGCAGAACTTTGCCTCCCTAACAGCTCTCCTGTTGACTTCTTGGTTGTAAGCAAGACGCCCTGCTGCCAACGCATCCATTTGCAGATTATCAACGATGTCTTGCAGCCATCTTCACCTTGGTCTTCCTCTTTCTTTTTCCCATTATATATCCTTCCAAGACAGTCTTCTCTAAATTCTCATGACATAACCAAATTAAATTTATCTGTGGCAAACTTCATACTGAAAATGAATAGTATTTTACTGTCCAGTAACTGATGAAAGCCCAGTTTTTAAAAATTCCACTTTCTGCAAAACCCCAATACAACACTTAAAAACCTGCTAACTTTGATGATCTGATCATTTGTCTGGAACCAAAATACTAGGTGATCATAAAGTGTTCTCTGATTAAAAAAAAATCATATCAGTGATCATGTTAACCAGCAATTACCGATTTAAAAAAAAAAAAAACCTAAATTTTCTGCAGGTCACTGGTTACTGCAACCAATTTATATTATAAAAGAAACCTAGCAAAAAGCCAACCAGCAAATTCAGTTTGAGGGTAATCGAGCCAGTGGACTGATGGTACTGAAATTGCATGGAGGAGAATCAGATAGTTCTGACTGTGGTTCAGAATGTGACCATTCTGTAAAGATTAAATTTCACCATGAATAAGGTTTAAAAAAAAAAAAAAATCACATGAACATTTACTTTCCCCTGATATTTGTAAAGTGTGTTTAGTTTTATATTTTTTAAAATATCACATGAACATTTACTTTCCCCTGATCTTTGTAAAGTGTGTTTAGTTTTATATTTAAAAAAAAATCACATAAACATTTACTATCCCCTGATATTTGTAAAGTGTGTTTAGTTTTATAGTAAAAAAAAAAAAATCAGATGAACATTTATTATCCCCTGATGTTTGTAATTGGTTAGCGGAGTAAGGGTATCCCCTATCAAAGGAGAAGTAGGACGCCTCCGTCAGTCTATAGGACATCCTTGGGCAAGGTGGAGTACCTGTATATCAGGGTGACATGAAGCCATGGGAGCTGGTGGTGGATGGAATGGGAGAGCAGCCGACAGACAATGTTGGTTATGGTCACCATTCTATGATGGTAGGCAGATGATCTCAATGTAGGGACAATGGCTACGATCACTGACTAGTACAGTCACTGCCCGGAAGGAAAGCACTGGTAAACTATCTTCTGGAAATATACCAAGAAACCCAAACAGCAACATGGAAAGTCAGACAGGAAAAAAACGATCTGGTAGTGAGTCCCCCAGGCCAGATAGATCTAATTTTAACACCGGAGAAGAGTGTGAGACAGAGGTCAGTAGTAGTAATTCTGATGACGGACAAAACCCTGATGGTGTTACTGAAAACCCCTGCATCAAACTAAAAAGAAAAATAAGAGTAGTAGAACATGGAATGTAAAAAGTATATATGAGGGAAAGTATCAAATAATAAGTGAGGAGATGAAAAGAACGGGGATACACATTTTGGGAATCTGCGAACATCGATGGAAAGGATTAGGACACTTCAAGAGCAAGAGTGATAATATCTTTATATACTCTGGTGGAGAATTAGGAGGAAAGAATGGAATGGCTTTTTATTTGGACAAATCAACATCAAAAGCACTACTAGGTTACAATCCAGTAAGTTGTAGAATCCTCACAATCATATTTAAGGGCACTCCTAGAAATGTAACAATCATCCAGATATATGCACCTACATCAGCAGCAGAAGAAGAGGAAGTAGAAGACTTTTATAACACACTGCAAACAACGACAGACCAGGTATGGAAAAATGATAATGGGGGATTTTAATGCAAAGATTGGTACAGAAAGAGCAGAAGACGAAGGATATGTTGTAGGGAAATTTAGCATAGGATACAGAAATGAGGCAGGTGACAATCTAATGGTGTTTTGCATGGAAAATGAGCTAATGATTGCTAACACACTTTTTAAACAACATCCAAGAAGACTTTACACATGGACATCACCTGATGGGAAAACCAAGAATCAAATAGATTACATTTTGGTGCAAAGAAGATGGAGATCAAGTATAACATCAGCAAAAACTTTACCAGGTGCTGATTGGGACACGGACCATGAGTTATTAATAGCAGACATGAAGATAAAGATAAAAAAGACAGTTATGGGATCAAGACCACTCCGCTTTGATCTTACAAAAGTACCAGAACAAAACGGTATAGACGTGAAGAACTGTTTCGAAATACTGATGGCTGTACAGGAAGAGATGACACCAGGCCATAGATATCTTAATAACAACAGCTAAAGACATGGTTCCAGTAAGGAAAACACAAAAGAATGGATGGCTTACAGCAGGCACACTAGAACTGATAAAACAACGTAGAGAAATGAAGACGCAATGGAAAGTGACAAACAATAACAAAGAGGAATATAAATCTTTAACAAAAGAAGTACGAAGAAACATAAGAAAGGACAAAAAACAATACATACAAGATTGTTATGACAGAACAGAAGGACATCAGAAGTGTGGAAGAGATAGTGAAATGTTTAAAGAAATGAAGACAGTGACGAGAAGTGTCACACCTAAGCTAAATGTAATTTGTGACGAAATGGGGAATACCCTGACAGAGACAGAGGAAATTCTAGAAAGATGGAAGGAATATTGCAGAGGAATGTATGAAACAACTGATTGTGAAAGCAGAAATCTACAGTGTGAATTATTAATGGAGGAGAAAGAACCTGAACCGACAATAGAAGAAGTTTTATGGGCAATAAAGAATCTGAAAAATGGTAAATCACCAGGATGTGACAGCTGGACTTATTAAAGAGGGAAGGAATGTGCAACAATCTATCATGCACTATGTAAAAAGATATGGCATTCAGATATTTGGCCAAAAGAATGGAAAAGAACTGTATTCATACCACTGCCAAAAAAGGGTAACCTGAAATTATGCACAAACTACAGAACTGTTGCCCTGATTAGTCATGCCAGTAAAATTCTGTTAAAAATCATAATGGGGAGACTTCGTAAGAAAATAGAAGAAGTCAATATGGTCCAAGCTGGTTTCAGGCAAGGAAGAGGATCAAGAGATAATATATTCAATCTAACATTAATAATAGAGAACTGCAGAGAGTTTTATGTGAATCTATATCTATCTTTTATATACTACTCAAAGGCATTTGAGTGTGTACAACACCAGAAACTTTGGGAAATAATTGAAAAAATGAATTTCCAACACATTTGATACAATTAACATCACTGCTGTATCTAGACCAACAGGCAGCAGTAAGAATAAATGGTGAAACAACAACTTGGTTTGACATAAAACAAGGGGTCCATCAGGGATGTATATTATCGCCTTACTTATTTAACTTGTATACTGAAAATACAATAAGGAATGTTAGAGAAGATGTAGACAAAGAATATTACGTTGCCATAACAATTGGAGGTTATGAAATATCAGAGATTTGATACGTTGATGACACAGTATTACTGTCCACAACACAAAAAGCAATGGAAAAACTAATTATGTCAGTCCGTAAGAACAGAGAAGAGCAAAACCTCTAACTTAATGCAAAGAAAACTAAATTAATGACAACTGACAAAACAAACAAGGCAGCTGAAATATGTATCAGTGAGAAAAAATTGAAAGAAGTGGAGAGTTTTGAATATCTTGGATACTACTAACTAATAAAGGAGATATAATGAGGGAAATTAAAAGGACATCTATCACTCTTCAGAAAGTAAAACAACTAAAGAGTCTGTGGAGAGGAACAGACAGAACTGCAAAATAAGATTTTTAAGGGCATTCATCTTTCCCATCGCAACATATGCCTGTGAGACCTGGACACTTAACAAAACAGCTGAGAAACATATAAATGCCTTTGAATGTAAATGCTACAGAAGAGTTCTTCAAATATCATGGACACAAAAAAGAACAAATATATCCATACTACAAGAACTTAGTACTGAAGAAGGCTGGCTAGTAAAGAGGATTAAACAAAGAAAACTTAAATATTTTGGACACATTAAACGTCATGATAATCTAGAGAAGACCGTCTTGGAAGAGTACATAATGGGAAAAAGAAAGAGAGGAAGACCAAGGTGAAGATGGCTGCAAGACATCACTGATGATCTGCAAATGGATGCATCAGCAGCAGGCCATCTTGCTCACAACCGAGAGGCCTAAAAGAGTCTGTTAGGGAGGCAAAGTTCCACAAGGGACATGCAAATGAATGAATGATAATGTTTGTAAAGTGTATTTAGCTTTATATTAAAAAAGTATGAAGTACCAAATGCTGTACTGACTTTTTGAATCTGACTTTTCTGTTTACAAGTTTTCACTCTATTTTTATCTTCTCCCAGATAATGGAATGTACAAGTCTGTGCTGTACTGAGAAAACCAGTATTTCAGAAAGTACCTTACGTAAGGTGAAAGACAGTTACAAAAGAGCCTATTTTTTAAAAATCCTAGAAAAATCACTGATCATATCTTAAAAACTATGATAGACAGAAACATGAACACTGTGGCATTACACAGGCCAGATTTTTTTATGCAGACAGCACTGAGGCTTAGTTGTTCATCCATTGGGAGTGCTGGTCAGCCACCATGGTCATCGGACACTACCTCTCTAGACCTTTTTTAATGGGGTATAAAAGTAAAGGCATGAGTTGTGAATCATCGTCATTGTACACAGTCAAACCGCTACCCAGAAAATGTCGTTTGGAAAGCATTTAACCGTATCCAACTAGTGAGCCACGAAGAGGCGTTCAGAAAAAAACCTGTTACCCAATCCGCCAGGGTTAAATCAGTCCTTCCTTTACACCTGCATGGTCAGGTGGTAAAGAAAATTCTTTACTGCCACCTTCCACTAATCCAACTTGACCCTGACACTCACGACATTTTCTCTGATTATGTCAGATTAGTGTACAAACAGGAACCAAATCTCAAGGACATCCTTGTCCATAGCCACCTGAAGCGGAACCTTGCATATGTTGGCACTAGAAAATGTAACTGTCCTGCTGTGTTACCTGCCTTGTAGTCTGGGAAATGAAAATGATCACCTTTCCCAAAACTATTCTCACTCTCCATGAGAGATTCACATGCGAGTCTCATAATGTGATATATGCCACTGTATGCAAAAGATGCAGGTTAACTTATATTGGTGAAGCTGGTCTCTCAGATTAGGGGACCACATGCAAAAACATCTGTACGATATTACCCAGGATGCTTCAAAGCCAGTCTCGAATCATTTCAATGGTCCCAACCACAGAAGTAAATTTAATTTTCTGGTAACAGCCATAAAACAATGTCACACTGATGACAGAAGCCGCCTAGCACTTGAGAACTGCTACATTCAGGAATACGCGATGCTGGAACCACATGGTCTGAACTCACTATTCAGCTACACCTAACATTCCCCTCTTCCACAATCATAATCCCTCTGCACTAAGTTTCACTCCTTTCTCACTTGTAACATAGAGTTCAGAACCCCTCTAACCCAACTATAACACCTATTCCATCTTCTCCCGGCTAGATTACCATTGTATCACTTTTTCTCCTCTCCACGTTCCCTCCCCCCTCCACCCATTCCTTATTTATGACCTGCCTATCACAAGTCTACATTCTCTACACATCACCATGGGCATTTCTGAACACAGCCTCCTACAACCCACAGCTTCTTACAAGTCACATCTAAGTGCTCCATTAATTGTATTTTATTTTATTCTATTTTTTTTATTCATATTTTGTACATGCCACTCATGTGAATTTATACTTCATCTTCTCTCTCTATTTCTTTGTCCTGTATGTTTTTTGTATGAAGAAGGCTCACATCAAAACGTCACAAATGTGTACTCGTTAATTAATAAACCTGTTCCTACTTTTTTGCTAGTTTATACATTTTGTTGTCACAACTTTACTACAGTGGTTTCATGTATAGTTATATACTTATACACTAGTTATTTGTGAGTTAACTCTTCCCGTGCTGTTGGTCACTATATAGACCCCTCCAGTTTCCTGATTTGTGTCAATGGTCGATATAGCGACTCTTGGTTTGTTTTATTAAAACAACTGGTGTAACATTTAGAGTGTACATATTTCATCCATTTCCGGTGACACTTTTCAAACTGGTGAAAGAGTGCTTAGTTACGAGTGATGCCGAGCGAGAAAAAGGAAAAGAAACACCGAAATTTTTCAATTTTTGATGATGTAGTTAGGGGTTTGGACATGGCCTGTGACCACACCACTGCTCTTGAATGTATCCCAAGTAGATCTAGACATATCAGACGACTGGAGAAGTAGTTAGGAGGTTATTTCAGACAATTTAGCGAGAATGCAACACAGAATCACAATACGAGATCGACAAGTAGATCTAGACATCTCAGATGTTAAGTAGTGTAGATCTAGACCTAGCCGATGGTGAGATGTGCACAATCATTGTCTAAAAACATCACATTACTTCTTCTTTCCTAAAAAAAACTCTGCATTTATGAAATTTTCATACATTTAGTTATATTTTGAAACATAATAAGTACACGGAAGTACATGGAAATACTGTTTTCCATTCCATTTTACAACTATACCCCCCTATACAGATCAAGACCCGCGCTTTTACTACGGCATCCAACTGAATGTCCATGTTTCTTCCTGTGGCACAGGAAGAGTTAAACCATAAGTGCTCTGTATTTTCTGACTAGTGTTGCCATCAGCACCAACTCCGTAGCTAGAGGTGTAATTCCTCTTCAGAGTGCTAACCTTGGTACACATTTTTTCTTGCAGCTGGGTGAGTTTTTTTGTGAGAGTGGTCTGACCGCCATAATGATGAACGGAAATTGAAACTAGGTTGCCTGGTCGGCGAGCAAGTGATGAACCCACTGCATTAACGAGGTTCCCCGGTGGTACACTAAGGACTAAGTATTCAGTTCACCAGTTCCTGATGTTGAAACTTTGAAGGCAATGATAATGGATACTTTGGTGATTGTGACTGAACAGATGTTTGCATGAAATGGAGTTATCACTTAGACATTCTCTGGGCAACAAACGGAGGAATGCTACTGAACCGAGAAGTGAAAAGGGGAAAAAAAAAATTAGGGGAAGATTTTATGCTCACTTTGTATTACTTTTCAGTTAAGAAATAATGCTGATATGACCTATGTCTGCAGAAAAAAAAAAAAAAAAGCACTTACTTTTGGCTTCAGGATAGCCTCCACGCTGCTATCAATGTTAATCTCAAACACATGGGCCTTTGTAAGTTTTTTGTCCCAGTGTGCTGCCAGCCATATTCGAGCAAGTGGGCCCTTCTTGTTGAGAACAAAACTAGCATAAAACATCTTAGGTTACTTCACAGCATAAATCTGAAACATATAGAGAAAATTAAAATGAGACTGAGTAAGATGCATGTACTAAAATGTCACTGCTTTCACTGTTACTAAACCTGTGAACTTTACTAAGTCTGCATGGTTGAATGTCACCAGTATGTTCTTTTCTTAGCATATTTTCCTGCAAGCCAAAAGTAAATATCAGAAATATAATGAGAAGGAGTGGGCATGAAAGCAGCACAAATGGAAAAATAAATAGGAAAAGACAGAAGAAGACAATGAGAGAATATCATGCAAGTCTAACGCGATTGCATAACATTCAGTCGCTATGTGAGCTGATATGAAATATCAAGGTCTGATATCTGTGGAGACGCATGACCGTCAACGCCTCGCGGCACGGCACCAGATGATGATGATATGTCACTGGTACATTACCTATGTACTTTCACATCAGCACTGCAGTATCAAACACTAAACCACTGAAAACTACTTATGTATATTTTTTTCTCTAAAACAACCGGCACTACGATCAAGCAAACAGATGTGAAATATTTGTAAACAAGGTTAACGAAAGTTATCCCGCGGAGTCGAGCTGAGTAAACGAAGTACCGTACTCAGGTGTACATTAGCTCAGTCATTACACTGAAATACCAATCTGCATCATTTACAACAAAAACACGATTCTTCTTTAATACCCATGAGCCCCAGGGGACATGAATTCACGTAGTCTTACAAAGAATGATATGCCGGTCGTTCGGTATAAGCAGGAGAGTTAGTACCTGTCTACAAATCACGGAAACTATTTTATTTTTCGGCCGTGCAATTTAAATGCACCGCTAAAAATTACAGATACATATTTTAAATTACCAAAAGCTTAAAATCATACATCCCAAGTGCAAATTCAAATTGAATCAAGAGGCCAGCTGCAATAAATGTACTTACTAATCCTCATTATTTACACAATTATGTTTCAAAATGGCGTAATTTGTACTTCCCTTCACGTCTGCTCCGCGCAGACGATCAAGGCGTAATACATCTCTCGCAATGCGCGTATTAAATGTAGTTCATCCTTTATTACCGAATTTTCTCTTTAAAACAATTTCATGAGAAAACAAAAATAATAAATAAGGTAAACTACGAAGAGGTATTAAATATATTGTGTTACTTTTTATGTTACGACATAGGATACTTGTTCTGCTATAATTGCTCATCATCATCATCAGGTGCCGTGCCGACTGGCGTTGGCTATTATGCTTCTCCAGAGTACACGATCCTTCATGTAGACCATCAGCTCAGTTGGTGATCTCCTCTCACACCATCCCGTCAGACTTCCAGTATCATTTCTCTTGGTCTTCCTCTTGATCTTCTTCCTTCTATTTTTTTCTGTTATAATATTTTCAATGCATGTCATTGCATGTCATATGCAAGTACATTGTCTCTCTCTTATCTTTTTGACAATATTTTTTTGTCTCTCCAGCTCTTCTCATACATTCTTCATTAGTTATTTTTGCTGTCCAGGGGATTCGCAACATTCTTCTAATAAACCACATTTCTGCTGCTTCCAATGATATTTGTGCAGACCTGCCTATTGTCCATGATTCACTTCCATATAACAAGATAGATTCAATATAGCATTTTAGGACTCGTTTTCTAACGTTGCCATGTGTTAGATAAAATGTTTCTCATTCTCTGAAATGCAGTCTTTGCTTGGCATATTCTGTTCCTAATTTCTGTTCTGCATTTCCCATCTGAAATTATTACTGCTCCAAGGTATTTGAATTTTTGCACCTGCTTTAGAATAGTTCCGTTTAATTTAATACTGCATTTTGATGGATTCTGTTTCTTAGATATAACCATAGCCTCTGTCTTTTTTATGTTCAAAGTAAGGCCTTTCTGTTCACTTTCTTTGGCGACTTTATCCAAGAGATTTTGCAGGTCTTGTTAATTGTTGCTACATAATAAATGATGAATCTGAAAATCGTTTTAACGAACTTAACGCTGGTCATCGTCATCGTCGTTGATTTGTGCCTCTGGGAACTTGAAACTCTTGAAGATGTTGTCTTGGCGAAGAGACCACCAGGTTCGGGGGCAACTGTGGATCTGACCCGAGTGCAGTGATGGCAACTTAAAACATATAAAGCAGTTTCAATGCAGTTTCCGGCGTGACGTGCAAGATGGCGGACGTTTTTTGTTTTTTTTTAACGCTCTCGCCGGCATGCAGAAATCAGCGGAATTCCGCTTGATCTGTTACATATCATGTACCGGTAGTTGGGCACAAGGCTAACAACCTTATCCTGGGACCTATCTAGAGGCGACTCCAGATGGGAAAAAAGATATCGTTACGGAAACTCGCAGAGAAACCAACCGAGCATCAGGGATGCCAACTCCGAGGAGCTCATTCGTCGGCCCCTAACATGTGACAAAGATTGGATTCTGGAATGTGAGAACGACCAGTCTCATGGGTGATCAGGAAAAGGAGATGGACATATGTTGGTCACTTGATAAGAAGAAATGATCAGAGAATCCCAAAACAAGCTATCAAGTGGAACACAACAGGCCGAAGAAAAAGAGGCAGACCGCGTGAAACTCTGAAGAGGACATTGTTAAGAGAGGCCAAATTAACAGGCATAAAATCCTTTGATGAGGTTGAAAGACTCGCTGAAGACAGGAAAAATTGGCAAACTACTTTGCGAGCCCTATGTGACGTTTAACGGCACGGGAAGGATATAAGATATAAGTCTCAATGAAGATCAAGTAGCACATCAGTGTGATACACAATAATTAGTGTATGAGTATATAACTATACACGGAGCCACTGCACTAAAGCTGTGATACCAAGATGTATAAACTAGGAAAAAGTAGGAGCAGCTTTAAGACGAGTACACAATTCTTAATGCAAAGAAAACTAAACTGATAACAACTGACATAACAAACAAGGCAGCTGTAATATGTATCAATGAGGAAAGAATGAATGAATGATGGAGGTTATGAACTATGTGTAACAAGTGAGACGGAAGTGGAACTTAGTGGGGAGGGATTGTGGAAGAAGAGAATGGTAGGTGTAGCTAAATGCTGAATAATGAGTTCAAATCATGTGGTTCCAGCGTCCCATTTTCCTGAATGTAGCGGTTCTCAAGCCCTATGCGGCTTCTGTCATCTGCATGACACTGTTTGATGGCTGTTACCAGAAACTCAGATTTGCGTCTGTGGTTGGGACCATTGAAATGATTCGGGACTGGTTTTGAAGCATGCCGTGTGATATCGTACAGATGTTTCTGCATGAGGTCCCCTAATCTGAGGCCACTTTCACCAATGTAAGTTATCCTGCATCTTTTGCATACAATGACATATATCACATTGCGGGACTCACATGTGCCTCATGGTATGAACTCGTTATTCAGTTACACCTAACATTCTCTTCTTCCACAATCCCTCCCCGTTAAGTTCCGCCCCTTCTCACTGGTTACACATAGCTCAGAACCTCCTCACAGCATCACATTACAACCCCCCCCCCCCTCTCTCTCTCTCTCTGAACCTTAAATGCCCAGGGCACATGGGGCTTCCGCAAGGGTTTTCCACAAATGCCTGTCCTTCGCCTTTTTTTCTGCTCTTGCCCAGGTGAGCCTTCTATTGCTCAACATCCTTTCTGTTGTTCTTCTCCATGTCTCTTTTGGTCTACCCTTACTTCTGTTCCCCTGTGGTGTCCATCTTAGTGCTATTTTTGGTAGTGAGTTGTCAGTCATTCAGAGCAAATGTCCCAACCATCGCCAGCGTCTTTCCTCAATCATTGTTGTCAGTGGTTTCATCTGCATTTCTGCTAATAAGATGTTATTTCTTATGGTGTTTGGCCACAACCTTCATGGGCTCAGTTTCCTGATAAGCATTTCTCCTTCCACCTGCATTTAAAACCCCTCTACCCTAACTATAATCACATGTTTCACCTTCTCCCGGCTAGATTACCATTGCATCACTCTATCTCCTCTCCACGGTTCCCCTACTCACCTATCACACATCCGAAGTCTCCATTTAAATACTTTCTACACTCAACCATGCTCATTTCTGACACAGCGTCGGAAAAGCCACAGCTTCTTACAAGTTACAGCTAAGTGCTCATTGTCAATTCATACTTTATCTCCTCTCTCTATTTCTTCGTTCTGTGTGTTTTTTGTATGATTAAAACTCACGTCGAAACGTCACAACTGTGTGTGCTCGTTACATAATAAAGCTGTTCCCACCCCCCCCCCCCCCCAGTTTGTACATCAGACAGCCTGAGGCTACTATGATTTTTTTTTAATTTAAAAAGCAAATTTCTCTTATAAAGCTACGACACATTATGGAATACATAAGTACTTTCTCGATGAGAGCACTGCTCTGGGGCCCAGAGAGCTTCCCATGTTTTAAGGAGGGCCTGGAGAACTTCCCTTCTTTAAAAAGGGACCGTAGGCTAAAGGTAGCCCTACTATGCCTACTTATCATAGGGGAGAAATATTATTGCCCATGTTTCTTTCTCGACCTGTTGGCACACTCGAGGGTGGTGTGGTCAGCATCACATCTGGCCGTCTTATCTTCCCCAGCTCAACAAGAAGCCAGGTACCTATTTCTACACCGGGATGACTGCGGCGCCCCCGGCCGGATTCGAATCAGCAGCCTTTTCCATGAAAGACTACTGCACTAACAACTTCGCCACTCAGGCTCCTATAGGACCGATGAGAGCAGAGTAGCTAAGAAACTATGTAAGTTAGGAAGAAAATTTACAAAATTTCCCTCTAATGTCCTGGGCGGATGTATACAATTTGTACTAATGTTAAAGAAAGAAGTTCCTTATCATAACCCTCAGCAGTGGTGTCTAAGAAGCTGTTGGGAAAGTCATGTTCCATTGGTTACAACATTCTTGTTGTGATTGTTGTGTTTACCTGGAACTGCGTATAGAATGTCCTTAGGAGCCGGGGCCGTGAAGATGGCGAAACGCAAGCATCGTGTCGGACTGGGTTTGTTTTACGATTGTCAGCTTGAGGACGCGGGGATGACCCCCCCCCCCCAACCCAAAAGGTAACACCTCAGCAGACTCTACTACCACAGGTGACCCCTGCTTCGTTAGCCAGACTGAGTCTTCTACCAGCGCAGCGGTTCTCAATCTGAGATCCATGGTGTGATTTCTGGGGGGTCCAACAATCAGAAAATGGATTGACTGGAGTAAAACAAAATCTTACCGTCATCTGGGCTTTAGTTATTGTTTTATTTTTAATAATGGGCTCGCAACTTTTCCTATATCGGAAAAGTTGTTTAACTCCAAGGAAAGGTTAAGAACTTCTGTACTAATAGAATCGGCTGAGAAGGGGAGAAGTATCTCGGCAAACAAAAATTCAGAAGTCCTGGCAACTTCCCTCCATTTTCTCCTTTTAGAACTAGATAATTAAAAACAGTTATTATTACTGATATGTACATGATCCCCTAGAAGAAGGCGAATATGTGACATCTTGAAGGCATTTTAGAGATATTAAATACGAGGGCGCTAATCAGCGGGGAAAAGTCCTCGTAAACATGACGGCTTCTCGATATCTACAGGAGAGAGAAACAGACAGACAGAGAGCGAGAGAGAAGCAGACCGAGAGAGAGAGACAGACAGACAGACCGAGAGAGAGAGACAGACAGACAGACAGACAGACAGAGACAGACCGAGAGAGAGACAGGCAGACAGAGAGCGAGAGACAGACAGACCGAGAGAGACAGACAGACAGACAGAGAGCGAGAGACAGACAGACCGAGAGAGACAGACAGTCAGAGAGTGAGAGAGAGACAGACCGAGAGAGACAGACAGAGAGCGAGAGAGACAGACCAAGAGCAGACAGACAGACAGAGAGACAGACCGAGAGAGACAGGTAGACAGACAGAGAGCGAGAGAGAGACAGACAGCCAGAGAGCGAGAGAGACAGACCGAGAGACAGAAAGACAGAGAGCGAGAGAGACAGACAGACAGACAGAGACAGACCGAGAGAGAGACAGACAGAGAGACAGTCCGGCAGACAGAGAGCGAAAGAGAGACAGACCGAGAGAGACAGACAGACAGAGAGCGAGAGAGAGACAGAGAGAGAGACAGTCCTACAGACAGAGCGAAAGAGAGACAGACCAAGAGAAATAGAAAGCGAGAGAGCATATCTTTAAAGTTAATCATCAATACACATCTCCATCATAATAATACCCTTTACACGCGTGCTCTGATGCTGTGCTGCACATAGCTGCATCATGAACAAAATGAACAATGGACTACTTCCTGCTGTACAAAGCAGAAGACTGGCTCAGCGGAAGGAGAATGAGGCCTGCTCACACTTTGATCTTTGGGCTCCTTATCCTTTACACATTCCAACAACCATAGGCCATCACGCCAGTGCCAAATTTAGACTACGCGAGACCCTAAGACAGTAGTTCTCAACCTTTTGACATTCAAAAATTACTCTTTTTTTTCCCTCGAACACGTATAAACTGTTGATTACCATATGAACTATAATATGGCACTGCCATTAACTTTTTTTTTTATTCAATAGATGAAACTTAATACCAAATTCGATAATGCTTCGAGGACTACAGGTTGAGAACCACTGTCCTAAGCTGGAGAAACACCCCCCCCCCCCCCTGTAAAAAGTTGTCAGGGTTTTCAAGAGAAATGTAACCCGATGCAAAAGTAAAAACGTCCCCCCCCTCCCTCCCATCTGTTTTCACTCACTAGGACCCCTCGAAGCCTTCGGGGCCCTACATCTTTTTGTGACTCTTACGCTTAGAAAATATGGGCACTAACACCATATCCTTATGTGCCTCTAAGGCATGACAGGATTACCTTTTTTACAATTACTTTTTTTACCTTTTTTTAGCTTGTCTTCTGTGAGCACACAGCTTTCCCATGGAGGGTGAGGGGGGAGGGGGAGGGGATGAGGAGGCTGTCCTGTTTGCCAATCGGCGAGCCATAGCTGACCTGCTAGCGCCAGACCTGGTGAACCTTAGCTGACCAAGACCCCGACATACTTCTCCACTGGCATCCCCAGTAGCAGCCTGACTAACAGGGCAGGGATCGCCATAGTTCCCATGGCGGTGGAGTCTGGTAAAGAGGTTGTGCATTCCACTCAGGAGCTGGAAAAAAATAAGCCCTGTACCCCGTTCCCTATCCGACACGATGCTGTGCCTCAAGACCTTCATAGCATCGGCGTCAAAGAACACCTGCTCGCAGTTCCAGCGAGGTGAAAGTAGAAGAAGAAGATGCATCATTCCCTGAATCTTTCTATGACTATCAAAGCCTGCTCTGAATCTTTCTATGACTATCAAAGCCTGCTCTGAATCTTTCTATGACTATCAAAGCCTGCTCTGAATCTTTCTGTGACTATCAAAGCCTGCTCTGAATCTTTCTATGATTATCAAAGCCTGCTCTGAATCTTTCTGTGACTACCAAAGCCTGCCCTGAATCTTTCTGTGGCTATCAAAGCCTGCCCTGAATATTTCTATGACTATCAAAGCCTGCTCTGAATTTTTCTGTGACTATCAAAGCCTGTCCTGAATCTTTCTGTGACTGTCAAACATATACTGAATCTCTCTGAAAGTAAAAAGACTGGTCTGAATATGTCGGGGACTGTCAGTTCTACCTTATATCTTATTACGGCTATCAAGTTGGAACTGACAACAAACATATACTGAATCTCTCTGAAAGTAAAAAGACTGGTCTGAATATGTCGGGGACTGTCAGTTCTACCTTATATCTTATTACGGCTATCAAGTTGGAACTGACAAGATATGTGGCGAGATCCAAGTTCCGATCAGGCTACATTACACGTTTAAAAGGACCACTTAACAACTATTTTTGAAGTCCTTTAGAAAGATCTCTTTCTGTCACCTCCTGTGTGATCATGGGTTCCTTTCACCGATGAACGCCACTAATGTACAGACAACCGGCATGCTTTCACGACACAGCCGTATAAGTTAAGATCCGAGCTAAGATTTAAGACTGAATCAATCTAAATCTTACTGTTAGCTTGACAAAAGACTATTGATCTTAGATGGCGAATCTTCGACGGCAAAATGGAAGCTTTTATTTGGTGGTCTAACAAACGCCAGCAAGGAAACGCAAATTACTTCATCGATCCAACCTTCTTATTATTAAACGCGGGTGTTTACTTTGTTTTCACGTTGATTCACGCGTTGGTATTCATCCAAGTACTTGATATAGAATATATTACAAATTTCTTAAGACGTCAGTGCTGAAGTGAAGGGAGTGTATCTCACCCTAAGTGTCTTTGGCGGGCCGTCTTTGGGTTGTAAAGAAGAGTTTATTGATGTTGGTAATAGATATTTGTGTTTAACCGAGATAAGAGAAATGTCGACTGCGGTAAAACTGATTCTAGTAATAAAGTAAATAGAGCTGTATCGCTCAGTTGTGCGAAAAAAAAAAGGATAGAAAGAGTGAGGAAAGTGGACAGAAACAAAAATGGCAGAAGGTAAGATGAGCATAATTAAACGAAAAACATACAACAATCCAATATTTCGACAGAAACCTTTTTAAAGGATCACACACAGAAACAACACAACAGATAAAAACACGAAAAAAATAGACGAAAAATGAAACACTTTGCTTTTTTTGAGATCATCCTTGTAAGCAAGACGGGGACAAAATGCATGCAAGACAGACAGGGAGGATAAAAAAAAGCTAAGTGTTTAATTCTTCGTCTGTTTTTCGTGTTTCTATCTGCCGTGTTGTTTTCGTGTATGATCCTTGAAAAAGGTCTTTGCTGAAATACTGGATTGTTGTCTGTTCATCATTTATATGTGCTCACCTTGCTGTGTGCAAATCTTGTTTCTGTCCACTTTCCTCACTTCTTTTGTCTCTTTTTGTAAAAATGAATCATACAACTTCTGTCTTATACACAAAGCAGGCGATTACACGGTGTAAAGATGTATTTAAAGTTCCTGGAGACTGCATGATCTATGGAAGTCATGGGAGTCAATCCTGTAAATAAAAAAAACTATTGAAATGTTAAAGCTAGCAACCTAGCATTCTGAACAAGTCAATATTAGCTTCAAACTCTTCCGCTGAAGTAAGAGCACAGTACTCCGTGGCATTGGTGAAAATCTCAAAGAAGGTATGGCATCGGATTTGGAGTGGAACAGATGGCATTGGCTAGACTGAAGACCCAAAGCTGACCCCCTAAAAAGGAAGCTAACTGACAGACCCCACCATCTTGGGGATTAAGGAGAACCCCCGTTTCGCTAGTTAGGCTGAGCCTGATACAAGGAGCGCCAGTGAAGAGGTGGGATAGGGTTTTGGCCAGGTGTAGCCCGCCAGCCGGGATAACCGGGACGCCACTGTAGCAAAGCCATCGGTGCTCCAAGTCAAGCAGTAAGAACTTGTCTCACGTGCTGACTGTTCAATCACTCACTACATAGCAGTTTTGGCCATCATATAGTCATCTCTACATTGTAGAGTCCTTGTTGTTTTCGATCAGTTCAATTACTTTTCTCTTTCTATGCCGCTTGGTCATCCGCTGGGATGCTTTTCTTTTACTGATAAAAGTTAGTTGTTTTTTTTTAAATCATGACACAGATGAATGGTTCCTAATTTTAGCTAGTAGGAATATATGAAAGAGATCATTTTGAATGTAACTGTCGGGTAACCAATGACGCGTAACCAAGGTCTAGAGGTATTTAACTCTTAGACTGCCCTCTCTAAATGATTGCTCGTATCATATCTTTAACCCTTAACCTCGCTCTTGACGTACTTCAGTTGTTTTGAAAGGCAAGAATCCGTGTTTACTTGTATCGTGTGGGATGACGCCAGAGAAACGTTAAATGCCCCCAATCTAAAGAGTTCTTTAAAAAAAAATCGATACCTAGAATGTATAATTTCTTATAGAAACCGTAAACCGTGCCAATAACCACGGCAGTTTATGGCAAGTGGATAACTGGATATTTTCATTTCAGTGGAAATACTTTTGCCTCCAACAATTCATCGTTATCCTGGGAATAGTTTGACGGGGGAATAGGGGTAAGTAGATGTGAATTGGTGTGTTTTTTTTAGAAGTAAGTAACTTAGTAGTAAGTAACTACAAGAATGTAGAAGGTTGGACAGTAAAGAGGATTAAACAGAGAAAACTTAAATATTTTGGACATATTAAACGCCATGAGAATTTAGAGAAGACTGTATTGGAAGGGTACGTAATGGGAAAAAGAAAGAGAGGAAGACCTTGGCGAAGATGGCTCCAAGACATCGTTGATAATCTGCAAATGGACGCATCAGCAGCAGGGCATATTGCTTAAAACCGAGAGGCTTACAGGAGAGCTATTAGGGAGGCAAAGTTCCACAAGGAACATGCAAATAATTGACCAAACTTAGCAGGTAAATCGAGCTCAGTACAGGGGCAAACGTTTAGTTCAAATTTTTATTATATTAAAATTGTGGATTCATAGTAGTGCTCTTTAGTGAAACAACGGATGGGATGTTATTACCTCTGTCCCCGACTTACGTTCATTCGACTAACGATAATCCGTTTTTACAGCTTGTTTGATATTTTATTCTTACTGCTGTTAAATCAGTCTATTTTTTATATATTAAATATGAACACTTTGTATTTTTTTTTAATACTCACATCTTGTGTGGCTACTTAGTAACTCAGTTTCAGATCAGAGGTGAATGTGAATTTTGAATGTGGGGGGGGGTGGGGGGGGGTGGGAGCAAATGAACAAAACGCACACATTACAATTTTCGACTTACGATTTTTGTCTCTCTAAGACAAATTCAGAACCTAACCCCATGATAAGCACGTAGAGGCCAGAACGGAGGTAGGAGTGGTGGGGGGAGGAATGGGCCATTTGGCGTGGGCCCAAGATTTTGAGGGGGCCTCCTACCCTGGCAGAAGCAAAGAGAACGAACATTAATGTACAATTGTTATTATTATTATTATTTTAATTATTATCATCCTTATTAATTTATTCTGTTCCGTTATGTGCGCGGGCGTCATGTACGCAGCTTGTACATGTTCATACCCACACATAAATCATATGTATTTAGCACTGATACTAATAATGAGGAGGTTTAAATGGGGGAATGGGAGAGGGGAGGGGGAGAGTCTACGTTTCCCATCTACCCCTAGGTCTGTTACCAAGTTTACGCCTGCCTGGACACGTGCACACACACACACCACGCCTATGTGTGTATGTATGATTGTATGTATATGTGACCGTATGTATGTATGATTGTATGTATGTGTGTATGATTGGATGTAGATTGTACGTATGATTGTATGTATGATTGGATGTATGTATGATTGTTTGTATTATATATGTATGTATGATTGGATGTATGTATGATTGTATGTATGTATTCCTGTCCAAATCATGATAGTGTCATACCGTTATATCGTTATCGTCGTCGTTGCCCTTATTTTCAATCTTCAGGTATATCATCAGTTATATCATCAGTTATATCATCAGTTATGGGTTTCAGTATACCCTTTCGATATGATCAAAATATAGTAAATGCGCTTTTAAACCTTTTTAGTGTTTCTCTTATCACGTTCAGTTGAACTAATTCTTCCTTGAGTTAGTGGAGGAGGTCAATGAATTTGTATACCTTGGCAGCAGAGTAGTAGAAAATGGAGACAGCACAGAGGACATCAACAGCAGACTTACTAGAGCAAACCAGGCTTTTGCAATGCTACAGAATATATGGAAATCAAATAAACTAAGCATAAATATGAAAATCAGGATATTTAAGAGTAATGTTCTAAGTGTACTGCTCTATGGAAGTGAATGCTGGAAAATCACCAAAACCACAGAAAACAAGTTGAATTCTTTCCAGACTAAATGTTTACGTAGAATTAAAAAAATATTTTGGCCAAACACCATAAGAAATAACATCTTATTGGCAGAAATGCAGATGAAACCACTGACAACAATTATTGAGGAAAGACGCTGGCGATGGTTGGGACATGTGCTCCGAATGACTGACAACTCACTACCAAAAATAGCACTAAGATGGACACCACAGGGGAGCAGAAGTAAGGGTAGACCAAAAGAGACATGGAGAAGAACAACAGAAAGGATGTTGAGCAATAGAGGGCTCACCTGGGCAAGAGCAGAAAAAAAGGCGAAAGACAGGCATTTGTGGAAAACCCTTGCGGAAGCCCCATGTGCCCTGGGCACTTAAGGTTCAGAGAGAGAGAGAGAATTCTTCCTTGTGTTTGTCTGTCCATGGATACACTTGGATATTCAGAATTCATCGGTCACTGCTTTCTTTTCCATCTCCCCCCCCCCCCCAAATAATATTGTCGAAGATGTCATATCCTATGAAACGCAGAGTGTAAACATCATTGTCTTATTTGTAAGCACTTTTTTCTTGATGATGATGATGATGATATATAAAACGTTTGTTACTTAATTCGAAGTTTTATGGTCTACAGTTTATTTTCGCCAATTACAAGATAAAATGAGATTCTTGAGAAGAATTCTTGGAATATCAAGAATGGACAGAATCAGAAATGATGTAATTAGATACAAAGTAGGAGTTGAACCTTTTATGAACTATATTAAAAAAAACAGCAGATAAAATGGTTCGGTCATGTGTCACGACTACCAACAGAACGTGTACCACAGAGAGCAATGTTTTACAGACCACACAAAGGCAGAGGAAGGGGCCGCCCATGCAAACGATGAACCGATGGTATAGCAGAGTCCCTGAACATCTCAATGTACGAAGTCAACAGGCGAGCCATTGGGAGACAATTGTATGCTTACATGCGTGACGCTGACCACATCACCCTCTAGTGTGTTGGCAGGCGTGACTCTGACCACATTACCCTTTAGTGTGCTGGCAGGCGTGACTCTGACCACATCGCTCTCTAGTGTGCTGGCAGGCGTGACACTGAACACATCACCCTCTAGTGTGCTGACAGTCGTGTCTCTGACCACATCACCCTCTAGTGTGTTGACAGGCGTGACACTGACCACATCACTCTCTAGTATGCTGGCAGGCGTGACTCTAACCACATCACCCTCTAGTGTGCTGGCAGGCGTGACTCTGACCACATCACCCTCTAGTGTGCTGATAGGCGTGACTCTGACCACATCACCCTCTAGTGTGTTGGCAGGCGTGACTCTGACCACATCATCCTCTAGTGTGCTGATAGGCGTGACTCTGACAACATCACCCTCTAGTGTGTTGACAGGCGTGACACTGACCACATCACTCTCTAGTATGCTGGCAGGCGTGACTCTAACCACATCACCCTCTAGTGTGCTGGCAGGCGTGACTCTGACCACATCACCCTCTAGTGTGCTGATAGGCGTGACTCTGACCACATCACCCTCTAGTGTGTTGGCAGGCGTGACTCTGACCACATCATCCTCTAGTGTGCTGATAGGCGTGACTCTGACAACATCACCCTCTAGTGTTCTGACAGGCGTGACACTGACCACATCACCCACTAGTATTCTGACAGGCGTGACTCTGACCACATCACCAACTAGTGTGCTGGCAGGCTTGACTCTGACCACATCACCCTCTAGTGTGCTGGCAGGCGTGACTCTGACCACATCACCTCTAGTGTGTTGACAGGCGTGACACTGACCACATCACTCTCTAGTGTGCTGATAGGCGTGACTCTGACCACATCACTCTCTAGTGTGCTGGCAGGAGTGACGCTGACCTCATCATTCTCTGATGTGCTTCATAGCGAAAAATGTTGCACAGGTAACACAGGTACTGACTGTGTACATGTGACCCATCTAGAAGATCTTGATTTTCCAGATGACATAACTCTTATATCAGTGACAATGTGAAATCGATCCAAGAGAAAACAGATACCCTGTCTTCACTGGCTAGCAAAATAGGACTTGAAATTAACAGGGAAAAAAATAGTGAAACTTCCCATTAATCAAGAAGGAAAAATGTACATAGAATGAACAGCTGTGGAAGAAGTACAGCAATTTGCGTACCTCGTCAGCTACATAGACCAGGGATGGTGACACCAGAAAGGAAGTCAGAACTGCAAAAATAGCATTGACCTTCAAGGAGAATAAAGACACTAACAACATACCCAGCAGATGTCTCCATGGCGTGATAGATCTAGCTTTACCTTACAAGATGTCCCCACCTTACACCACTAGCCCACCCCCTATACACACTCATATTGTTAAAAGATGATCATTTAAACAGATCTGAATGTTTCAAACAACGAATGTTTTGTATTTGCTCCATTTCAGGTTCCCTCGAGAAAGAGACAAGATGGCAGTGCTCTGTATCGTAATGGTGCTATTGGCCGCCATCATTAATCTGTCCAAGCAGTCGGTAAAGTTGGACATTTGTTGTTTATAAATTACAGCTCTAAGACTGCTAAAAGAGGTTATATTTGTTACAATAAAACGAATTTGTGACATAAGGTTGTTGTTGTTGTTGTTGTGTCTACATGGAACTGCGAGACTTACAGTATTGAGGTCACAGCGTCGTATCAAATAGAAAGTGTATTTCGGGGCTAATTTTGCGGACCTGGAGTGAAGCTAAGACATAGTTCAGTGTTTATTTGTTTATTTTTATTACGTCGACAGGTCGACGAAAACTCTGACACCGATACTAAATTAGAGGTGACCAGGAATCACTTTAGCAACTGGTTTATTCGGTTTTCCATGTACAAACGGATAATCGATAGAAATACGGTAGAGTAGTTCGTATACTGTACTTGGAACTGCAGAAAAGTAGAAATCAAACCAGCTGCAAATACGAGTGGAACTACATGCTGGCGGGCACCATTGGTGATAAATAAGAGTGGAACTGTTTGCTGGCGGGCACCATTGGTGATAAATAAGAGTGGAACTGCTTGCTGGCGGGCACCATTGGTGATAAATAAGAGTGGAACTGTTTGCTGGCGGGCACCATTGGTGATAAATAAGAGTGGAACTGTTTGCTGGCGGGCACCATTGGTGATAAATAAGAGTGGAAATACTTGCTGGCGGGCAATAGTGGTAACCCTGTCGCCCGGTCTCGTCCGGACTGAGAACAGCCTGTTTTCTGGATGTAGTCCAGGAATTCTAGAAGGTGCTGAACCCAGCATTCCATCTTTGGTAGAAATGTGGTTTTGGAGAAAGATGCAATAAATACACTGGGACAGAAAAAAAATGTGACATGAGAGAAGTTTCTGAACAGCGAAAACTAGTCAAAGTTATAAGAAAAGACAATCAAAACTTCTATAGCATGTCATGAGAAGACAGAAGTTAGAGAACTTGGAGAATTCAAGGAGAGGACGGTCAAGAGAAAAAAAAAGATACGTCAGTGGACTGACCAAGTGATGTGGAACCCCCACCCCATACACATTCACATACACATTCTTCACACACATACACACGCGCTCCGACGCACACGCACGCGTACATACGCACACACGCGCGAGCACACACAGGCACACATGTGTAGTGAACACTAGTGGGAAAATATGCATGAAAATTTCAATTTTTTTAATTATAACGAAAATGTATCCATGATTTGAAGAACTGGTATATACAAGAAATCTATGAGCAACTGGTGTAGTGGATGGAGTACACACCCGCCCATCGGAAGGTCCCTGGTTCGGTTTCGCACTCGGGAGGAATTTTTTTCCGACCAGTCGGCACTGGGCTCAACCCAGCTTAAAAAAATTGGTACCTGGGGCTTCTCTACATGGGACTTCCCTAGGAAAACAAAGGCAGTGAGGACATGTGCTAGCACCTCTACCTGGGACTTCCCTAGGAAAACAAAGGCAGCGAGGACATGTGCTAGCACCTCTACCTGGGACTTCCCTAGGAAAACAAGGGCAGTGAGGACAGGTGCTATCATCTCTACCTGGGACTTCCCTAGGAAAACAAATGCAACGAGGACAGGTGCTGGCATCCCTACCTGGGACTTCCCTAGGAAAACAAAAGCAGTGAGGACAGGTGCTAGCATCTCTACCTGGGACTTCCAGAGGAAAACAAAAGCAGTGAGGACAGGTGCTAGCATCTCTACCTGGGACTTCCCTAGGAAAACAGAGGCAGCGAGGACAGGTGCTAGCATCTCTACCTGGGACTTCCCTAGGAAAACAAAGGCAGTGAGGACATGTGCTGGCACTACAGATTCTGTAGTGGCCTAGATACGTGAAGGTTCTGAACATTTTACACTTCTACCGCATGCAAATGCTACTGGACATAGAGATAGATTAGGCCTGTAAGTCGAAAAGTCAACATTTAAATATTTTGTTTCATTGACAGCAAAACATACCCCCGCCTCCAGTGAACACACAAAACGCCATAGATTTACAGCTGAACGAAACAGAACATCGCTACACCATGCTCGGCACGCCTCCACTTGGAAGCTGCGCGGACGGAGATAATGATCAGACGAGGTCGTTCATACAGTCAGTGTCCCCGAGCTCCCTGAGAAAGTGCTTCCGTGATCTCCCCTGCCCGGGTGGTGCCAATGGATCAGGTAAGTGTCGTTGGTTTAACGCGCTGTCTGTAGCCCATAAGATGTGACGAGAGAAGAAATGAATATATATATTACTTAAAACTGGCCAGGAGTGAGTTCACGCAACCTTTTTTCTCTCTCTGTCCAAGCACTTAACGCCCGTATTAAGCGCTTTCTTTACACGGCTCTTAGTATATGTATATATAATCTGAAAGAAGAAATTTTAAAATAGAATTGAATATTTTTTAGAAAAAAAAAAAATGAAAGAGAAATGCTCGAATCTGTAAACAGAAAGTACGGCATCTGCTGTTTTCTAGAAAGCTTTAACTATTGTTAGAGCAATGTGAAGTACGATTATTTTATGGTTACTTCCCTTTGACCGTAAAGTGGTTGAAGGCGGCAGAGACTGCATGCTCCAAAAAAATTATACAGATACTCGGTGTTGAGTTTGTAGTGTTTTGTTTGTTTATTTTAGAAGCAAAGACGGCTCCTCTGGATTTATAGTGAATTTATAAATACCTGAGAAGAAGAACTGGTCAAGATCTTATCTTACTCTGCGGCAGTTTTCCGAAAGACACTTTTCTCTTACTTCAGCCCCGCTGTCGGAGTAAGGATCTTAGCGTTTCCAATGCTGGTAGAGCTTTGCAGAGCAGCTAGGGCCGTAGAGAGTAAGATGAGATCCCAGGGCCAGTTACTATCTGACCCCCTAACCAAATACGAGTATAATTTTTTTTTTTTTTAAAAAGAGAGAAAAACAAGGCCACGGGGCCCCTCAAAAGCCTGAGGAACTCGGGGGTACAAACCCGTCGTCGGGGTCTAATCCGGGCTGAGAGCAGCCTGTTTTCTGGATGTAGTCCAGGAATTCTAGAAGGTGCTGAACCCGACATTCCATCATACACGATGGCTATGTCCCACCACCCCAAAGACATGTTCTGCGAAGACTATGAAGTCCACAATAACACTGAGATCATGCAGCAACATTGAGATCATACACGATGGCTATGTCCCAACAGCCCAAAAGACATGTTCTGCGAAGACGAAGAAAGTCCACAATAACACTGGGATCATGCAGCAACACTGAGATCATACAACAACAGTGGGATCACACAACAATCCTGGGATCACACAACAAAACTTTTCTTGCTCAATCAGTAAATTAGCGCTGCCTGCCTATGCGACTAATATTAAATCATTTGTTCTGGAGCAAGTCTTGCACACATGTACTTTCTACAGAGTCTAAACTTGGCTCTAGGAAATGAGCACGTATAGAAAAAGAAACCCTATTTACTTCTTCTTCTTCTGAATTGTGAACAGATGTGGGTCTCTAATTATATATATTTGCTGGCCTGTGGACCTCCAATAATCCTACCTTGGACCACTGCCCTAGTATATATTGTAGAAAGGCTGTCACTGACCTGACTCTCCGAGATGTACACACATGCTACTGTTCGGCTCCGTTTTTCACTGCAGGAGAATGAAAGGAGTAAATAAACTATTAGTAATCAGAGCTTGCATGCTTACCCCCATCTCAATGTACACACAGATTACTGCCTATTTTACGTGCCCGACCAAGCAACTCTCCGGTATGCCAGCACGCAGACGATATCACTCACCATGGGTTGCACAGACGATGCAGAACCGGTAACAAGTGTGACCTATACAATCAAGGTTGTACCAAACACGCCTCCACAATTTGACCCGCCTGCACCTTTGACAGGTAAGATCAGAGATTCGAACTTTCGACTTTCTGTGCTGAAAGATATAATTAATGTCTGAATAAAACTCTTTCTCTCTCTCTCTCTTTTTCCTGAATGCAACAAAAAACAACACTCCAGCTCTGTACTGTAACATCACAGACAGAAAACGTTAGTGAACACAAAACGCTGGAACTCACTATAGACCAACATCTGACCTGGAACGCGTATGTGTACAAGCTAACAAAACTCACTGCACAAAAAAAGTACAAAAGTTAGCCAAAATTAAGCACTTCATTGATGAAGACACTAGGAAGACATACTACACATCACACATACAATAATAAATAGACTATTGCTCAACAATTTGGGATGGTCGCTCTATGTCAAATATAAAGAGCCTTTACTCACTTCAAAAGCGAGCGGTAAAGCTTATTAGTGACAAAGAACACGCGCAGACGACACATCAACACAGACATCTCAGAAGTCTGCCTCTCAAAACTAGATTCGTTTTCAACAAAGCCAAGCTACCACATCCAATTCTAACACATAATGTCCCGTTTTATCTAAGAAAACTGTTTAAATGTAACCCAAAGCTAGCACGTCGAATTCTAACACATAATGTCCCGTTTTATCTAAGAAAACTGTTTAAATGTAACCCAAAGCTAGCACGTCGAATTCTAACACATAATGCCCCGTTTTATCTATGGAAACTGTTTAAATGTAACCCAAAGCTAGCACGTCGAATTCTAACACATAATGCCCCGTTTTATCTATGGAAACTGTTTAAATGTAACCCAAAGCTAGCACGTCGAATTCTAACACATAATGTCCCGTTTTATCTATGGAAACTGTTTAAATGTAACCCAAAGCTAGCACGTCGAATTCTAACATATAATGCCCCGCTTTATCTAAGAAAACTGTTTAAATGGAACCCATTTAATACACATTGAATTCTCTGTATATATTTTTCTGTATTTCTTTGCATGTTTTCTTAAATCTCTCTGCTTATATAGTTTTAGAAGTTCACATACACACAAACACACAGACACACACGCATGCACGCACGCACACCCACACCCACACCCACACACACACCCACACACACACACCTACACAGAGAGAGAGAGAGAGAGAGAGAGAGAGAGAGAGAGAAGATGAATAGTTTTCTGTAAGGTACACTCAGGTAGAAGTTCATGTTCCATTGAGGCCAATTCGATTTCTTTCAAATAATAATTTTCGAATTTCGAATTATTCGACCGAATACGAATTCGAATTGAATACTCAAAGCAACTCTGTTATTTTAAGTATATATAGGAATACAAAAACTGTTTACTTTGTACGACGCACGGAGTACAAGCACTACTTTGCACAGAATTACATTACAGACGCCTATTACATTACATATAGATATACTGTTACATTACATACAGATATACTATTACATTACATATAGATATAAAGTGATATATGGCACACTAACAAGAATTGCGTGCATAGCGTTTATCTATGTTGAAACACTGCAGCTTCAAAGACGATCAACGGGTTGTCTACAAAGCCGGGTACCTCGCTATACAAGGTGGACACCCAAGATATCGATGATGACGCAGTTACCTGTTCCATGACCACTGATCCTGACACGCCATATTTGACTATAAGTCCTGGTAAGTGTTTCATATGTTATATGTACATATAACTTAAGAGCTCGATTCTCTGAGTCAGAACGTAGAGACGTAGGCTGAACATTCAACGAGTGGCTTTCTCTGACTTTCAGAAATGTATTGAAGAAACAGGTTGGTCCACCAGATTCCTCCACTCATGGGGTTTCTGTTTGTTAGGGTTTTGAAGATTTTGTAGTTTATGGGCCTGAAACGACATGAATGCAGTGTGACACAGGTAAGATGGCAGGAGAACATATTTTGTAAGAGTGGAACCACATCAAGGTGCAGAGGAAACAGGCGTGACCAAAGTCTGTATCAGTTCAGAAGAAGATTTACGGGGATGTACAAGAGTTCCAGCTGACCGCGGATTACTTAAAAAAGGAAACAAGTCGACGTCTGGGAATCGACCGAAGAAGAATGGGGAGGAGGAATTTGGAGGAAGATGAGGATGAGGAGGGGGCAGGAATCAGGGCAAAAGTGATAGCTGTAGAAGTGGGAGCAAGAGGATTCGTAGCAACATCAGCATATGACCTATGTAAGCAACTGAGCATAAAGGGACAAGCAAGAGCAAGGGCATTGAGAAACCTTTCAGAAACAGCAGAAAAGGCTTCATGCTGGCTGTGGAGTATGCGAAACAAGCATTGGGAACATAAGTAATTTCATTTGCCACAACTAATACCAGTCCTCCGTAGCTAAATCGCTAAAGAAGCACTTCAAAAAAGTGCAGTGGCAACTGGAAGATCATAGGTTCAATCCCGGGACCGGGTGAAAAAAAAAGCAACAACTCACAAGACCTCTGGGAGTCATGACCCACCCCCCTTAGAGTGTCAGGAGTTTAATAGGGCCGAAAAACTTGTCTGAGGGGGGGTACTTCCTCTGATGATCTGAAGGAGTTGTGTTGTTGTTCCGCTGTCTATGGTAGAGAGTTTCCTGCATAATGCCCCGTCTTATCTATGGAAACTGTTTAAATGTAACCCATTTAATACACATCGAATTCTCTGTATATATTTTTTCTGTATTTCTTTGCATGTTTTCTTAAATCTCTCTGCTTATATAGTTTTAGAAGTTCACACACACAAACACACACACGCACGCACACACCCACACACCCAGAGAGAGAGAGAGAGAGAGAGGGAGAGAAGATGAATAGTTTTCTGTAAGGTATATTCAGGTAGAAGTTCATATTCCACTGAGGCCGAACACGAATTCGAATTGAATACTCAAAGCAACTCTGTTATTTTAAGTATGTATAGGAATACAAAAACTGTTTACTTTGTACGACATACGGAGTACAAGCACTACTTTGCACAGAATTACATTACAGACGCCTATTACATTACATATAGCTATACTATTACATTACATACAGATATACTATTACATTACATATAGATATAAAGTGATATATGGCACACTAACAAGAATTGCGTGCATAGCGTTTATCTATGTTGAAACACTGCAGCTTCAAAGACGATCAACGGGTTGTCTACAAAGCCGGGTACCTCGCTATACAAGGTGGACACCCAAGACATCGACGATGACGCAGTTACATGTTCCATGACCACTGATCCTGACACGCCATATTTGACTATAAGTCCTGGTAAGTGTTTCATATGTTATATGTACATATAACTTAAGAGCTCGATTCTCTGAGTCAGAACGTAGAGACGTAGGCTGAACATTCAACGAGTGGCTTTCTCTGACTTTCAGAAATGTATTGAAGAAACAGGTTGGTCCACCAGATTCCTCCACTCATGGGGTTTCTGTTTGTTAGGGTTTTGAAGATTTTGTAGTTTATGGGCCTGAAACGACATGAATGCAGTGTGACACAGGTAAGATGGCAGGAGAACATATTTTGTAAGAGTGGAACCACATACAAGGTGCAGAGGAAACAGGCGTGACCAAAGTCTGTATCAGTTCAGAAGAAGATTTACGGGGATGTACAAGAGTTCCAGCTGACCGCGGATTACTTAAAAAAGGAAACAAGTCGACGTCTGGGAATCGACCGAAGAAGAATGGGGAGGAGGAATTTGGAGGAAGATGAGGATGAGGAGGGGGAGGAGGAGAAGATAACGACGATGACGAAGAAGAAGAAGAAGAGAAGAAGAAGGAGGAGAAGAAGAAGGATGAGGATGAGGAGAAGAAGGGGGATCAGAAGATGACGAAGAAGAAGAAGTAACACCTCTACTGAAAAACAAAACCATCACAACTAGAATAAAAAGAGCACAGTACAACACAATCGTTTCTCCTTCCCTCCACTCCCACTATCCCCCCCCCCCCCACACACACACACACATAGCTCTGTGCTAACAATTTCGAACATGGACACTAACAGCAAAACACAAAAATCATCACGACAGAAATGAGATGGTCAAGGAGAGAATTAATCGCAACGAAGAAGAGACCAAATTAGAAACGGCACTATAAGGGCAAGGGTTGACGTGACACCAGGTATTTACACTAGATCCAGAAACAGCCTGTCAAATGCTTTGGCTATGTTTAACGGCTATCTCCAGACAATTTACCACATAACGCATTCATGCTAAGAACTGTAGGAAACAGAGAGAGAGAGAGAGAGAGAGAGAGCACGCACCAAGGGGATGGAGAGAGGACATTACAGAAATCTTAAATACCCCCATTATATCAAGGAAATCACCGAGTCCTATCAAGAAGTGTATTTGTTTCTTCAACACTGAAAGGTTTATGAGGAAAAGATAAGGCAAGACAGATCCAGTTTATTAATATATATCTCTAGTGTAATTTTTGCATCCTAACTTTTACTGAACAAAACTCACGACACATGAACATCTTTTGCTATCATTCATCGCAGACGCCATGTTTTAAGAGGAAAGTGGCGCGAAGCCTGTGTTTTTATAGTTTACTGCCGTTTAAAATTACAAACTCTCAACTGTAGTTCAAAATCAGCATTCTTTCTAGGCTGTGCAGAAACACATAAAAAGCTCGTGAAACGTTGTATGTTGCGTTACAACTGCTAGTTTAAATTTCCTGATGCTATTCTGTGTGCTACCCTGTGTCACAATAGCGCTAAAGAAAAGTATGACAGGGTTACTCGAATTTGTTTTCCTGAGTTTTTTGTTTGTTTTGTTTTGTTTATTAGAAGTTTACATTCAGTTTTTTTTAAATTTTACGTTAGCTGGCACATTTGCTTAGAAAATGATTTTTGAGAATATATTTGCACACGGTTTGAAAATTCAAATTTTGCTCACAAAGCATAAAAACATAGACTGCACATTGGTCAAAACTGTATGAAAAACCATTGAGGGCACATTTGTCAAAACTGTATGAAAAATCATTGGGGGCATATTAGTCAAAACTATATGAAAAACTATTGGGGCATATTGGTCAGAACTATATGAAAAACTATTGGGGCATATTGGTCAGAACTATATGAAAAACCACTGGAGGCACATTGGTCAAAACTATGTGAAAAATCATTAGGGCATATTAGTCAAAACTATGTGAAAAACCATTGAGGGAACATTTGTCAAAACTGTATGAAAAATCTTTGGGGGCAGATTGGTCAAAAATATATGAAAAAACCCTTGGTGACACATTGATCAAAACTATACGAAAAACCATTGGGGGCATATTGGTCAAAACTGTATGAATGTAGATATTATAGTATTTTATTTATTTTTATGTCGTTTATTATGGTTTCTTTTCAAAGAGTTAACATTTGTGGCATATGACAAGTCCACATGACTGTTCTCTAATGTTTCTTTTATACACAACAGACTGTACAATTACCTCGACCAACGACTTGAAGTATCTTTGCCAAAGCAAAGTTCGAGCGTCAGTGCTGATAACAGATGGATACAACCCGTCGGTCGGCCCCTATAATATTGACTTTACAGTTAATCGTAAGTGAACCCTGGTCTGTCATTTGCGGTTTTTTTTTTTTTTTGCTTTGGTACTTCTTAAATGTTACAGAAGACTTCTTCAAATATCATGGACACAAAAAAAGAACAAATATATCCTTACTACAAGAACTTAATATTGAAGAAGGCTGGCTAGTAAAGAGGATTAAAAGGAGAAAACTTAAATATTTTGGACACATTAAACGTCATGATGATCTAGAGAAAACCGTCTTGGAAGGGTACGGAAAATGAAAGAGAGGAAGACCAAGGCGAAGATGGCTGCAAGACGTCGTTGATAATCTGCAAATGGATGCATCAGCATCAGGGCATCTTGCTTACAAACGAGAAGCCTACAGGAGAGCTGTTATGGAGTCAAAGTTTCGCAAGGGACATGCAAAGGACTGACTGACTGACTTCTTAAATGTATTTATTATCCAGAAGAGAGCTCTTTCATCTTTTAAAACTTGGTGCAGACTTCAATTGATCCCGGCGGTGCTTGGCCACACGGGACTAACAAATCATCTTTCAAAAAATGTTCTATCTTGATCAAGTCCAGAAAATCTCTCAGTCGCTTCAGGGGCCATACTTGTTCCAGAGAACTCAGTGGCCCTTGTCTTGGGTTATATTCTCTGTCTGGACAATTTTTCTGTTAAAATCTAATCTGGTTAATTCTTTTCATTTTAACAAGTGACTTTTATTATTACAATTTTTTTTGTAAACAGATATAAATGGGTAGACTTGGATATGTGGTTGAATGAAAGGAAGGAGGAATGGATAGATGGATGGATGGAAAAGGGGATATATGGATGGATGAAAGGACAGACAGACAGACAGACAGACAGACAGACAGATAAATAAGACAGACAGACAGACTTACGGACGGACATTCAGGCAGATAGATAGATAGATAGATAGATAGATAGATAGATAGATAGATAGATCTCGAAGCTGTTTTTCCCCTTCTTAATGCCCCCAGCTTCAAACACGGCGCCGTACTGCAGCGTCCAGGACACTGTGGTCAACATTAACGAGAACATTGGCGCAGGGGCAACGGTGTTCGACATGAAAATTGTGGACCCCCAAGAGAACAGTCGCAGCACGTTGAGCACGTGGGCCACCACTGACGCTGGCCTGGAACAGTACAAGATTGTGCCCAAGTCACCTGGTGAGAAATTAAAGAGTATGATAAAGTTTATGCTGAGGAACCTTTGCTCTGAGCTAAAGAAACGCTGGCGTACTTGTATATTTTATGTTCAAACATAAACATGCATAGTCCTTGCTGGTTCTGTTTCTTCTTCTTCTTAACAAAGCTGAGCATTGTTTCTTCCTATTCTCATAGTAAATTACTGTTTCTTCCCCCCACTCCCCTCCTTTCCCGACCTTCTCCCCCAACCTTTAAGGTTTCTTTCTTTTATTGCGTAGTTAGTAACATTTTAGGTTTCTTTTCGTTTTTAAACATGTTCAAGTTTTCTTCCTTTTTTCCCTTTTTAAATTTTTTTTAAACATGGTTAGGACTTTTTTCTTTCTTTCTTTCCTATAGCTAGGGATTATTTCTTTCTGTCGTTCTTTTTTCATGGTTGTTTCTCTTTTGGTATGGCTGGAGATTTGTTTCTTTCTTGGTATGGCTAGAGATGTGTTTCATTCTTAGTATGACTGGAGATGTATTTCTTTCCTGGTGTGGCTGGAGATTTGTATCTTTCTTGGTATGACTGGAGATTTGTTTCTTTCTTGGTATGACTGGAGATTTGTATCTTTCTTGGTATGACTGGAGATTTATTTCTTTCTTGGTATGACTGGAGATTTGTTTCTTTCTTGGTATGACTGGAGATTTGTATCTTTCTTGGTATGACTGGAGATTTGTTTCTTTCTTGGTATGACTGGAGATTTGTTTCTTTCTTGGTATGACTGGAGATTTGTTTCTTTCTTGGTATGACTGGAGATTTGTTTCTTTCCTGGTGTGGCTAGAGATTTGGTTCTTTCTTGGTATGGCTGGAGATTTGTTTCTTTCTTACCCTTTGAGACAATTCTGTTGAGAGCTGGTGTTGCTCTGAATATCACATGTGGTCACTTATCCGGCAAAATCTCGTATCCGGAACCGATGAAGTCCCCTTGTTGCCGGTTAAGAGAGATTCCACTGTATCTAAGTAACTGGATCTCTTCTTTATATCGAATCTCGTCTATATATTGATCCCAAATGGATCTCGTCTGTATATTGATCTCAGCTGAATCTCGTCTATATATTGATCTCATCTGGATCGCGTCTGTATACCCAACCAATTAGATCTCGTCTATATATTGATCTAAATTAGATCTCGTCTATATATTGATCTAAATTAGATCTCGTCTATATATCTAGTCAACATTGCCGTATCTTGCAGTAAAAACACACAGAGATATGGTGCCATGTCTGTCTCATGCATGGTGCATATTTTTCTTGACCTGTCTGCACACTAGAGGGTGATGTGGTCATCACCACGCCCGTGCCTGGCCGCCTTTTCCTTCTCCAGCTTCAGAAGGGGGCCGAGTTTCCACAGGTGGGGTGACTGGGGCACCTCTGGCTGAACTTGACCCTCGCGACGCCTACGTGGGGGGATGAACACACTAACCACCGCGCTACTCAGAGCTCAACGTTTTCTTTAACATGAAAGAAGGGGAAAAAAAACAAAAGGTAGAACTTTGTCTGACTGTTAATCTTTGATCTTTCACACCAGGTGCTACAATTCAAACCAAAATCGACCCAAACTACGAGCGGAGTGATACAAGGACTACCAAGTTCTACTACAAACCGGACGATGGCTACTGCCAGGGAAACCAGACCTGCTCTGTCACGATCAACATTGTAGACGTCAACGAAAAACCAGAATGTCAGCCCAAGAGCTTACAGAGTCTCGAAGTCTATGAAGGGGATATTGTAAGAAATAAGAGAGCTAGAAAATATTTGCGATGCCTGTAAAGATATTTTAACATAAAGACCGGTGAAGTTCTCAGAGACTCATTGCTGGCTGCTGGCCTCAAGACTTTCAAACCCTACCCGACCAAACTCTTATCCATATCTTATTTTGCTGGGCTCCCTCCTCCCGCTTGGTCCCCCCCCCACCCAACCTCTCCCCAACAGCCTCAGCGTGGTCAGTAAGACAGCGATCGCTACAGTCTCTAAGGTGGTGGAGTCTGCTAGAGAAGCATTCTATCCGTTATTGCTTTTTTTAGCTTTTTACTATGAGACCGCAAAAATAAGTCGAGGTAACTCAATCCTCATTCCACACTCGGCATGTCTTTCAACATCCTCACCGCATCACCTGCAAAGAATATTCTGCTCTGAGTTTCAGTGAAACTTCTTCATCTTCTTCAGTCTCCCTAGAACTGTGAGCTAGCATTCTTTGCATCCGATGCTGTGAAGATTTTGAGGCACAGCATCGTGTCAGATTGGGAGCGGGTTATGCAGCTATTTTTTTTTCAGTCCCTAAGTATTTTTTTCAGTCCCTAAGTGCAGCTGAAAAGCTGGGGATGTGGGATGCTTCTTTAGCAGACTCCACCACCATGGGGGACTATGGCGATCCCTGCCCCGTTAGCCAGGCTAGGCCTGTTACTAGGGGTATCAGAGGAGAGGTGAAACAGGGTCTTGGTCAACTATGGGCCACCAAACCTGACGGTGGGATGTCAACTGTGGCTTCCCAACCCTGATGCCAGCATGTCAGCCATGGTTCGCCAACCCTGTTGTCAGCATGTCAGGCATGGTTCGCCAACCCTGTTGTCAGCATGTCAGCTATGGTTCGCTAACCCTGATGCCAGCATGTCAGCCATGGTTCGCCAACGCTGTTACCAGCATGTCAGCCATGGTTCGCCAACCCTGTTACCAGCATGTCAGCCATGGTTCGCTAACCCTGATGCCAGCATGTCAACCATAGTTCGCCAACCCTGTTGTCAGCATGTCAGCTATGGTTCGCCAACCCTGATGCCAGCATGTCAGCCATGGTTCGCCAACCCTGTTGTCAGCATGTTAACCATGGTTCGCCAACCTTGTTGTCAGCATGTTAACCATGGTTCGCCAACCCTGTTGTCAGCATGTCAGTTATGATTCGCTGACTCCGGGAAATAGAACAACAGCAGCATAATCATATGAGTCAGTGGCTCCAAAGTTGAGCGGTACCTCTGTGTATGATATGTGCGTGTATGTGTGTGTGTGTGTGAAAGTGTGGGGAGGGGAGGGGGAAATCAAGTAGACCAGGTTGGTAGGGGAGGGGAAGGAACCCCCCCCCCCCCAACATAGAAGTGCCTGGGAACTTATGATATAAAGTAGTATAAGCAGCGACGGATGAACCATCATCACCGACACATGTGGTCTAAACGTGATGTGGGTCCCCGCCCCTCCCCACAAATACCGGCCACCTCCTGACATATGACACGTGACAGCTGTGATCTATGCTGTTACTATATGACTTTAACATAAGATCGTATATATTACACAGACCAGATACAAAGTGATGCGTCAATGTCTGTTGTGTAACATAACGCGATGGTGCAGCAATAATACTTATAAATGATTGTAACGTGACAAAATAATCTGTATTTGTAGATTTTTTCCGATGCCCTCCCCCCCCCCCACCCATGCCTTTCGGGGCCCCTACACTTGGCCCTGATCAGCCTAATGTGCGTACTCCGCCACTTGGTGTGGGGCCCATACTAAGTTTAACCTACGTGAGTAATCTTTTCCTGCATTGAAGTATAATGTTATGGGGATACGTTGTTTGACGTTATTTATTATCCAACTCGTGTTACGAAATTTCATCTTCTGGATAATTTAGTTTACGAGCTGACTGATTACTCTGGTCCGAAGTTCTATGACGGTCTTCCAGCACAATCTATCCTCCGTCTTCTTAATCGTATTCGTTTGAGTGCATAGATCATCCGACCTTGCTCCTTCTGTTTTCTGTTTCGTAACCTCATAAAAAAAGAATGAGGCTGTTCCTCATTAGTATCATTACCATCCTCCTGACCTGTATAAGATCAGGCAAAGTCAGCCTGTCTGATCGGAGCTTTGTGTTCGGTGCTAATCTTCCACTGTCCCATGCGTTTTTCCTTACCAATCAGATGTACCAGGAGATGCTGAAAAGTCATGGCCTAGGTCAAGAAGGGAATGTCCTAGAGTCATGAAACTTGCGTGTTATTCCACACATTCACCCATATGTTCTACACATTTGACATATCGTTTCTCAAATTCCTTTAACCCATAAAAAAGGGTCTAATTTCTAGTCACTAAAACACTGATTCTCTGGAATCAAAGGAAAGTTTCCTTCTTTTCAAACACTTCTTAATTTTGGTAAACAGGAAATAGTCAGGCGGAGCAAGATTTGGTGAGTAGGTCGGATGATCCATGCCGGTGTTCCCTACAGTGGGCGATACCGCCCCCGCCCCCCCCCCCCCCCAACCTTAGGCGCTGGAAAGGACCATGGGGCAGTGAAAGAAAAAAAATATTAGTTGGGGGGGGGGTAGTGGAAAAAGGGGGCGGGGGAGGGTGGCGTTTAGGGAAAACGAAGCAGCATACGCTGGAAGTAATACTTCCCTTCTTAGCACTTCTCAACCTGATTTCGAGAAGCTTGTGTCCCCTACATGAATCCCATCCATTGCATTACAAGTTGAGAAAATAATGCAGTAGGTGAGTTATAAATGTAATCTTTGATAATCTTAAATTGGTTTGCTTGCTGAAGTTTTTAGTTATGTAACGCATATCTTAGTTTCATAGGTCATTGATCGAGTAGTACATGGGGGGGAGGGGGAGGAGGGGGGAGACGTTGATGATGTGGCCTGGGAGAAAAGAGAATGGCGGTCCGAAAAATTATGGGAAACACTGATCTGTGCATTCAAACACCAAATTCTACAAAACATTCAAAGTCTTGTGACTGTGGGACGTAGGTGGGCCTGATAACTTGTTAACACTCCCCTGTATTTCCTGTTCTATTTTCTTGTCAACTCCTCCTTATATTTCCTGTTCTGTTTTCTTGTCAGTACCCCCTTATATTTCCTGTTCTATTTTCTTGTGAATACCCCCTTGTAATTCCTGTTCTATTTTCTTGTCAATACCCCCTTGTATTTCCCGTTCTATTTTCTTGTCTAAACGTGATGTGTGTCCCCGCCCCTCCCCACAAATACCGGCCACCTCCTGACATATGACACGTGACAGCTGTGATCTATGCTGTTACTATATGACTTTAACATAAGATCGTATATATTACACAGACCAGATACAAAGTGATGCGTCAATGTCTGTTGTGTAACATAACGCGATGGTGCAGCAATAATACTTATAAATGATTGTAACGTGACAAAATAATCTGTATTTGTAGATTTTTCCGATGCCCTCCCCCCCCCCACCCATGCCTTTCGGGGCCCCTACACTTGGCCCTGATCAGCCTAATGTGCGTACTCCGCCACTTGGTGTGGGGCCCATACTAAGTTTAACCTACGTGAGTAATCTTTTCCTGCATTGAAGTATAATGTTATGGGGATACGTTGTTTGACGTTATTTATTATCCAACTCGTGTTACGAAATTTCATCTTCTGGATAATTTAGTTTACGAGCTGACTGATTACTCTGGTCCGAAGTTCTATGACGGTCTTCCAGCACAATCTATCCTCCGTCTTCTTAATCGTATTCGTTTGAGTGCATAGATCATCCGACCTTGCTCCTTCTGTTTTCTGTTTCGTAACCTCATAAAAAAAGAATGAGGCTGTTCCTCATTAGTATCATTACCATCCTCCTGACCTGTATAAGATCAGGCAAAGTCAGCCTGTCTGATCGGAGCTTTGTGTTCGGTGCTAATCTTCCACTGTCCCATGCGTTTTTCCTTACCAATCAGATGTACCAGGAGATGCTGAAAAGTCATGGCCTAGGTCAAGAAGGGAATGTCCTAGAGTCATGAAACTTGCGTGTTATTCCACACATTCACCCATATGTTCTACACATTTGACATATCGTTTCTCAAATTCCTTTAACCCATAAAAAAGGGTCTAATTTCTAGTCACTAAAACACTGATTCTCTGGAATCAAAGGAAAGTTTCCTTCTTTTCAAACACTTCTTAATTTTGGTAAACAGGAAATAGTCAGGCGGAGCAAGATTTGGTGAGTAGGTCGGATGATCCATGCCGGTGTTCCCTACAGTGGGCGATACCGCCCCCGCCCCCCCCCCCCCCAACCTTAGGCGCTGGAAAGGACCATGGGGCAGTGAAAGAAAAAAAATATTAGTTGGGGGGGGGGTAGTGGAAAAAGGGGGCGGGGGAGGGTGGCGTTTAGGGAAAACGAAGCAGCATACGCTGGAAGTAATACTTCCCTTCTTAGCACTTCTCAACCTGATTTCGAGAAGCTTGTGTCCCCTACATGAATCCCATCCATTGCATTACAAGTTGAGAAAATAATGCAGTAGGTGAGTTATAAATGTAATCTTTGATAATCTTAAATTGGTTTGCTTGCTGAAGTTTTTAGTTATGTAACGCATATCTTAGTTTCATAGGTCATTGATCGAGTAGTACATGGGGGGGGGGGGAGGAGGGGGGAGACGTTGATGATGTGGCCTGGGAGAAAAGAGAATGGCGGTCCGAAAAATTATGGGAAACACTGATCTGTGCATTCAAACACCAAATTCTACAAAACATTCAAAGTCTTGTGACTGTGGGACGTAGGTGGGCCTGATAACTTGTTAACACTCCCCTGTATTTCCTGTTCTATTTTCTTGTCAACTCCTCCTTATATTTCCTGTTCTGTTTTCTTGTCAGTACCCCCTTATATTTCCTGTTCTATTTTCTTGTGAATACCCCCTTGTAATTCCTGTTCTATTTTCTTGTCAATACCCCCTTGTATTTCCCGTTCTATTTTCTTGTCAACACTTCCTTGTATTTCCTGTTCCATTTTCTTGTCAACACCCTCATTGTATTTCCTGTTCTATTTTCTTGTCAATACCCCCTTGTATTTCCTGTTCTGTTTTCTTGTCAATACCCCCGTGTATTTCCTGTTCTATTTTCATGTCAACACCCCTTTGTATTTCCTGCTCTGTTTTTTTGTCAATACCCAAACACCCACTTGTATTTCCTGTTATATCTTCTTGTCAACATCTCCTGGTATTTCCTGTTCTGTTTTCTTGTCAACATCTCCTGGTATTTCCTGTTCTGTTTTCTTGTCAACATCTCCTGGTATTTCCTGTTCTGTTTTCTTGTCACCACCTCCTTGTATTTCCTGTTCTGTTTTCTTGTCACCACCTCCTTGTATTTCCTGTTCTATTTTCTTGTGAACACCTCCTTGTATTTCCTGTTCTATTTTCTTGTCAACACCTCCTTGTATTTCCTGTTCTATTTTCTTGTCAATACCCCCTTGTATTTCCTGTTCTATTTTCTTGTCAATACCCCCTTGTATTTCCTGTTCTATTTTCTTGTCAACGCCTCCTTGTATTTCCTGTTCTATTTTCTTGTCAACGCCTCCTTGTATTTCCTGTTCTGTTTTCTTGTCAACGCCTCCTATATGTGTGGGTGAAGGTGTGGGGAGGGGAGGGGGAAATCAAGTAGACCATGGTAATGGAGGAGGGGAAGGACCCCCCCCCCCCAACATAGAAGTGCCTGGGAACTTATGATGTAAAGTAGTATAAGCAGCGACGGATGAACCATCATCACCGACACATGTGGTCTAAACGTGATGTGTGTCCCCGCCCCTCCCCACAAATACCGGCCACCTCCTGACATATGACACGTGACAGGTGTGATCTATGCTGTTACTATATGACTTTAACATAAGATCGTATATATTACACAGACCAGATACAAAGTGATGCGTCAATGTCTGTTGTGTAACATAACGCGATGGTGCAGCAATAATACTTATAAATGATTGTAACGTGACAAAATAATCCGTATTTGTAGATTTTTTCCGCCATGAATCCATGCCCCCCTGCCTTTCGGGGCCCCTAGACTTGGCCCTGATCAGCCTAATGTGGGTACTCCGCCACTTGGTGGGGGGGGGGGACCTTACTAAGTTTAACCTACGTGATTAATCTTTTCCTGGATGGAAGTATAGTGTTATGGGAATACGTTGTTTGATGTTATTTATTATCCAACTCGTGTTACGAATTTCATCTTCTGGATAATTTAGTTTACGAGCTGACTGATTACTCTGGTCCGAAGTTCTATGACGGTCTTCCAGCACAATCTATCCTCCGTCTTCTTAATCGTATTCGTTTGAGTGCATAGATCATCCGACCTTGCTCCTTCTGTTTTCTGTTTCGTAACCTCATAAAAAAAGAATGAGGCTGTTCCTCATTAGTATCATTACCATCCTCCTGACCTGTATAAGATCAGGCAAAGTCAGCTTGTCTGATCGGAGCTTTGTGTTCGGTGCTAATATTCAACTGTCCCATGCGTTTTCCCTTACCAATCAGATGTACCAGGAGATGCTGAAAAGTCATGGCCTAGGCAAGAAGGGAATGCCCTAGAGTCATGAAACTTGCGTGTTACTCCACACATTCACGCATATGTTCTACACATTTGACATATCGTTTCTCAAATTCCTTTAACTCGTCAAAAAAAAAAAAAAGGTCTAATTTCTAGTCACTAAAACACTGATTCTCTGGAATCAAAGGAAAGTTTCCTTCTTTTCAAACACTTCTTAATTTTGGTAAACAGGAAATAGTCAGGTGGAGCAAGATTTGGTGAGTAGGTCGGATGATCTATGCCAGTGTTCCCTAAAGTGGGCGATACCGCCCCCGCCCCCCCCCCCCCCCAACCTTAGGCGCTGGAAAGGACCATGGGGCGGTGAGAGAAAAAATATTAGTTGGGGGGGGGGGAGTAGTGGAAAAAGGGGGCGGGGGAGGGTGGCGTTTAGGGAAAACGAAGCAGCAGACGCTGGAAGTAATACCTCCCTTCTTAGCACTTTTCAACCTGATTTCGAGAAGCTTGTGTCCCCTACATGAAAGCCATCCATTGCATTACAAGTTGAGAAAATAATGCAGTAGGTGAGTTATAAATGTAATCCTTGATAATGTTAAATTGGTTTGCTTGCTGAAGTTTTTAATTATGTACCGCATATCTTAGTTTCATAGGTCATTGATCGAGTAGTACATGGGGGGGAGGGGGAGGAGGGGGGAGACGTTGATGATGTGGCCTGGGAGAAAAGAGAATGGCAGTCCGAAAAAGTATGGGAAACACTGATCTGTGCACTCAAACCCCAAATTCTACAAAACATTCAAAGTCTTGTGACTGTGGGACGTAGGTGGGACTGATAACTTGTTAACACTCCCTTGTATTTTCTGTTCTGTTTTCTTGTCAACACCCCCTTGTATTTTCTGTTCTGTTTTCTTGTCAACACCCCCTTGTATTTTCTGTTCTGTTTTCTTGTCAACACCCCCTTGTATTTTCTGTTCTGTTTTCTTGTCAACACCACCTCGTATTTCTGTTCTGTTTTCTTGTCAACACCCCCTTGTATTTGCTGTTCTGTTTTCTTGTCAACACCCCCTTGTATTTTCTGTTCTGTTTTCTTGTCAACACCCCCTTGTATTTTCTGTTCTGTTTTCTTGTCAACACCCCCTTGTATTTTCTGTTCTGTTTTCTTGTCAACACCCCCTAGTTTTTGCTGTTCTGTTTTCTTGTCAACACCCCCTAGTTTTTGCTGTTCTGTTTTCTTGTCAACACCCCCTAGTTTTTGCTGTTCTGTTTTCTTGTCAACACCCCCTAGTTTTTGCTGTTCTATTTTCTTGTCAGCATGTCAGCCATGGTTCACCAACCCTGTTGTCAGCATGTCAACCATGGTTCGCCAACCCTGTTGCCAGCATGTCAGCTATGATTCGCTGACTCAGGGAAATAGAACAAACCACAGCATAATCATATGAGCCAGTGGCTCCATAGTTGAGCGATACCTCTGTGTATGATATATGTGTGGGTGAAGGTGTGGGGAGGGGAGGGGGAAATCAAGTAGACCATGGTAATGGAGGAGGGGAAGGACCCCCCCCCCCCAACATAGAAGTGCCTGGGAACTTATGATGTAAAGTAGTATAAGCAGCGACGGATGAACCATCATCACCGACACATGTGGTCTAAACGTGATGTGTGTCCCCGCCCCTCCCCACAAATACCGGCCACCTCCTGACATATGACACGTGACAGGTGATCTATGCTGTTACTATATGACTTTAACATAAGATCGTATATATTACACAGACCAGATACAAAGTGATGCTCAATGTCTGTTGTGTAACATAACGCGATGGTGCAGCATAATACTTATAAATGATTGTAACGTGACAAAATAATCCGTATTTGTAGATTTTTTCCGCCATGAATCCATGCCCCCCTGCCTTTCGGGGCCCCTAGACTTGGCCCTGATCAGCCTAATGTGGGTACTCCGCCACTTGGTGGGGGGGGGGGACCTTACTAAGTTTAACCTACGTGATTAATCTTTTCCTGGATGGAAGTATAGTGTTATGGGAATACGTTGTTTGATGTTATTTATTATCCAACTCGTGTTACGAATTTCATCTTCTGGATAATTTAGTTTACGAGCTGACTGATTACTCTGGTCCGAAGTTCTATGACGGTCTTCCAGCACAATCTATCCTCCGTCTTCTTAATCGTATTCGTTTGAGTGCATAGATCATCCGACCTTGCTCCTTCTGTTTTCTGTTTCGTAACCTCATAAAAAAAGAATGAGGCTGTTCCTCATTAGTATCATTACCATCCTCCTGACCTGTATAAGATCAGGCAAAGTCAGCTTGTCTGATCGGAGCTTTGTGTTCGGTGCTAATATTCAACTGTCCCATGCGTTTTCCCTTACCAATCAGATGTACCAGGAGATGCTGAAAAGTCATGGCCTAGGCAAGAAGGGAATGCCCTAGAGTCATGAAACTTGCGTGTTACTCCACACATTCACGCATATGTTCTACACATTTGACATATCGTTTCTCAAATTCCTTTAACTCGTCAAAAAAAAAAAAAAGGTCTAATTTCTAGTCACTAAAACACTGATTCTCTGGAATCAAAGGAAAGTTTCCTTCTTTTCAAACACTTCTTAATTTTGGTAAACAGGAAATAGTCAGGTGGAGCAAGATTTGGTGAGTAGGTCGGATGATCTATGCCAGTGTTCCCTAAAGTGGGCGATACCGCCCCCCAACCGTAGGCGCTGGAAAGGACCATGGGGCGGTGAGAGAAAAAATATTAGTTGGGGGGGGGGGAGTAGTGGAAAAAGGGGGCGGGGGGAGGGTGGCGTTTAGGGAAAACGAAGCAGCAGACGCTGGAAGTAATACCTCCCTTCTTAGCACTTTTCAACCTGATTTCGAGAAGCTTGTGTCCCCTACATGAAAGCCATCCATTGCATTACAAGTTGAGAAAATAATGCAGTAGGTGAGTTATAAATGTAATCCTTGATAATGTTAAATTGGTTTGCTTGCTGAAGTTTTTAATTATGTACCGCATATCTTAGTTTAATAGGTCATTGATAGAGAAGTACATGGGGGAAGGAGGAGGGGGTGGAGGAGACGTTGATGATGTGGCCTGGGAGAAAAGAGAATGGCAGTCCGAAAAAGTATGGGAAACACTGATCTGTGCACTCAAACCCCAAATTCTACAAAACATTCAAAGTCTTGTGACTGTGGGACGTAGGTGGGACTGATAACTTGTTAACACTCCCTTGTATTTTCTGTTCTGTTTTCTTGTCAACACCCCCTTGTATTTTCTGTTCTGTTTTCTTGTCAACACCCCCTTGTATTTTCTGTTCTGTTTTCTTGTCAACACCCCCTTGTATTTTCTGTTCTGTTTTCTTGTCAACACCACCTTGTATTTCCTGTTCTATTTTCTTGTCAACACCCCCTTGTATTTCCTGTTCTATTTTCTTGTCAATACCTCCTTGTATTTCATGTTCTATTTTCTTGTCAACACCCCCTTGTATTTCCTGTTCTATTTTCTTGTAAACACCTCCTTGAATTTCCGGTTCTATTTTCTTGTCAACGCCTCCTTGAATTTCCTGTTCTATTTTCTTGTCAACGCCTCCTTGTATTTCCTGTTCTATTTTCTTGTAAACGCCTCCTTGAATTTCCTGTTCTATTTTCTTGTCAACGCCTCCTTGTATTTCCTGTTCTATTTTCTTGTCAACACCCAATTGTATTTCCTGTTCTATTTTCTTGTCAACGCCTCCTTGTATTTCCTGTTCTATTTTCTTGTCAATGCCTCCTTGTATTTCCTGTTCTATTTTCTTGTCAACGCCTCCTTGTATTTCCTGTTCTATTTTCTTGTCAACGCCTCCTTGTATTTCCTGTTCTATTTTCTTGTCAACGCCTCCTTGTATTTCCTGTTCTATTTTCTTGTCAACGCCTCCTTGAATTTCCTGTTCTATTTTCTTGTCAACGCCTCCTTGTATTTCCTGTTCTATTTTCTTGTAAACACCTCCTTGTATTTCCTGTTCTATTTTCTTGTCAACGCCTCCTTGAATTTCCTTTTCTATTTTCTTGTCAACGCCTCCTTGTATTTCCTGTTTTATTTTCTTGTCAATACCTCCTTGTATTTCCTGTTCTATTTTCTTGTCAACGCCTCCTTGAATTTCCTGTTCTATTTTCTTGTCAACGCCTCCTTGTATTTCCTGTTTTATTTTCTTGTAAACACCTCCTTGTATTTCCTGTTCTATTTTCTTGTCAATACCTCCTTGAATTTCCTGTTCTATTTTCTTGTCAACAGCCCCTTGTATTTCCTGTTCTATTTTCTTGTAAACACCTCCTTGTATTTCCTGTTCTATTTTCTTGTCAATACCTCCTTGAATTTCCTGTTCTATTTTCTTGTCAACAGCCCCTTGTATTTCCTGTTTTATTTTCTTGTCAACACTCCCTTGTATTTCCTGTTCTATTTTCTTGTCAACACCCCCTTGTATTTCCTGTTCTATTTTCGTGTCAACAGCCCTTGTATTTCCTGTTCTATTTTCTTGTCAATACCCCCTTGTATTTCCTGTTCTATTTTCTTGTCAATGCCTCCTTGTATTTCCTGTTCTATTTTTTTGTCAACATCCCCTTGTATTTCCTGTTCTATTTTCTTATCAACACCCCCATGTGTTTCCTGTTCTAATTTTTTGTCAACACTCCCTTGTATTTTCTGTTCTATTTTCTTGTCAACGCCTCCTTGTATTTCCTGTTCTATTTTTTTGTCAACATCCCCTTGTATTTCCCTTTCTGTTTTCTTGTCAATACCCCCTTGTATTTCCCGTTCTGTTTTCTTGTCAATACCCCCTTGTATTTCCCGTTCTGTTTTCTTGTCAATACCACCTTGTATTTTCTGTTCTATTTTCGTGTCAACGCCTCCTTGAATTTCCTGTTCTATTTTCTTGTCAACGCCTCCTTGTATTTCCTGTTTTATTTTCTTGTAAACACCTCCTTGTATTTCCTGTTCTATTTTCTTGTCAATACCTCCTTGAATTTCCTGTTCTATTTTCTTGTCAACAGCCCCTTGTATTTCCTGTTCTATTTTCTTGTAAACACCTCCTTGTATTTCCTGTTCTATTTTCTTGTCAATACCTCCTTGAATTTCCTGTTCTATTTTCTTGTCAACAGCCCCTTGTATTTCCTGTTTTATTTTCTTGTCAACACTCCCTTGTATTTCCTGTTCTATTTTCTTGTCAACACCCCCTTGTATTTCCTGTTCTATTTTCGTGTCAACAGCCCTTGTATTTCCTGTTCTATTTTCTTGTCAATACCCCCTTGTATTTCCTGTTCTATTTTCTTGTCAATGCCTCCTTGTATTTCCTGTTCTATTTTTTTGTCAACATCCCCTTGTATTTCCTGTTCTATTTTCTTATCAACACCCCCATGTGTTTCCTGTTCTAATTTTTTGTCAACACTCCCTTGTATTTTCTGTTCTATTTTCTTGTCAACGCCTCCTTGTATTTCCTGTTCTATTTTTTTGTCAACATCCCCTTGTATTTCCCTTTCTGTTTTCTTGTCAATACCCCCTTGTATTTCCCGTTCTGTTTTCTTGTCAATACCCCCTTGTATTTCCCGTTCTGTTTTCTTGTCAATACCACCTTGTATTTTCTGTTCTATTTTCTTGTCAACACCCCCTTGTGTTCCTGTTCTATTTTTTTGTCAAAACTCCCTTTATTTTCTTCCCTGTTTTCTTGTGAACACCCCCTTCGTATTTGCTGTTCTATTTTCGTGTCAATACCCCCCCCCCCCCCTCGTTTTTGCTGTTCTGTTTTCTCTTCTCTGTGGCCGTTGGGATGAAGTATACACAACATTATTTTTACATAGACAGTGCATTTTTTGTTAGTGCGGTTCTTTGGTATGGAAAGTCAGAACCGACTGTGTGACTTGTATCTGTGACGTCGAGGTAAAGGCCCCTAATTATTATCGTGGCACACGATTTGTTTTGTCTGGGAACTGCGTTAGCGCAATGGATTAGTCACTCGTTCGCCGACCAGGCAATACATTTCCGAGGTTCAGTCAGCCTCAAGAAAAAGCGAGTACCAGGGTTAACGCTCTGGGAAGGAAGAGGAACGACGTCGCTAGTAAAGGAGTTAGTGGTGACGGCGACACTAGTCGGTAGTTTCTGGTCAACTGCTGACTTGGCAGCAGAGAACTTATGATTTGACCGTGTGCAATGACGCTGACCCACAATTCATACCTTTACTTTTGCGATTTTTGTATATAGATGACAGACCAAAAGGATTATTCTTTCTTATTCACATGCCCGTCGTTTCACTTTTTTTTTTCAGCTGGACTTTCCTTCTGGGCTGACGATACTGGACCCGGATATCAATGATGTGATTAAGTGCTCAAAAGTTAGCGGGGACAACCAGTTTACTGTTGACCCAGATACATGTAATATAAAATCACTCAACATAATTGATATTGATAAGGTAAGTTAGTATAAATGTCTACCTTAAAAAAACGACAAAGATCTGTCTGTGATCAGTAATATTTATGAATAACACGTATGTGTCTCCAGTCTATTCAGTTAGTTTCTCTCTCTCTCTCTATCTATCTATCTATCTATCTATCTATCTATCTATCTATCTATCTATCTATCTATCTATCTATCTATCTATCTATCTATCTATCTATCTATCTATCTATCTATCTATGTCTGTCTGTCTACCTACCTACCTACCTACCTACCTACTTACCTACCTACCTACCTACCTACCTGTCTGTCTGTCTATCTGTTTGTTTATATGTCCGTCTGTCAGTTAGTCTGTGTCTCTATGTCTGCATGTCTACCTTAAGTCAGAATTCTCCCTGGAAACGACGGCAGCAACCCTTCCGCCCAGGTACCCTACACACATACACACTACACACACAACACACACCAAACTAACACAGACACCTTGAAATCTTCGACGTTTACAAGACCACAATAGCGACAGTAAAACATTGCTCAACAATACCCGCCACTCGACAGAATATTCACATCCAAATATTTCATAAATGCCAGACTGCTAATCTCCCCTATTTCATCCTAGAAAACTCCGTTCAAGAATTACAAGATGGACATAAAGGTTACGGACAAGGGCGGCTTGTCAGCAACTTGTTCCGTTAGTTACACTGTTCTGGACGCGAACGATAACCCACCTCAGTTCATACAGAACCCCTACACCTTCTCGGCCACAGAGTGCACTCCCCTGGGAACAGTTATAGGTAAGGATTTACAACACTAGCACCTCACCAATCCAAAGAAGATTGTTGGAACGTGATTTCCTGTTTTATTTTCTTGTAAACATCCCCTTGTATTTCCTGTTCTATTTTCTTATCAACACCCCCATGTGTTTCCTGTTCTAATTTTTTGTCAACACTCCCTTGTATTTTCTGTTCTATTTTCTTGTCAACGCCTCCTTGTATTTCCTGTTCTATTTTTTTGTCAACATCCCCTTGTATTTCCCTTTCTGTTTTCTTGTCAATACCCCCTTGTATTTCCCGTTCTGTTTTCTTGTCAATACCCCCTTGTATTTCCCGTTCTGTTTTCTTGTCAATACCACCTTGTATTTTCTGTTCTATTTTCTTGTCAACACCCCCTTGTGTTCCTGTTCTATTTTTTTGTCAAAACTCCCTTTATTTTCTTCCCTGTTTTCTTGTGAACACCCCCTTCGTATTTGCTGTTCTATTTTCGTGTCAATACCCCCCCCCCCCCCTCGTTTTTGCTGTTCTGTTTTCTCTTCTCTGTGGCCGTTGGGATGAAGTATACACAACATTATTTTTACATAGACAGTGCATTTTTTGTTAGTGCGGTTCTTTGGTATGGAAAGTCAGAACCGACTGTGTGACTTGTATCTGTGACGTCGAGGTAAAGGCCCCTAATTATTATCGTGGCACACGATTTGTTTTGTCTGGGAACTGCGTTAGCGCAATGGATTAGTCACTCGTTCGCCGACCAGGCGACCTGACTTCGCAATACATTTCCGAGGTTCAGTCAGCCTCAAGAAAAAGCGAGTACCAGGGTTAACGCTCTGGGAAGGAAGAGGAACGACGTCGCTAGTAAAGGAGTTAGTGGTGACGGCGACACTAGTCGGTAGTTTCTGGTCAACTGCTGACTTGGCAGCAGAGAACTTATGATTTGACCGTGTGCAATGACGCTGACCCACAATTCATACCTTTACTTTTGCGATTTTTGTATATAGATGACAGACCAAAAGGATTATTCTTTCTTATTCACATGCCCGTCGTTTCACTTTTTTTTTTCAGCTGGACTTTCCTTCTGGGCTGACGATACTGGACCCGGATATCAATGATGTGATTAAGTGCTCAAAAGTTAGCGGGGACAACCAGTTTACTGTTGACCCAGATACATGTAATATAAAATCACTCAACATAATTGATATTGATAAGGTAAGTTAGTATAAATGTCTACCTTAAAAAAACGACAAAGATCTGTCTGTGATCAGTAATATTTATGAATAACACGTATGTGTCTCCAGTCTATTCAGTTAGTTTCTCTCTCTCTCTCTATCTATCTATCTATCTATCTATCTATCTATCTATCTATCTATCTATCTATCTATCTATTTATCTATCTATCTATCTATCTATCTATCTATCTATCTATCTATCTATCTGTCTGTCTGTCTGTCTACCTACCTACCTACGTACGTACGTACGTACCTACCTACCTACCTACCTACCTACCTGTCTGTCTGTCTGTCTGTCTGTTTGTTTATATGTCCGTCTATCAGTTAGTCTGTGTCTCTATGTCTGCCTGTCTATCTTAAGCCAGAACTCTCCCTGGAACCGACGACAGCAAAATTTCCGCCCAGGAACCCCTACACACATACACACTACACACACAACACACACAGATTCACACACACCAAACTAACACAGACACCTTGAAATCTTCGACGTTTACAAGGCCACAATAACGACAGTAAAACATTGCTCAACAATACCCGCCACTCGACAGAACATTCACATCCAAATATTTCATAAACGCCAGACTGCTAATCTCTATCTCATCCTAGAAAACTCCGTTCAAGAATTACAAGATGGACATAAAGGTTACGGACAAGGGCGGCTTGTCAGCAACTTGTTCCGTTAGTTACACTGTTCTGGACGCGAACGATAACCCACCTCAGTTCATACAGAACCCCTACACCTTCTCGGCCACAGAGTGCACTCCCCTGGGAACAGTTATAGGTAAGGATTTACAACACTAGCACCTCACCAATCCAAAGAAGATTGTTGGAACGTGATTTCCTGTTATAATATTATATGAAAAAAAGCCCCAACTTTAATGAGTTTAATGAATTGGTGCTTGTTTAGTTCTTTTTTTTTTTTTTGTTTTGTTCAGAAATTGACATTGTTGTATACATCCAGTTTTTTAATATCCCTGGCCATACACATTGAGAGAGGGGGTGGGGAAGTCCATCGGGTCCGGAGGTTTTTTTTTTTGGGGGGGGGAGGGAACCGAGGGTTTCTACTATTTACAGGTGGGGCCCAAGTGGATGAAAATAAAGTGGGGAAAGGTGCGGGGGTGGGTGGGTGGGTAAGAAATAGTTTTGTTCACCTGCTTACAAAATCATTCCTCTCTGCGGTCCTGTCGCTCGCTCAGTCACTCAGCGATGTTAAGCAATAAGCAAATGATATGCTTTTCACACTAAACCTATGAATCAAGTTTATTTATTCCTCGGCTAAAAGGGATAAAAGGGTATCTACCTTATCTACCTTATTCCTCGGCTAGACTGGTCCCCGAGGACTTTATTCAGCATACAACGTTACTTTCATATACTGATTTCCGATCAAAGCATTCACACCACGAACTGAGCTTTGAGAGAAGTTACCACCCTGGCGATTCACTGAAAGAGTTTTTTTATTGCTGTGTAGTTTAATATTTAATTTTTCATATGTTAATAACTCCCCCCTCCCGGGGCCCCTCAGCCGACTGGTCTTGTGGTCTCGTAACAGCTTCTTTAAGGATGGCCGAGCAAGAGTGATCAGGGATGGAGATCGACGTGCTTTGTATGGCATAGGACAGTTTTCTACACTGGATCTCCAGTTTTCTGTATTTTTTGTTGTCACGGTTCACCCGGTCCAAGTTGAATCTAGTCCATCTGTTCTTGTTATCCACCTATATGTATAGTTTTCGTTCTCCTCGGAGCCAAATGAGAGACTTTTAGTTAGTTAACTAGTTAGTTAATGTGCTAGTTAATTAATTAGTCAGTCAATTAGCTAGATAGTTAAATAGAAAGTTCGTTCGTTCGTTAGTTAATTAGTTTGTTAGTTATCTAGTTTGTTAATTAGTTAGCAAGCTAGCTAGCTAGTTAGTTAACTAGATATATAGTTAGTTTGCTAGGTAGCTAGATAGATAGATAGACAGTTGGTTAGTTAGTTAGTTAATTGGTCAGATAATTAGTTAGGTAGGTAGTAGATTATTTATGCATGTATGTATTTATTAATGGTTGTTTATTAATTGATTGATTAGTTGGCTTGTAGATCAGTTATTTAGTAATTTAGTTATTTGCTGTGTTAGTCAGTCAGTTAGTTAGATAACTAATTAGCTAGTTAGTCAGTCAGTTTGTTACTTATTTAATTAGTTAGTTAGTTAGTCAGTTATTCAGTTAATTAGTTAGTTACGTAATTAGTTAGTTAGGCAGTTAATTATTAGTTTGTTAGTTAGATAATGTTTTAGTTAGTTAGTTGGCGAGTTAGCCATTAGTTAGCTAGTGAATCATTCAGTCATTAGTTAATTAGTTAGTTAGCTAGCCAGCTAAATTTAAAGTTCGTTCATTAGTTAGTTAATTAGTTCGTTAGTTAGCTCGTTTGTTAATTAGTTAGTAAACAGCTAGCTAGTTAGGTAGTTAATGAATTAGTTAGCTAGTTAGATAGACAGTTAGTTAGCTATTTAGTTAAGTAGTTAGATAATTAGTTCGTTCGTTAGTTAGTTAGCTAAGTAGTTAGTCAGATAATTATTTAGTTAATTAGTATATTATTTATTTATTTTTGTAGTTGTTTATTTTTATGTTTTTAATTAAATGATCGGTTAATTAGCTTGTATGTCAGTTATTTAGTTATTTAGTTAGCTACTTAGTCAGTCAGTTAACTAGATAATTAATTAGTAGCTAGTTAGTTAGTTAGTTAGTTAGTTAGTACCATCATGTATGCATTCCGGACACATCCATAGGCGCTGTAATCTTGTCTTCAATATCTCGTTCAGCGCATTCATGATGATGATGATGATAATGTAAAACTGACAAACCAACTGTTGATAGTTCTGGCGTTATAAATGTATACCCATATAGGAAAGGTGGAGGCGAAAGATGATGACTCTGATTTTAACAACAACGACAAGTTCTGGTTTGGAGGCGGAACTGGAAAAACGGCCGTCATGGCGAACGGGGATGTCGTCCTGACCCAGCCTTGCCTCAACGGCGAAACTTCCACAGGTAAGTTTGGGTTCATTGACTGGAAAATGTAGGGTGGTTTCATATTTGCATAGACAATAAGACTTGAAAAATAAGAGTCAGACAAACAGTTATAAAATAGACAGACAATAAGATAGACATTCAGAAAATAAGCAGGAAGATACTGCCACACTCAGATTATAGACAGGAAAACAGTCGGACACTCAGATGATAGACAGACAAACATCCAGACATACAGATGATAGACATAATAACCATCATCACTCAGATAATAGAAAGAACAACAGTAGAAAATAAACAGATGAACTATCTACACTGTGATAATAGACAGAAAAAAAAATGGACAAAAACAGTCAGACATTCTGTTAACAGATGAAAAGTAGATAAACATTCGGATTATAGACATATAAACCGTAAACATTCAGATAATGGACAGACAAACAGTCAGACACTTTAGATAATGCGATAGATAAACCGTCGAAACTCAGATAATAAACAGGTAAAATGTCAAATAATGAAAATTCCCCTTAATCAAAACGGAAAAATACACAAAGAAGGGACAGATATTGAAGAAGTCAATCAATTTGCATACCTTGGCAGCTACATAGACCAGGATGGTGACACTAGAAAGGAAGTTGGGATCAGAACTGCAAAAGCAGCATCAATCTTCAAGAATCTTGAGAAAATATGGAATTCAAAAGTTATAAGCACAAAAACCAAGTTAAGACTATTCAATTCAAATGTAATATTCACTCTCATTTATGCATGTGAAAGCTGGAAAACAACTAAAGAAATAGAAAAGAAATTAGACTCTTCTGAAAACAAATGCATAAGGAAAATACTCGGCATCAAGTGGAACGAATTCAAGAACAATGCAGAGATAAGACAAATGACTGAACAACAACCGGCCTCATGGATGATCAGGAAAAGGAGATGGACATATGTTGGTCACATGATGAGAAGAAATGATCAGAGAATCTAAAAACAAGCTATCAAGTGGAACACAACAGGCCGAAGAAAAAGGGGCAGACCTCGTGAAACTCTGAAGAGGACATTATTAAGAGAGGCCAAGTTAACAGGCATAAAATCCTTTGATGAGGTTGAAAGACTCACCGAAGACAGGAAATATTGGCGAACTACTTTGTGAGCCCTATGTGACGTTTAACGACACGGGAAGGATATAAGATATAAGATAAGAAAATGTCAACACTCAGGTATTGGTCAGAAAAACAGTCAAGAACTCAAATAATAGACAGCAAACAATCAGACACTCAGATAAAAGACATTCAGGCAACCAGATTAAAGACAAACAGTCAAACATTCAGATAAAAGACAAACAGCCAAACACTCGGATAATAGACAACCAGTGAGACTTTCAGATAACAGACAAACAGTCAAACATTCAGATAATAGACAGTCAGGCACAGATAATAAACAGAAAAAAAACAACTCTCGACAGATAAAAGACAGAAAAACAGTCAGGCATTCAGATAACAGACAAACAATCAGAAATCCAGATAACAGGCAAGCAATCGGGCAGGCAGATAAACGATTAACAAGTACGCGCTATTTTCAGCGTGGTTCTTCGCTAATGCACTGCATACGCTTGATATAGATCAGTGGTTCCCAACTGGTGGTCCGCGGACCCTCGGGGGCCCGTGAAACCTGCCTAAGGGCTCCGTGACAAAAACTAAGGCTGTTTTATTTTCATTTTCACAGTGAAATGTTTACCAGGCGATGTTTTGACGAATCCTGTGTGGAGGAAGGAACCTTTCTTTCACGTTTTTCGTATGTGTGCGGCTTTGCAGCTTCGGCGACGAACTAAAACGACGGTTCCCCCGCAGTCTTTTTTTTTTTTTTATAAATTGGAAGCTACGAGGCTTTGGTACAGTAAAGTAAGAGAACAAATTTTGTAGGATTAGACCTCGAAAAAATCGTAGACAAAGCACTTTAGTGAGACGTGAGAGAAAGAAAAATCACAAGAGAATTACCTGGGATTCGAACACGGACTCCGGTAGGAGGAGCAGCCGTCTTACCACGAGAGAACAGCGTACTATCGACTTAGCCAACTAGCACCCCCCTCCCCCAAAAGGTGTTTTATTGACATAGTCTTTAGTAACTGTTCAGTAGGCACGAGGGATCGAAACACCTGGAAAGAAACGAGGTCGTGACACAGAAATTCCGTAGCTTAGATTCAGTCTCTCTAGCAGGTACCAACTTTTTCTACAAACATACACACGGTCTCCTGCCACGTCTGGTGCAAACTTGAACAACAATAACAAACGAACGAATACTTATTACATGAAGTTAGTTTCAGGTAATAGTTTTCGGACATTTACAGCACATAGCTACCACGCAGATATAAACTTTTTTTCTTAAAATATGGGGGTCCATGACCTGGATTTTGAAACAGTAGGGGGTCCGTGGGCTTTTATTAATTTGGAACCACTGATATACATGATACTTTTCACAGTAAATTTACGTGAACTTTGAGTACATATAAACTAGTAATACCCTGTTTATTGTTAATACTTAATAGGCAGTGCCACAGTAACTGACCATGGAATATACCCGGGTCCTAAGCCGGGTACACCAGCAACTATTTATATGAAATGTGGAGTAAGTATCTTGCACGTCACTGTTGTTTAGTTTGGCCGTGTTTATCCGTGTATGTGTGTAAATGTATACAAAGGACGTCTATATGCGGATGCAGCGTACTTTGTAAAGACTTTAATATATTAATGTATGCATGAGCCAGACTGCTTCACGGATGAAAATGAATTGGCCTTTATGAAAGAAAACAACAACAAAAGAGTTTTCACACAATAATCAACTTTCTGTATTTTCATTCGAATCTGTATTCACGGTAATTAAACGAACAAATAAACAACCAAATGAAAACAAATGCATAAAAACAAACATATACATATATTAATCTCTCTCTGTCCTCTCTCTCTGTCCCTCTCTCTCTCTCTGTTCTCCCTCTCTTTCTCTGTCTTCTCTCTCTTTCTCTGTCCTCTCTCTCTGTCCTCTCTCTCTGTATTCTCTGTCCTCTCTGTCCTATCTCTCTTTCTCTGTCCTCTCTCTCTGTCCTCTCTCTGTCCTCTCACTCTCTCTGTCCTCTCTCTCTTTCTCAGTCCTTTCTCTCTGTCCTTTCTCTCTGTCTTCTCTCTGTCCTATCACTCTTTCTCTGTCCTCTCTCTTTCTCTGTCATCTCTCTCTGTCCTCTCTCTTTCCTCTCACTCTCTCTGTCCTCTCTCTCTGTCCTCTCTTTCTGTCCTCTCTCTCTCTCTCTCTGAACCTTAAGTGCCTAAGGCACATGGGGCTTCCGCAAGGGTTTTCCACAAGTGCCTGTCCTTTGCCCATTTTTTTCTCGCTCCTGCCCAGGTGAGCCCTCTTTTGCTCAACATCCTCACTGTTGTTCTTCTCCATGTCTCCTTTGGTCTGTCCTTATTTTCTGCACCCCTTAGGTGTCCATCTTAGTGCTGTTTCTGGTAGTGAGTTGATTGATTTTATTTCCAAAGGGTTAGTCATCCAGAGCACCTTTCCCAACCATCACCAACGTCTTTCCTCAATAGTCGCCGTCTATGGTTCTATCTTTAATCTATAATTATCCATAAAAATAATTATCTATAATTATCTATAAAATGAATCACTTCAGCAGTTTTATGTCGCTTAATTTATCCACTTAGAAAGATCTAATATTTCAGTTAAAAATTAAATTTACTGTTAAAAAAAAGAAGTCTTCTCCAGTTCCTTCAGTTGGAAATATCATATATTCCAGTTAATATTAAGTTCATTGTTTTTTTTTTTAACAATGAAAATGATAGAACACAGGTAGTATGTCAGCCTTCGACAAATTAGTAGACAAAGCGCTTTCGACGTGAGAGACAGAAAAATAGCAAGAGAATGACCGCAGACTCTGATAGGACTAGCAGTTGCCTAGCCACAAGAAGTCAGCGCACTAGCCACTGGGGTATCTACCCTGCGAGTCATAAGAAGTCAACGCACTAACTACTGAGTTATCTACCCTGGTAGCCATAAGAAGTCAACGCACTAGCCACTGAGTTATCTACCCTGCTAGCCACAAGAAGTCAGCGCACTAGCCACTGAGTAATCTACCCTGCTAGCCACAAAAAGTCAGCGCTCTAGGCACTGAGTTATCTACCCTGCTAGCAATAAAAAGAGTATGTTCGAAAGCCGAGTCTTTAATGAGTGCCTGAGATGGTGACACCTGTAAAGGAAACAAGATCATGACACAGAAATAACGTTGCTTAAATTCAGTCTCTTGCAGACTGCCAGTCTGAGGCACAAACATACACATATATATATTACAAAAGGCATTTTCCGAGTATAATTTCATGTATAGTTTTTTTTCCCAAACTGCAACGAGATTTCCCCACAATAGAGAGACTTAACACAGTGTTGTATGGTCAGACTTTGAAAAGTCGTAGACAAAGCACGTTAGACGTGAGAGAAATGAAAATAACAAGAGAAGACCTAGACTGAATTTTAAGAGACACAATTTCATAGGAGCTTGTGTTTTATGGCCTCGTTTCCTTTACAGGTGTCACTATTTCAAACGCGTTAAAGACTGGGCTCTCAAGCATCTTATTTATTTATTTATTTAGTGCGCTGTCTTCTCCTGGCTAGGAGGTTGCTCATCATATCGGAGTCTGTGGTTCGAGTGTCGATCATTTTCTTGCCAGTTTTATTTCTCTCACGTCTAAGTTGCTTTGTCTAGTATTTTTCAAAGGCTAATCATACAACAGTGTTCTGTCATATTACTGTACGAAAGCTTTGTTATTTCATATATCTTCTTACATCCTTCCCGCGCCGTTGAACGTCACATAGGGTTCGCATAGTTGTTTGCCAAGTTTTCCTGTTCTCGGCGAGTCTTTCAACCTCATCAAGTGATGTTATGCCCACTAAACTGGCTTCTCTTAACACTGTTCTCTTTAGAGTTCCACGTGGTCGACCTCTTTGTCTTCGACCTGTTGTACTCCACTTGATAACTTGTTTTGGTATTCTCTGATTGTTTCTTCTCATCACATGGCATACATATGTCCATGTTCTTTTTCTGATCACCCATGAAACAGGTTGTTGTTTGCTCATCTATCTTATCTCTGCGTTGTTCTTGAATTCGTTCTACTTTATACCAAGTATTTTCCTTAGGCATTTGTTTTCAAAAAGTTTAATTTTTTTTTATTTCTTTAGTTGATTTCCAGCTTTTACATGCATAAATGAGGGTGGGTATCGCATTTGAATTGAATAATCTTAACTTGTTTTTTTGTGCTTATAACTTTTGAATTCCATATGTTCTCAAGATTTTTGAAGGACAATGTTGCTTTTGCAATTCTAATTCTAACCTCCTTTCTGGTGTTACCATCCTGGTCTATGTAGCTGCCATGGTATGGAAATTGATTGACTTCATCAACAACTGTTCCTTCTACGTATATTTTTCCATCTTGGTTAATGAGAAGTTTCATTATTTTTGTTTTGTCTTAGTTAATTTCAAGACCAATTTTGCTAGCCAAGGAAGACAGGGAGTCTGTTTTTTTCCAGCATCGATTTCACATTGTCATTGATAAGAGTTATGTCATCTGCACAATAAAGATCTTCTATTTGAGTCCCATGTACCCAATCAATGCCAGTTTTACCAGTACAGCATCTTTTCATTATAAAGTCTATGGCAATTTCAAAAAGCGATGGAGATAATATTCATCCTTGTTTGACGCCTGTTTCAATCCGAAACCATTCACTCATTCCTTCTTCTGTCTTGACTGCACAAACATATCCGTTGTAGAGATCTCTAATGATGTTGACAGTTTTAGATGGTATTCCATATAGTCTTAAAATTCTCCATACTGAATCTCTGTGTTTGCTATCAAATGCTTTTTTAAGGTCTATGAAGTTTAGGATTAATGGTTTCTGCTTTTCAATATGTTCTTCAAGTATTATTCTTTGAGTGAAGATCTGGTCGAGACAGCTTCTCCTTTTTCGAAATCCTGCCTGTTCTTCTCTCATTGCAGTATCCACTACACCCTTAATTCTGTTCAGAATCCCTTTACAAAACACCTTTGACACAGCTGATAGTAAGGTTACACCTCTCCAGTTATTGCAGTCACTGGGATTGCACTTTTTGGGTATTTTAACAATGATTCCCTTTTTCCATTTAGAAGGGACTTTTTCTTACTTCCAAATTTTATTAAACGTTCTTCGTCTCATGGTGTCACTGTTAACAGATGTTAACATTTTGACTGTTATTTCATCTTCACCTGCAGCTTTGTTGTTAAGCATTATATATATATATATATATATATATATATATATATATATATATATATATATATATATTCCAATCAATATTCACTACATTCAGTTGGAAAGATGTGTATTCAAATCGAATAAAATATTCATTAACGTGAAAAAATAACTGCACTTCATCAGATATTCATTTCACTCATGTCAAGGTATTTCACACTCAAAGCGATATTTCTTTAACCATTACAGATCAGTGGTCCCCAAACATTTCCATTTGTTGTCACAGCAGGTCCCCCTTCTTTTCCCATGTCTACACGCATCTCTAACCCCCTTAAAACAATTTTTTCCCTTAAATCTGATCTTAACCCCCACCCCCCACCCCCAAATCTCTTTTCCCTTACTGTACCCAGGAGCTTTCTAACACCCCAAAGCACACTGCAATAGATTTATTCAATATCCCAACAACAATGATCTGATACGTCCCATTAAAAATTCTATATTTCAACTGTTTTGTAATACTTCGTGAATCGCCTCATCTAACAGCCGTGCCCCCCGCCAACACCTGCACCCACGCCAGCTCCTCCACGGACGAACGCCCCAACCACAGCCAAACCAGCCACCGGAGCCACTGGAGCCACTGGCAAGTCAACAGTTCGGGTCGACGACCCAATCAACGCCATGCTGGGGTGGCTGATACCGGCCATCATCGGAGGCCTAGCGTGGCTGGCCTTGACCGCCTTCTTGATCTACCGCTACTGCTGCCCTTGTAGAAATCCTTGCGCAGGATTGTGTAGGAGAAGGTATGCTTGCCCATCCATCCATCCATCCATCCATCCATCCATCCATTTACATACATGCTACTCATAAATATATTATATACATACATACATACATACATACATACATACATACATACATACATACATACATACACACATACATACATACATACATACGAACGTACGTACGTACATACATACACATTTTATACGGCTTCTATTTTCATTATTTGTAATTACTCGTGGATTGGCTATTCCTATAAAACAGAAACCAGCAATAGAAAATGTCAGTTGTACTGAGGCTGAGTGGTTGGACTCTCGGTTTACTAATCCGCGTTCAAGTCCCTGCAGCGTCCTCCCCCCCCCCTTGGTACCACCACATCACACAAAAAAGGCCCCGGGGTCCACCCAGCCTCTAAAAATGGCTACTAGAAACATCTGGGAAAGTAAATGCGGCCAGACGTGATACTGACCACATCACACTATCACGTGCCAAGGGTCGTGGAAATACGGGCCTAACATCGTATCCCTGATATACCTTAATAGCATGGAAACGGGGATTTTAAAAAAATATAAACAGAAGTGTACGGGGTAGCTTTATTTAAAAAAGAAAGAGATCTGTCTTCACAGCTTCATGAAAGAAATATTGCAGCAGTAGAGTTTACTGTCTTAAAAAAATATTAGGCGTCTGTGTAGCTAAGTAGTTAGCGCCCTCCCTTATCATGACGAAAATTGATGGTTTTGATCCCACTTGGAAAGGCCTTAGGTGAATACTGCAGATACGGGTACCTGACGGTGAAGTTAGACCGACCGCACGTGATACTGGCTAACCATTCAGCTAACAAGTCCGCCTAGACACGTGATACCGGCTAACCATTCAGCCAACAAGTCCGCGTAGGTATGCTCTAGCAGTCTCATATGACCCTCTCGTTAACGGACAGGTCATCACCCGCTTATTCGACTGGTTATAGGAAAAAGAGCACGGTTGAGCACTGGATTTGGTTGAAAAGTCGGAACCAGTTTTCTGTCTTTTGGTGCCGAAAACATAAATAACATACTGCATATCACTCGCGAAAGTGTGCAAAAGAAGCAAAGAAATACACAGAAGTAAACTGCCCCGCTTGTTAATGACTTCAGTCTGTACTTACTTCATCATCATCAGAGCTATGTAATCCCAATGGAGGATAAGGTTCTCCTGCCAGTTCTGTCCTGACCAAGTCGGGATATCTCAAACCATGTCTTCCCTGCTTCCTTTAGTTCTTTCCGTACTGTGCGTCTCCATGCTCACAATGGCCTGCCCCTCTTTCTTTTCCCTTGAGGTGTCCAAGTCAAGGGGGTATAGGGGTGTCTTGTTCTTTCCATTCGTATTATGTGGCCCCGGCCATTTCCATCTTCGTCTTTGGTGCTCTTTAGTAATGTTCTCAATGCCTGTTCGTTTGGTTATTTCCTCACTTGTCAAGTGTTCTTCCCAGTGTATTCTTAAAATGTTCCCGGGGCATCTTCCTTCTAATCCTCTCAGTCTACTTTCAGTTCTCTGACTGGTTCTCCATGTTTGGGCTGCATATAATGGAATGGAGCGAACACTGGATTTATAGGTTCTGAGCTTGAGGCTCGTATGTAGAATATGAGATTTCTAAATTTTTGCTAATTTGTTAAAGACCTGAGATGCCTGTCCAATTCTTGTGGATATCTCCTTCTCGATATTGCAATCTGCTGAAATGAGGCTTCCAAGATACTTAAAGTGTTGTACTTATTCAACTTTTCTGGTCCCAACTGACATTCTTATTTTCTCCGTTGATTATCCTGATCTTAGTCTTGTCTGGATGTATAGTCTGACCTACTGATGTGGCTATTTTGTAAATCCTAGTTGTCTTCTGTACGTCTCTTTGGGTATGTCAGAGCAGACCAATATCGTCTGAGAAGTCAGAATCCTCCAGATGATTTGTGAGCCCCCAGGTTAATCCTCTAGGTCTGTCTTTGGTTGCAATCTTCATTATCCAGTTCATAACTATCAGGAAAATAAGTGGGGAGAGTATGCATCCTTGTCTGACTCCTGTTTTGATCTGGAACCATGTAGTTTGTTGTCTGTCATGTTTCACGCGGCTCTGGTTGTTCGCATATATATTTTTCATAATATTTATGAGTTTTTCAGGGAGTCCACAGGCCAGCAATATCTCCCACAAGGAAGATTGCTTTTATTAAAAGCCTTCTCGAAGTCCACAAAATTTATGTGCAGTGGAGAGTTCCATTCTAGTGACTGTTCAGTAATTGTTCTCATGAGAAATATTTGCTCTGTACATTAACTCCCCTGAAGCAAAAACGGAACTAAACATCAATACAGGACCAATAACAATAAATGAAGTAAAGGAGGCGATAAAGAAGCTAAAATCAGACAGGGCACCAGGTGAAGATGAAGTGACTGCTGAGATGTTGAAAGCAGAAGAAACAGAAACACCAAAACAACTTTGCCGGATATTACAACAAATTTGGGATCTAGAAAAAGCCCCAGAGGAGTGGAAAACTGGGCTTATAGTAAAACTACCAAAGAAGGGTGACCTCAGAGATTGCGGGAACTGGAGAGGCATTACCCTACTGCCACTCACCAGTAAAGTATTTTGCAGAATAATCATCAACAGAATTGTACCAACACTTGAGGAAAAACTTCGGAAAGAGCAGGCAGGATTTAGGAAAGGAAGATCATGCATAGACCACATATTTGTACTTAGACAAATATTAGAACAGGCAAATGAGTGGCATAGCACAACATATGCATTATTCATAGATTTTGAGAAAGCCTTTGACAGTGTCAACAGAGATGCACTGTGGAAAATCCTAAGATGGCATGGCCTCCCCCATAAAATAGTTAATGTAATCAAAGCCCTATACGAGGGTTTTCAGTGCAAAGTGATCTGTGGAGAACATACCTCCAGCAGCTTTAGGGTACAAACAGGAGTGAAACAGGGATGTGTACTATCACCAACATTATTTATCTTGGCAGTAGACTGGTTAATGAAGGAGGCAACATCAGACAAACGCAGAGGATTACAACGGACCCTTGACACAGTGCTGGAGGACCTTGACTTTGCGGACGACATTTGTCTGTTATCAAGCAGTCACAAAGATATGCAAGAGAAAATAAACAAGCTAACTCAGAATGCAAACAACATAGGACTAAAGATCAACGTAGGAAAGACAAAGTTAATGAAACAAAATGTGAACAACAGAAATGTACTCAGAGTAGATAAAAAGTTAGTGGAGGAGGTCAACGAATTTGTATACCTTGGCAGCAGAGTAGTAGAAAATGGAGACAGCACAGAGGACATCAACAGCAGACTTACTAGAGCAAACCAGGCTTTTGCAATGCTGCAGACTATATGGAAATCAAAAAAACTAAGCATAAATATGAAAATCAGGATATTTAAGAGTAATGTTCTAAGTGTACTACTCTATGGAAGTGAATGCTGGAAAATCACCAAAACCATAGAAAACAAGTTGAATTTTTTCCAGACTAAATGTTTACGAAGAATTAGAAAAATATTTTGGCCAAACACCATAAGAAATAACATCTTATTAGCAGAAATGCAGATGAAACCACTGGCAACAATTATTGAGGAAAGACGCTGGCGATGGTTGGGACATGTGCTCCGAATGACTGACAACTCACTACCAAAAATAGCACTAAGATGGACACCACAGGGGAACAGAAGTAAGGGTAGACCAAAAGAGACATGGAGAAGAACAACAGAAAGGATGTTGAGCAATAGAGGGCTCACCTGGACAAGAGCAAAAAAAAAGGCGAAGGACAGGCATTTGTGGAAAACCCTTGCGGAAGCCCCATGTGCCCTGGGCACTTAAGGTTCAGAGAGAGAGAGAGAGAGAGAGAGAGACATTAACTCAGCTTCCTGGATCCTTGCCTGTTCCTCTCTAAGTATTTTGCCCACGCTGACCGTGATTCTTTGTTAAAGTACCCCCGCAGAAGACTTTGCTTGGCACTGATAAGAGGCTGATTCCTCTCCAGTTCTCACATTTTGTGGGATCGCCTTTCTTGGGGATTTTAACAGTGATACCTTTTTTCCCACGATTCTGGTATCTTCTCTTCTTCCCAAACTTTGTTGATCTTCTTGCTTGGCGTCTTTTAATGTTCCCTAACATTTTAGCTCCACGGTTAAGGGCAGACAGACTAGTATGGTTCAGTTTTACAATTTAAAAAAAAAAGAAAGAATGTTGATGAGAACAATAGTTGCAGGAGGTAGGATGTGGACGTGTAAAGAAACAACATACAACAATCCAAATATTTCGACTTTAGAATTATATAACTATTGAAGGACGTACACCGAGCTAGCGGCCTATATCAGTATGGGTCATGCCTTGGTCACTAAGTTTTATTAGTTCTAGCTTTTCTTGCCCACTGAGAACCTTATGGGGTTCTTTCAGTTTTATCGCGTCATTTAGGAAGGTCATAAATATTAGAAACACAAATATAAAAAACATTATTAGCACAAAACTTTGGTTAGTAAGAGCAGAACAGAGTGGGAGGTGGACGACATCTGTTGAAACAGCGGACCACGCCATCGAATGCGTGGGTTCTAGTTATAACTGACAACAGTCGAAAGAGCAGGCGGTCGAAAAGCGGGTGGTCGAAAAGGAGCGGACGCTTGTGTTAGTTAAGTCAGCGATGTACTAAAAACGCGAAATTTCATCAAGAAAGAATCAGGAACAAAATGTAAAAAAAAATTGTATAAACTAGGAAAAAAGTGGGAACAGCTTTATTACTTAACAAGTACACATTTATGACGTTTAGGCGTGAGCCTTAATAATACAAAAACATAGAGGACGAAGAGATAAAGAGAGAAGATAAAATAAAAATTCGCTTGAATGCTATGTTTAAAAAAAATCAAATACAATGAATAGAACACTTAGCTGTAACTTGTAAGAAGCTGTGGCTTGTCTAATGCTGTGTGTCAGAAATGCGCATGGTGGAGTGTAGAGAGTATTTAAATGGAGACTGGGGATGTGTGATGGGTGGGTCGTAACTGAGGGTGGTGGGTGGGGAAACCATGGAGGGGAGAGAGAGTGATACAATGGTAATCTAGCTGGGAGAAGGTGAAATATGTGATTAGTAGAGGGGTTGTAATGTGATGCTGTGAAGAGGTTCTGAGCTATGTGTAACAAGTGAGAAGGGAGTGGAACTTAATAGGGAGGGATTATGATTGTGTAAGAGGAGAATGTTAGGTTAGCTGAATAACGAGTTAAAACCATGTGGTTCCAGAGTCCTTTATTCCTGAATGCAGCGGTTCTCAAGCTCTATGCGGCTTCTCTCATCTGCGTGACACTGTTTGATGGCCGTTACCAGAAAGTCAGATTTGCGTCTGTGGTTGGGGGCATTGAAATGATTCGTGATTGGTTTCGAAGCATGTCGTGTGATTTCGTACAGATGTTTCTCCATCCGGTCCCCTAATCTGAGACCAGTTTCACCAATATAAGTTATCCTGCATTTTGTGCATACAATGACATATATCACATTGCGGGACTCGCATGTGAGTCCCTCATGAGGAATGAGGATAGTTTTGGGAAAGGTGATCGTTTTCATTTCCCAGAGGCCACTGCAGTGGCTCCGTGTATACTCCACATACTCCCATATATATTCCATATACTCCTATATATATTCCATATACTCCTATATATATTCAATATACTCCTATATATATTCCATATACTCATACTCTAATTATTGTGTGTTACTAAAAAATGAATTCAGGAACAAAAGTGGATTTTAGCAACTTAAATAAGAAGAGATGTTTTCAGGATAAGAATGTTCAATGCGAAACCTGTTAGTGAAGGTCTCTCTCTCTCCCCCCCCCCTCTCTCTCTCTCTTCCTGTCTCTATTTCTTTCTCCCTCTCTCTCTTCTCCTCTCTCTTCCCCTTCTCTCTTTCTCTGTCTTCTCCCTTTCTCTCTCTCTCTTTCTCCTTCTCTCTCTCGCTCTCCTTTCTCTCACTCTCTTTCTCTCTAAATCTGTTTCTCTTCTTTCTTTCTTTCTTTCTCTCTTTTCTTTCTTTCTCTTTCTCTCCTTCTCTCTCTCTCTCTCTCTCTCTCTTTCCCTTTCTCGCTCTTTCTGTCTTTCTACATTTCTGTCTATTTCTTCTCTTTTTTCTTTCTCTGCTTCTTTCTCTCTCCTTTTCTCTTTCTCTCTCATTCTCTTTCTCCCTTTCTCTCTTTCTCATCATCTTTCCATTTCTCTCTTTCTCTGTCTCTCTCTTTCTGTACACCCTCCCCCTCCCTCCTTCCCTCCCTCTTTCTCTCAGGATTTGTCTTTTTTTTTTCCTTTTTCTCTTGAACATTCCATTCCTTGTCAAGTTCCGTAACTCTTGTCTTTCGGTCCCATAATGTCACAAGAATGTTGATTATCTTTTCTTTTCAGTATTAAGTACGGCTAGCAACAACTGCACTGATAGAATAGCCAGCAACATTGCTATCCTCAGTTTGCTATAATTGTCTGTACTATTAACTTGTAGGCATATTTACATGTACAGTATAGGAAGAACATAGATTTCTATCTTCAAGCAGACACTTCACATTTTTCTTTTTATTGTGGTTCCAGGCGAAAGGTCGTTAGAGTCAAGACACCAGAGGAGCCGAAACCACCAAAACCAGAGAAGCCAAAGAAAACTAAACCACCAGCTAAAGAACCACCACCACCACCACCCCCGCCGCCACCGCCGCCTCCACCGCCACCACCTAAAGTGACGCCTCCACCGCCACCTCCTCCTCCTCCTGAACCAGAGTAAGTAGTTATTGTCATGTTTGCGTCTTCGCCTTTTCGCGACCTTCTCTTACAACATCATTAGATGTAACCCGTCGGAAATGACGGGAGAAGAAGTGAAAATAAAAATGTTTAGTTAAAACTATGTAAACTTTATACACCTAAAACAACAGCAAAAGAACAACAGAATATCAGAGTCTAAGATTAAAGTTGCAACTTTTCAGCTCTTTTGCGCCCACTTCATCTCTGAAAGGTTTCTTCATGCAACCCCTACCTTGTAAACAAAAAGAAGGAAATGAATATTAACAACAAAATTCGAATCATTTGAAGATCGCTAAATGAAAGTAAAAACAAATATGAACCTATAATTACAAAAGTACAACAAATGCTGCTGGATAAAATGCACTTAATGAGTAATAAAAATTGTAGAGTACAGTAGTTTAACGATTGTTTCCTTTGATCAGAAAGATCTTACAAGTCTACAGACAGAACGTTCTGCGATGTTTTGTTTTTTTTTTGTGGCTCTGGTCACGTCAGTTCTATAGTCAATTTCTGATAAGAAAGTTTTAAAACCTCAGAATAGATGACTGCGATCGTTGCTTCGTTTTGTTTCGTTTATTTTCCTTTTCTCTCTCTTTTTTCTGTCTCTAGAAGAACTCGTTCCTTTAGTGATGTCTTGAAACCTTGATTTTCCAGTTACTGTGCGAATGCACATTGTATTTGTCTGCACCCCAAAGCGCAGAATATACATAAAGAGTATTTTATTGTATGCACATAGACGCTTTCTATCAATCATATTTGACACAGTAAAGCCTGTTTTTATCTATGCGGTGTGGAAACAGTGTTTTTCTACATATAACGTTTATGAACATCTTTTGAAGAATTCATATGGGAAAATGGCGTTTAAGTGGCGTACTGGTTTCTGTATTCATCCCTCATTGCGAAGGTAGGTGGTTTGAGTCCGGCTGGAGATATCTTAGTGACCCATTCAGCCGTTGAAGTTGGCACCTGTTTTCTCCTCGAACTGGGGAGGGAAAGAAGCCCAGGCGTGACGGAGTCCACATTGTCATTTATAGTGTAGGGACAGGTCAAGGAAACTATGGACGCTAACACTATGTTCCCAAGATGGGTGTAGTTTCCAACGCCCAGGTCCCAGTCTTCCCTTTTTAAGCCAGACTGCCCCGGATTCTTTATTTTCAAGCCGGATTGTCCCAAATCTTTTATTTTCAAGCCGGGCTGCCCAAAATCCTTTATTTTCGAGCCAGATTGTCCCGAATCTTTTATTTTCAAGCCGAGTTTCCCGAAATCTTTTATTTTCAAGCCGGATTGTCCCAAATCTTTTATTTTGAAGCCGGGCTGCCCAAAATCCTTTATTTTCAAGCCAGATTGTCCCGAATCTTTTGTTTTCAAGCCGAGCTTCCTGAAATCTTTTATTTTCAAGACGAGCGTCCCCAAATAGTTTATTTTCAAGCCGGATTCCCCAAAATCCTTTATTTTCAAGCTAGGCTGCTCCATATCCTCTCCTGTAATTAAACCATCACCCAGAAAGGATTTCCATCATTACATACTATTACGGTAGTAAAATTTATCCACTGAAACTTGACATTAGCCCTAGGTGAACCACCTGCTTCCAGGTTGAGAAACACTGACTGTATAGCAAAACAGGGTTATTTTTGCCTTTTCTTTTTTTAACTTTCCTTAGAAAAACAAAGCCCTGGTTAGAATTAAAAAAACAACAACAACAAAACGTAACATTATTAAAGAATAAATCTCCGAGTATTACTACTGTCCTGTTGTTGCCTTAGGAATTATACATTCATTCATTTGCATGTCCCTTGAGGAACTTTGCCTCCCTAACAGCTCTCCTGTAGGCCTCTCGGTTGTGAGCAAGATGGCCTGCTGCTGATGCATCCATTTGCAACGATGTCTTGCAGCAATCTTCGCTTTGGTCTTCCTCTCTTTCTTTTTCCCATTATGTACCCTTCCAAGACGGTCTTCTCTAGATTATCATGACGTTTAATGTGTCCAAAATATTTAAGTTTTCTCTCTTTAATCCTCTTTACTAGCCAGCCTTCTTCAATATTAAGTTCTTGTAGTATGGATATATTTGTTCTTTTTTGTGACCATGATATTTGAAGAATTCTTCTGTAGCATTTATATTGAAAGGCATTTATGTGTTTCTCAGCTGTTTTGTTAAGAGTCCAGGTCTCACAGACATATGTTGCGATAGGAAAGATGCATGCCCTTAAAAATATTATTTTTGTGGTTCTGTCTGTTCCTCTCCACAGATTCTTTATTTGTTTTACTTTCTGAAGAGCGATAGATGTCCTCCTTTTAATTTCCCTCATTGTATCTCCATTATTAGTTAGCAGTGATCCAAGATATTCACAACTCTCCACTTCTTCCAGTTTTTCCTCATTGATACATATATCAGCTGCCTTGTTTGTTTTGTCAGTTGTCATCAATTTAATTTTCTTCGCATTACACACGGTTCTTTTTATTTCATTTTCAGGCCAGATCCTTACCTGTTCGGATTCTGGAAGGAAAGTATGTGCAGAATTCTTACCTGTATATTTTGTTTTAAAATGTTTTCACGGTAGAAATGCATTTCTGTTATTTTAATACACTGTAGCTTAGTGCTTTCTTCCTTACATGATTAGTCTGAATACAGGCTGGTTTGTTGTTAAAAATTATATACCACAGTGGAAGAAATGATCCGAAAAAGAGATCCGTTTTTAAATTGTGAAATAAGCTGTTGTTATTCATTATTGCTATAAAGTGTGGTTGTTAGGCGCTCGGTTTACTAATCCGGTGGTATCAGGTTCGAGTCCCAGTAGTGGAATCTTTTTCTGGTACACACCGAAAAGGCCCTGGGGTCCACCCAGCCTCTAAAAATGGCTACCAGAGAAATCTGGGAAGGTAAATACGGCCAGGGATGATACTGACCACATCACACTTTCATGTGCCTAAGGTTGTGGAAAATACGGGCCTAACAGCGTATCCCCCAATATGCCTTAATGGCATGGAAACGGGGATTTTACAGGGGAACAGAAGTAAGGGTAGACCAAAGGAGACATGGAGAAGAACAACAGAAAAGATGTTGAGAAATAGAGGGCTCACCTGGGCAAGAGCGGAAAAAAGGCAAAGGACAGGCATTTGTGGGAAACCCTTGCCCAGGCCCCATGTGCCTCGGGGACTTAAGGTAGGGATAGATAGATAGATAGATAGATAGATAGATAGATAGATAGATAGATAGATAGATAGATAGATAGATAGATAGATAGATAGATAGATAGATAGATAGATAGATAGATAGATAGATAGATTATTGCTATAATTGGGATAATAATATTATACTAATTTATTCTGGAAGTTTCATTAAAAATTATGTCACGAAATCCTCCTGCCGTTGTAAAAACAATTTCAGCTGCCACAGTGTAGTGTTGAAAGCAATTATAATGTCTGCTAGAAACAATGTCATCTATTAAAAGACGCTTTGAGGACACCGCCAGCTCAGTCATGGCGCTGTGAGTGTTCGAAACCGGTACACTTGTACCCGTGCTTCACCTTGCATGGAGTATTTTATGAAGCACCGGAAAATAAACTATTTTAGACTCTTATATTTTTTCAAGTTTCTGATGTCACTCTGTGCTACAGTAGGGTAGTAGGGCTGAAGACAAATATGAAAGTCTACATGAGTTTGTTTTCGTGATTTCTTTGGGTTTTAGTTACTTTTTTTTTACGAGGACTTGAAACTATGCTTTATAATTTCATGTTACGAGGCATATTTGTGCGCATTTTTTTTCTCTGAGAATATATTTGCAGACTTGTTCAAAATCTTGCACACGAATCACAGAACCTTAGTAGGTACACTGGCTGCTCTTTTGCTGATCCGACTGTGCAAGTCAGTTTTTTGTTAACTGTTTTGTCAAAACAGCGTGGAGGAATTTGGTTTAAAAGAAAGGATTGTGGAAAACATAAGAAAATAAGTACACTATGTAGAAGTATTAGAACTACTACAAATGGGACGTGAAATCCTCAAGGACATAAGCATCAAGAAAACAAAATACTCTGGCCACATCAAAAGACATAACAACATACTGAAGATCAGACTAGAAGGAAAGCTGGAAGAAAAAAAATGAGCGACAGATAGGCAGAAACTAGATGAGTAGAGACAGCATTCGAGAATGGAAGGATACAATCTGACTGATATGTAAGCAGAAACTAGATGGGTAAAGACAGCATATGAGAATGGAAGGATACAATCTGACTGATATGTAAGCAGAAACTAGATGGGTAAAGACAACATACGAGAATGGAAGGATACAATCTGACTGACATGTAAGCAGAAACTAGATGGTTAAAGACAACATACGAGAATGGAAGGATACAATCTGACTGATATGTAAGCAGAAACTAGATGAGTAGGGACAGCATACGAGAATGTAAGGATACAATCTGACTGATATGTAAGCAGAAACTAGATGGGCAAAGACAAAATACGAGAATGGAAGGATACAATCTGACTGACATGTAAGCAGAAACTAGATGAGTAGAGACAGCATACAAGAATGGACAGGACATAGTCTGGCTGAGTGCACTATCAAGGCGAGGGGAACTGAAGATTTATTATCGCCAGCCTTCGAAAGTCGGCACATGATGATGATGACATAACGATGATGATGATGTTGATGATGATGATGATGATGATGATGATGACGATGACGATGATGATGATGATGATGATGATGATGATGATGATCAATTAAAAAGGTCCGTGAACCTTTGGTTTTTTTAAAAAAATTATTCATCACGAGGGAAAAAAAAAATCACTCAAATTTTGGAAAACAAAATACAGTTCGGAAAAGGCAGAAACAAAGGAGAGGAAAATATAAATATAAAAGATAATGAGCTTTTTAGAACATACAACACGACATGTTAGGACACATGAATAATTTGGGTATAAGTATAGATAAAACTAAAATATACCCTACTAAATATACACGATGCCACTGCAATAAAGCTGCGATAACAAAAATGTTAAAACTATTTAAAACAAAAGTAGGAATAGCTGGGAATAGTTTTATTAATTAACAAGCACACCGCTGTGTACATGCGAATTAGTAAAGCTCTTACTAATTTTCTTTTAAATTAGTTTAAATTAGACCCGGAAGAGTGAAATATGCCAGGAAAGCCTTTAGTGTTTATAGGTAAAAGTTAATGAATATCTGTAAAAGACAGTATTTTGCCAATGTGAAACATATACATTCTGTCTCCGTATGGTCATGTATAAGAAGAATTAGAATTTTCTTCTTAAAAAAAACTTGTTAGATCCAGAATTAATTATTCTTTTCAGGGTTTACTGACCAGGATATCACGAAACAGCCAGCCAGGGCGGCCAAACCAGAGGCTATAGAAAATATGCCATCAGCAGATGTAATCCCAAGAGGCAATGCCATTCCTCCCAAGAATCTCAAAATGGGCAACCCTGGGATAGGTCAACACAACCTCCCCGGAAACGGTCCTGCTGCGCCCCAGGGGCCAGGCAACGCAGACCCCACAGCAAATGTTTCTGGGAAAAAGTGTGTCATACAGTAGATCTGCGAAAACGATCAGCCCTATATTTAGAAGAACTGGCCTATGTCCACGCTGTTTTCTTGATATATATTGCAGCTCTCAGAGAACCAAACATTAGCAGGCATTGAATTTGGATGGTTGTACAACAGGATCAGTCTCAACATAAAGGACACTCAAACAAACCCTCTAGTTACTTTACAGGACTCATGTATGGCAGCACAACGTGGACAAAAAAATGTTGATGTGGTTTCAATGACCAATAATGAAGAAAAAAATATGTAAAGACGTTCTTCCATATTATAATAAGACAGTTTTACCGTATCTGACTCTGCTGCTGCTGCTGCTGCTGCTGCTGCTACTACTACTACTACTACTACTACTACTACTACTACTACTACTACTACTACTACTATACTACTACTATTACTACTACTAGCACTACTAATACTATTACTATTACTACTACTCTCTTCTCTCTCTTCAGTGCCCAACACATATGGGACTGCTTGTAGCAAGGGATTTTCCATTTTTGCTGGTCCTTTGCCATCTTCTTGACTGTCTCCCAAGTCAGTCCTTTGTTTACCAGCATGTTCTCTACTGTATGTCTCCGTGTCTCTTATGTCTCAGTGTCTCTTATGTCTCCGTGTCTCTTTTGGGTGGTCTCTTGCTTCTTTTATTTCGTAAGGTCTACTTCAGAGATGTCCGTGGCAAGGATTTGTCTGTCATTCTTGCAATGTGCCCAGTCCTTCCCCATCTCCTGTCAGTCACAACTGACAATTACTGCTGCTACTACTTCTGTTACTACTACTATTATTATTGCTACTATTGCTGCTGTTACTACTATTACTGCTACTATAGCATCTACTATTATTGATATTACTATTACTACTACTATTACTACTCCTAATCCCACTACTACTACTACTACTACTACTACTACTACTACTACTACTTTTATTACTACTACTACTACTACTACTACGACTACTACTACTACTATTCTGCAATGAATACTACTATACAATATGATCAGAATGTGCCATGCTAAGGAAGACATAAGACACGTTCAACAACCATCCATCTCTCTCAGCCTCAAACCCGCGATCACTTCTTACCGTCCCTCATGTAGTCTGTCCGGCGCTACCAACCCTGCCTCAGAATGGCTCGTCTCCATACCGTATTTGTTTGCTGTGCAAGATATCATTGCTTTCTCTCTCTCTCTCTGAACCTTAAGTGCCAAAGGCACATGGGACTTCCGCAAGGGTTTCCACAAACAGGCTTTTGTCTGTTGCCTTTTTTTCCCCCCTTGCTTTTGCCCAGGTGAGCCCTCTGTTGCTCAACATCCTCTCTGTTGTTCTTCTCCATGTCTCCTTTTGGTCTACCCCTACTTCTGACCACATTTAATGCACCAAAAAATCAAGTTATTCATCACATCCAGAGTACTGGCACGAAGGACGGAATCTTAATATGTACATGTTTCCCAGTTTCTTTTCACTTTTCTTGTCTTCCATTCCCCATTATGAAAAAGGCACGCACACACACACACACACACATACAAATTAATTTTTTGACTTTTGTTATAACATGTTTTTTCCAAGCAGTGATAATTAGAGATTTTCCAAATACATAAAAAAAATATTCGGCCGAACAGGAATATTTGGTGCATGTACCCTAGACGGCCATAACAACTACTGAACTGTAGAAGTTGTACAGCACAGAAAAAAATAGAAACCAAAGGGAAAATGGTAATCAAATTTTGTTGGACATATCTTCAGAAGACACAAAGTTAGTCATCAAATTTTGTTGGATATATATCTTCAGAATACAGAGATTAGTCAGTATTAGACATTCACTGGGAAACTCTGGGGTGAGGGTGCAAAAGGGGGGAAAGAGGAAGAAAAAGGAAGAAAAAGGAAGATACAAAAAATGAATAGCTAACCTAGTAGTCGGATAAAACTTGTAATGAAGGAGGGGGGGGGGGGGAGGAGAGAGAAAGAAAAAGGAAGATAAAAAAAACTGAATAGCTAACCTAGTAGTCGGATAAAATTTGTAATAAGGAGGGGGAGGGAGAGAAAGAAAAAGGAAGATAAAAAAAACTGAATAGCTAACATAGTTGTCGGATAAAACTTGTAATGAGGGAGGAGGGAGGAGAGAAAGAAAAAGAGAGATAAAAAAACTGAATAGCTAACATAGGTGTCGGATAAAACTTGTAATGAGGGAGGGGAGAGGGAGAGAAAGAAAAAGGAAGATAAAAAACTGAGTAGCTAACATAGTTGTCGGATAAAACTTGTAATGAGGGAGGAGGGAGGAGAGAAAGAAAAAGAGAGATAAAAAAACTGAATAGCTAACATAGTTGTCGGATAAAACTTGTAATAAGGGGGAGGGAGAGAAAGAAAAAGGAAGATAAAAAAAACTGAATAGCTAACATAGTTGTCGGATAAAACTTGTAATAAGGGGGAGGAGAGAAAGAAAAAGGAAGATAAAAAACTGAATAGCTAACATAGTTGTCGGATAAAACTTGTAATGAAGGAAGGGGGGGGGGCAGTCGATGTGATTAGGGATATCAACACACGGACAAAAGAATAAGCAGGATTACCAACTCCTATCCGCGTGACGCCTAACGGAAGCAATAAACTATAAAATGTATGATTATACTTATAGCTACGAGCAATACTTATATCTAATATATACTTATATCACTCATATATTCAACAGAATGTAGAAATCTTTTAAAAAGTGAAATAAAAGATAATAACGAATAATCGTGTCGTATATGGACATGCGGCTGGTGTAGATGATTATGTTTTTGTGATGCTTTTTTTCTCAAATTTTTTTTTTAACTGAAAATTTCATGTCACCAGGGTGACATCTGGTATCACTTCTTCATGTCAGTGGTTCTAATAAATTTTAATGGCTAAAGTCAATGATAGTTGGACCCTGCCTATCCCCTCTCTTCTCCCCATTGGCACACCCCTCCCCCTCTTTTTCACAACATTCTGCCACGTGGTATTTAGTTTAAAAAAAAAATTCATACATGGATCTTTAAAATTCAAACTTGCTATGCGGAATCCCACATGACCCTTCGATGACCGTGGTTTGAGAATCACTGCATTATTTATTGCCACTGTGAGAGGTTGTGCTCAACATTTCCCATATGTAACTGTAATATATAGATTTAACTCTTTCACTCCGTGACAACACTGGCCAGTGCTGCTAGATCTAGCACACCTATGTGAACCAATGCTCAGTGGGATATTTAAACAAAGTATAAATAACATGAAATCTAGCACATGTCTAACCCAGACCCAATTTAAAAAAAAAATTATACAGAAACTTCCTTCCAGTTCCTTTCTATCAACATTTCTCATCAAAAGTTATCCTGGCAAAGAGCAGAAATTAAATCGGGAGTGAAAGAGTTAACTTAATCACATATTATATCCATTTGCTTCTTGCTGAGAAAGACGGCGTGCGCTATAAAACAGGGATAAAATGTTATGATTAGATCAATATGAGGAGTAGAGGAGAAGAGGAGGGGGGGGGGGGGAATTGGAGTGGGTGTGGGGGGGGGGGTTTGAAAACGACCAATATTTCAGTTGCGAAATTACTTCGTCAGGGACAGTATGTAAAATGAACACAAGATGGGAAAAAGAATAGGGCTGAATATTTTGCATATTTTGCTCTTTCTTTGCTTTATTTTATTATTTATTTATTTTTTTTTTTGCAATTGTATATTCCACCACAGATACACTCGCCACTCAGTCTTTCAATTTTAGCATATGTATTTTGTAATGTATTTTGTAGTGTATTTTGTAGTGTGTTTTATATTATGTGACAAACATTCTGTATCAGAGTATCTGTACTTACGTGAAAATTTGATTGATATGTTTGATTTTTTTTTCGATGCAATGTTTAATTAAAAAAAACATTCAAACACTTTCTTGTTCTTGTTTGTAATCTATCCTCTTTGTTATTGTTCTTTTTCATAATCTGTCCCCCCTTACTGTTGTTCGTAATCTGTCCTCCTTGTTCTTGTTCTTGTTCGTAATCTGCCCTCCTTGTTCTTGTTCGTAGTCTTTCCTAGATGCTACCAGATGTCACCCTGGTGACATGAAATTTTCAGTTAAAAAAATTGTTCTTGTTCATAATCTGTCCTCCTTGTTCTTGTTCATAATCTGTCCTCATTGTTCTTGTTCATAATCTGTCCTCCTTGTTCTTGTTCATAATCTGTCCTCATTGTTCTTGTTCATAATCTGTCCTTGTTCTTGTTCGTAATCTGTCCCCCTTGTTCTTGTTCGTAATCTGCCCTCCTTGTTCTTGTTCGTAATCTGTCCTCCTTGTTCTTGTTCATAATCTGTCCTCCTTGTTCTTGTTCATAATCTGTCCTTGTTCTTGTTCGTAATCTGTCCTCCTTGTTCTTGTTCTTGTTCATAATCTGCCCTTGTTCTTGTTCATAATCTGTCCTTGTTCTTGTTCATAATATATCCTTGTTCTTGTTCGTAATCTGTCCTTGTTCTTGTTCATAATCTGTCTCCCTGAAATGCCACCAGGGTGCTCCCTGTCGCCGACATGGTGAAGGTGATGAAGCTCAAACCTTGTACCCAATGGGGAGTAGGTTAAAGATGACTTGCAGACCCGAAGTGAAGCTTAACCAAAAAAAAACCCAGTACTTTTCGGGATAAATCCACACCACAGGTACCAAAATGACACCTCTCCCGCGGGCCAAGCTGAATCTGTTACTGGAAGCACCGACGGAGAGGTGGGACAGGGTCTTGATCAGCTACGGTTCTCTGGGCCCGACGCCTGACATCTGTGTCGTCGCTCTAGAACAGCCAGTTTCGGTCCCTGCCAAGCACAAAAATATTGTTTCGTTTCCCGAGCTTGTGTTTTTTACGTCCGTTTGTATCTTGGTTAAACAGAAACCAAAAACAAGATGGCATCTCTATGTATGCGCGCGCGCATGTGATATCAGCTGAAAATAAATACCAAAGTCACTACGACATAACACATTTTTTTTTAAAAAAGAGAGAATTTTCAAATAACCTTTTTATTTTCTATTTTTTTCTCCATAATTTATGAAAGTTGAAAGACAGAAGCTCTGTAACTGCAGAAGACATGTGTTTATACCGAGAGGCTTATGAGAGAGGTAATAAGAGAGGCTTATGAGAGAGGTAATAAGAGAGGTTAATGAGAGGGGTAATAAGAGAGGTTTATGAGAGGGATAATAAGAGAGACTTATGAGAAGGGTAATATGAGAGGGGTAAAAAGAGAGGCTAATGGGAGGGGTAATAAGAGAGGTTTATGAGAGGGGTAATATGAGAGGGGTAAAAAGAGAGGCTAATGGGAGGGGTAATAAGAGAGGTTTATGAGAGGGGTAATATGAGAGGGGTAAAAAGAGAGGCTAATGGGAGGGGTAATAAGAGAGGTTTATGAGAGGGGTAATATGAAAGGGGTAAAAAGAGAGGCTAATGGGAGGGGTAATAAGAGGGGTTTATGAGTAGCTTGAGTCATCTTTTCCAAATTTGGATATGGGACACTCACTCAAGCCAGATTTGGGTTGGGGTGGGGGTGGTACATTTAAATTTTAACCCCAAATTTTAATCCGTAGGCTAGGTTTATAACTTCATTTACAAATGTGCAAATCAGGCTTACTTGCTGTAGTTCTCCACAGAGTGAATTGTCTTCACATGATCGACGTTTCCAGTAGGATAATTTAAAATTCAGGGTATTTTCGAACATGTCGTAATCAAAGATTACAAAAATAGGAGACATTTAGAAGTACTGACCCAAGCAAGACGATTCTCTAGACAGATCTTTCAAATAAGGGACTGTCCTGGATAATAGGGGACAGTTGGTGACTTTATGTATGGGGAACTGGGAGCAGGAGGAGAGGCTGGGGGTGGGCGGATATATTTGTTCACATTTTTTTTTCTGTCATAAAACGTTCATTGTGAAAACTGTAAAATTTTACAACATAATTTTCTTGGTAGGACTGTTTAAACCTTCACAAAACAAAAAAGTCTTAAGTCAGACAAACCACGAATTTTTTTTTGCTTTAAATGCCAAGTGTGTATTTTCTTGTTGTCTTTTTCGCGTACCAAATGTGCTGACGGGCGAAACAGACATCTTGATATATCTCTGCGATCTTCTTCATGTAACAGGATATTTCAGTTTCTGTACTTCTCTCACTCAGCCTCTTTCATGGGTTGACTGTCTTTGTTCCCTACAATTCTCAGAATGAATGTTTTCTGTGTTATACTGTTTGGCCGTGCAAGAAAAATACAGAAGCAATAAAACATAAATGAATGAATACATAAAATTGTCTCTTTTATTTTTTCAAGTTTCTAAAGTTACTCTGTGGTGCATTAGGGCTGAAGAAAAATATGAAAGACTGCATGAGTTTGTTTTGGTGATTTCTATGGATTTTAGTTACCTTTTTTTACGGAACTTCAAATTATGCTTTATAATTTCACGTTATGAGGCATATATGCGCACATTTTTTTCTCTGAGAATATATTTGCACAAAATCTTCCACACGAATCGCAGAACCTTAGTGCACACTGACTGCTCTTTTGCTGATCAGACTATGCAGTCAGTTTTGTTTGTTTGTTTATTTGTGTGTGTGTGTGTGTGTTAACTTTCTTGTCAAAACAGCGTGGAGGAATTTGGTTTAAAACTAAAAAAGGATTGTGAAAAACATAAGAAACTAAGTATATTATGATTAGGTATCCATTATAAATAATTTTTTTAAAATCATGTAAAGCCTTCGGAAACGATAACACTGGTTTATAAGAACGAGGGACTGGTTTGTACTCAGCGACGGAGCTGTGTCAAAATCTGAAAGAAAACAGTTTGTAGAAAATTTGTAAATTATTGTGTGAGTGTGTGTGTGTTTATGTGTGTGGCTTAGGTGGCCGTAGAGTTGGTACCACTGTTTGGTACGGTCAGACTGTGCTGTCCTATCCCAGGGTTGCCAAGTCGCAAGTTGGCCGGAGGTGGAGCGTTGCCTCTTGGTATAACGTCTTCAGAAGGCATGTTTTCTACGGCCTCTGGTTTGGTTGATCTACTGGGCTGATTTACAATATCTTGGTCAGTGTAGGCTGAAATATTACAAAAGATGTTACTGACAGATACTCCACGACATATCAAGAAACAATTACTACACATATATTCTTTATACTTCACCTTCGTGGGGGGGGGGGGAGGGGGGGGGGGAGGAGACGCTCTACGAACTGACAGTCTCTGACCCATAGCTGACATGCTAGTGCCAGGGTTAACGAACCATAGCTGGCCAAGACCCTGTCACGCCTCTCCATTAGTACCTCCAGGAACAGGCCTAGCTTGTCTAACGTGGCAGGGATCGCCATTGCCCCTATGGTAGTGGAGTCTGCTAAAGAAATGTTGCATGCCTCCTGCTTTTTTTAGCTCAACTTGTAGGGCAGTTCTCAACAGAGCACACGCATGTAGTTGTCACAGAAAAACTAGATTCCACATGTCAGTGCCAGATCAGTTTATTCACTCAGCAGTTACCGAACACACTGTCACTTATTATTTCAACTTTCACCTTATTCGATGTATATGATGCTGGACTCTTGAATTCTAGCCCAAATACTCACGAACAGCTTGTACAACTGACACGCATTGCTAGTGGCCGATGGCATATATATATATATATATATTCCATATCTCACGTCATATTTCCGCCAGTCGCTCACAGTCGCTCGACACGTTCCTCTTACACACACAGGGACTGAAAAAACTGCTGCCGCGAATGGTCCCAAGCCGACACTGGTCCCAAGCCGCGAATGGTCCCAAGCCGACACTGGTCCCAAATCGCGACTTGTCCCAAGCCGACACTGGTCCCAAGCCGACACTAGTCCCAAGCCGTGAATGGTCCCAAGCTGACACTGGTCCCAAGCCGCGAATGGTCCCAAGCCGACACTGGTCCCAAGCCGCGACTGGTCCCAAGCCGACACTAGTCCCAAGCCGCGACTGGTCCTAAGCCGACACTGGTCCCAAGCCGACACGACGCTGTCCTTCAACATCTTCACCGCCCTGGCTACAAAGAACAACAACTCGCAGTTTCAGAGAGATTTTAAAAAAAAAGACTCAATATTGGTTTACTCTCATAAGCTCAGCTATTCTAGAGAAGAGGATTGGGGCACCTCCACAAATCCCATCGTCAGCAGAAGTTCTTCAGGTTTCCCCTACAGTTTTCTATCCATCCCCCCCCCCCCCCCCCCCGAAGCCAGGTTTGGCCTCTTGGGTCTCTGCAGGAGAGAGAGAGAGAGAGAGAGAGAGGGAGAGAGAGAAGATCTACAGCATGCCTTCTGGATCCTAGAGACCGTTTTAGCATGAACAGACTGAGGTCTGAGCTGCATTGAGTTTGTGTAGATAAGCTTATAGTCTGCTGTGTCCTGTTCGAAGCTGAATTCGTTATGTGAGTGCAAACTGTCACTTAATCACAATGATCAAAGACTATTCAAGTCCTTATTTACAGTTCTTATAGAAGTTTTACAGCTGTAGGTATATAAAGAAGTTAAAAACAGAAATAATTCTTCATCTTTTTTTCACAAAACGAGAACGGAAAAAAACAAAGAAACTACATTTAAAGGGCGATCTGTAAAATAAAAAGTAAAAAACAAATACCCTTCTGCACCTGGATAATACATTCTTTAGGGCAGCCATTAAAGTAGTAGTAGTAGTAGCAGCCATTAAAGTAGTAGTAGTAGTAGTAGCAGCCATTAAAGTAGTAGTAGTAGTAGTAGTAGTAGCAGCCATTAAAGTAGAAGTAGTAGTAGTAGTAGTAGCAGCCATTAAAGTAGTAGTAGTAGTAGTAGTAGCAGCCATTAAAATAGTAGTAGTAGTAGTAGTAGCAGCCATTAAAGTAGTAGTAGTAGTAGTAGTAGCAGCCATTAAAGTAGTAGTAGTAGTAGTAGTAGTAGTAGTAAGATAAGATAACATCCCTGTTTACATGCTATTAAGGCATATTGGGGTTACGGTGTTTAGACCAGTGGTTCTCAACCCATGGACCGCAGCCCAAAGGTGGGCCGTGACAGGGAATATTGTGGGCAGCGCAGACGTCTCAAAGTAGAAAAAAAAAGAAACAAGTAGATACAAGAAACACTTATTCCGCATTTTTCACACACTGCATAGACCCTAGAGGCAGACTGCACAGGTCGCTTTATTTATATGTTATCCGGTGCGGCTATTGGAGAAAGGATGGTCCAGACATCAAACATAAATGTGACGGACATAAAAAGACGGCATCGCTTTTGAAGTGCGACACCGGCGTATTTCTGACCGTGTTGCTGAAACGTGCAGTTTTACAATGTAATTTTAGAGAACAGTCGGCGTAGATTCTGCTAGAGAGCAGAAGTGAAATATAATTCTCAGCACTTGTTTTATTCCAGCCAGAACAGACATGCTGTCCAACCGGAAACAGTGCCGTCCTTAAGGTAAAGGAAAAGAACGTTTGTGTAGCAATGAATATGCAGTTAAACATGTAGAGAAAATATGAAATAATACTTTATAAAATTAGATTTATACCTTGCAAATATAAAGCACTTTCTTAGTGGGCCACAAAAATGCTTAATTTTTAAATGTGGGCCGTACAGCAAAAAGGTCTGAGAACCGCTGGTTTAGCTTAACGAGCTTCGGCATATGAAAGTGTTACGTTGTCAGTATCACACATGGGCGCATTTACCTTCCCAGATTAATCATTTTTAGAGGTTAGGTGGAAAAACCCAAAAAGGTAGTAGTAGTAGTAGTAGTAGTAGTGTCAGGTTATTGATCAGGGGCAGTAATTATACATAACATCCTTACTTTCCCTCCAGAATCCATAAATGTAGGGCTCCGGCCTGAAAAACAAAAGGTAGGAAATTTAAATAAAAACAATATGGCCCAAATCAGGGCCACAAATTCTTTGAAAGTGAAAGATAGAATATAAAATAAACTAATTCAACTTATAGTTGTAGTAATAATGAAGTTAGTTGCTGCAGTTAGAACAGAGGTAGTGAGAATACCCGGCACACTCCCATGCAGGCAGTGTATATGTAGTAAATGTTTGTAACATAAGCAGATTTACATACACACACACACGAGAGAGTCAAGGAATTTGTATATCTTGGTAGCAGAGTAGTGGTACTAAAAGAACTCAGTATTGAAGAAGGTTGGCTAGTAAAGAGTATTAAGCAGAGAAAACTTAAATATTTTGGACACATTAAACGGCATGAGAAATTAGAAAAGATCATCTTGAAAGGGTACATAATGGGAAAAAGAAAGAGAGGGAGACCAAGGCGAATGGATGCATCAGCAGCAGGGCATCTTGCTTACAACCGAGAGGCCTACAGGAGAGCTGTTAGGGAGGCAAAGTTCCCCAAGGGACATGCAAATGAATGAATGATGATGAGAGTAGTAGAAGATGGAGACAACACAGAGGACATCACGTATAGGCTAAGTAGAGCAAAACCAGGCTTCTGCAGTCCTGCAGACATCGAAAGTGGATATCCAAAAAAAAAAAAGGTGAGTATGAAAACGGAAATCAGGATTTTTAAGAGTAATGTCGTAAAACCTCGCCACAGATGGACTCAGAAAGGTTTATTTAAATCCCAGCGAACTATAAATGTCTTGAAACTGAGCAGTCTACCCTGGTTAGGTCATGTAGAAAGAATGGACGAGAACAGACAAACGAAAATTATGTACGCACAAGAGATGAGGGAAACGAGATCAAGGGAGTAGACCAAGACAGAGATGGAAAGACAACATAGAAGAGGATATAAAAAGAAACTGGTGTCACCAAATGCAGAGGGAAAATTTGGAATAGAGAGGAATGGAGGCGAACTTTATCTGCAGCAATGAGCCTTAGTGGCTCTGGAAGAAGAAGAAGAACTGATAATATGGAAAAAAACAGGAATGTGCTGTCTTACATGCTACAGTAAATTCACTTACTCAGGGTCAGTGGGCGCTGGTGGCGCTGAAGGCGGTGGCGGTGGTTGAGGAGCAGGTGTTACGACCTTCGGTGGTGGATGCTGTGGCAGAGGTGCAGGAGGGGGATTTACTTTAGGCGTCGCTGGCTTCTTGGGCGTTTCGGGTGTTTCCAGTGTTGGTAGTGCCTGCGGTCTCTTTGGCCTGAATGTGAGAACACACAGTGAAGTAACGTGTCAAGGGAGGTAACATTTTATTTTATTAAAGGGATATAACTTCCTCTTTTTGGATCAAATTCTTTTTCCTTCTGTTTCTTGCAGTAGTTTCACTGACTTTCGTAGACAGTAATTTTAGAAGACAATCTATATAATATAATATTTTTATTAACTACTGGGGTGAAGTCCTTTAGTTGCAGACACTGTTACAGATTTGTCCACCAATTTCAGTTGTCTCAATTCGTTTTCATTGCATATATATATCCGCTCATTTCCCTCATTATATTCTTACTTCCGTGATCACTGTTTGTGAACTTTCCTCCATGTTTCTAGTGTCACAGTGTAGTTTGCAAGAAGTAAACAACTTGACAAACGCAGAGTAGGATAACAATTTCTATTCATTAGGCATGAATGTTCCATGTTGTGACACAGTTTACTTGAAGACATCTTTAAATCTTTGCATCATTTGACACTTAAGCCAGCAGTTGCCGGCGGGCAACTTGTGGCACTGTCTACTATGATGGCTGAGAAATTCAAGCAACCTGCCTGCATCAAATTTTGCGTGAATCTCGGCACATCTGCCACCAAGACCCTTGAAATGCTTCTTCGGGCCTTTGGTAAATGTTCCTTAGGTCGAAAACAGGCTTTTGTGTGTGTCACGCACATGTCAAGGCTGGTCGAGTGTCTTGTCAAGATGACAGGCGTTCAAGGCGACCAATCACCAGCCAAACGCCAGAAAACTATGACATTTGAGTTTACGGTTGTGATTCGATGACAAAACAACAGTGGTCTGTGTGGAAGAGCTGGCAGACAACAGTCGTTTCTGTGGAAGAGCTGGCAGACAACAGTCATTTCTGTGGAAGAGCCGGCAGTCACCAGGACCAAAGAAGGGAAGGCAAGTCCAAAGTGGAACAAAAAGAACTTTGAACATCTCATGGACCCCCCCACGTCAATCACTTGCTTCTCCAACAGGACGGTGAATTCTAACTTCTAAGGCGACGTTTAGAGCCGCTTGATAGAAGATTTGTGACGAAAAAGACAGGAACTGTATCATAAACTGTATCTGGAACTTGACAATGCACCTGCTCAGACCTCCCTCAGGAATGCTCAGTTTCTGACATAAAGCAACAATGCAGTCATCCCACACCCTCTATATTCGCTTGACTTAGCTCCCAATAAGTTTCAACTTGTATTTCAAAATAAAACTGAGGCAAATGGGTGGCACTTCGACACTGTAGATGAAATCCAAATGGAATCACATGCAGTAATGGACAGTCTTCAGGAAAGGACATCTACCGTGTTTTTAGACATAGAAGTGGCGCTAGTATCGCTGTGCACGTTCCCAATGGGACTATGTCGAAGGGGATAGTGAACAGAGTTAAGTAAATTAAACCTGAACTTTTAAAAAAAATAAGACTAGTTCGGGAACTTTCCGATACCACATGGTACAAGTCCTATTAGACGGGGGTCTGGGCGATCTGCTGCTCCGGGGCCAGTAGGCTTTTCCCTGTTGTAAGGGTGGGCCCCAGGGTGAATGAAAAAAGATAAGTAGGGAGAGGGAGGAACAAGTGTTATGTATACATACATGTACTCACATATACAAGTACTCATACACACATGTACTTGCACATATATGTACTCACACATACATGTACTCACACATACATGTACTCACACATACATGTACTCACACATACATGTACTCATACATACATGTACTCACACATACAAGTACTCATACACACATGTACTCACACATACAAGTACTCATACACACATGTACTTGCACATACATGTACTCACACATACATGGAGTCATATATACTTGAAAGAAAACAAAAAGAGACCTCACCTTCTCTTACACAAACCAGCAAAGATATTTCTAAAGGGACAGCAGTATCGGTAGATCAAAAACGCCGTCAGAGCCAGAAAAGCGAGACCTCCGAAAATGGCTGGTATCAACCACTGAAACAGCCCGTCTAAATAACCGTCCTTGCTGGTTTGGACTGGTTTTGCTGTGGTTGGCGCTGTTGGTGTGGAAGGTTGTGTTGTAACAGCAGCTGTTGCTGGAGGTGTCGGCGTGGGCGCTGGTGTAGAGGGCGGGCATGGCTGCGAATATAAAGTTGAGATTTATACATATCATACAGGGTGTTCCATAAAGTCTACAGGGTGTCCCAAAAAGTCTTCACACATTGCTAAAAGTGCAGACTGGAAGTGCATTTATATTCATAACTCCAAATAAGTATCGGAGACACGCAATCCTACATGTTTAGAAAAAAAAAACTGACAATCACATACCGTAGTATTTCCAAAAGTGGGGGGAGGGGGGAGAGGGGGATGGAAAGGTCTAGGTGCAGTGAGGAAGGTGGGGGGGGAGGGGAGGGAAGTGATGGAAAAGGGCGCAATGAGAGAAAATAAAGTGATGGGGGGGGGGGTAGAATAATGTAGTATAAAAACTTCAAAATCGGGTAGTGTAAAAATATCTAATTTCTTCCTGAGAGACCAGTCTGTCTATCTAGACCCATCACTGCTCAGTATCCTACTCTTTTTAGCTAGACTTATCACTGCTCAGTATCCTACTCTGTCTAGCTAGACCCATCACTGTTTAGTATCCCAGTCTGTTTAGTTAAACCAATCACTGCTTAGTATCTATGTTTCTGTATATACTGTTTGTTCCTGCATGTAAGTTGTGATTTATCTGTACTTAGAGGGCTTCTGTTGTCCTTGCTCGAGGTGGAGCCTGCGAAGGAGATGCAGCTGACAGCAAAGTTAGGCTGGCGTAAGCCTCTTAGTCTCTATAAGGCTCTAGGCTTTCAGAAAAAGTCTCGGTAACAACTAACTGCCGCAACATTGCCTCATAAGTCTTCATTAAGTATTAGACTCAGTGGTTCTCAAACTCCGACCAGAGAGAATGGGCAAGAAGCTAACCAAGTGTGCCTTTTGGTGTTTTAGCCTGAGGCTAAAGCATGTGTGCGCCACGTGGGCTAGCTATGATTTAGCCAACTGTAAATGACGTGAGGAATTGTTATTATCTGACAACAGTCGTCTCTGTGGAAGAGCTGGCAGACAACAGAAAGAGGGGTTAGAATTTCAACACCATTGACATGACATCAACATGGCTTCATCACTTACTTGGAATACAAGGTAGCTTGCGTGTTTATGGTGTTTTGTGTGAACTGTAAATTCACACAGCATACAGTGACACCAAGCCGAAGTCCTAACTCATTCATTCATTTGCACGTCCCTTGCGGAACTTTGCCTCCTTAACAGCACTCCTGTAGGCCTCTTGGTTGTGAGCAAGATGACCTGCTGCTGATGCGTCCATTCACAGATCATCACCGATGTCTTGCGGCCATCTTCGCCTTGGTCTTCCTCTCTTTCTTTTTCCCATTACTTTCATCATGGTAATAAATAAAATCAAGACACATGAAGTCTCGACAACAGCTTGTTGTGAGCTGTTCCAGTTTTTTAGCCTCTTTGAATTGCAGAAGGAGGTGAAGACATTGGACGATGACTTACAAATATGTTTCGCACACTTGAATGAGCTGCATGGAGACACGCCTGATAGACTTCACGATTCCGATAATATTTGCTTCAAGTACCAAGTCTGGCAATCAGCCATTTCATAGTTATCAGTAATGAAAGCGCAGAAACGGCGAATGGAAAACTTATTTCACTCCACAGTGAGGCAGAGCCGAGGCTAAAGTTTTTTTTTTTTTTGGGGGGGGGGGGGGAATCTTATCATAACTTCTGGTTACAAGGAAAAAAAGTATTTCTGAACGCTACCCTGCATTGTGGAGCAATTTGTGAACGAATTCTCTCATTTATAGAACACAGTCCAGATTTCGTTTATTGCCCTCCCAACATTTTATTTTGGTAGATCGAGGCTTCAGAGCACGTGAGAGGGAGGCAGGGAGGGGGAAGGGAGGAAGAATATCTTTCTAAACCAAGACACAGACGAAAATTACTGAACGCAGGGACGTGAGATTTCTTTTTAGTAGGTTTCAGTCTAATGATGTTATCCCAGGACCAAGAAGTTGATATCCTGGCATTAAGAAGTTGATATCCTGGCATTAAGAAGCTGATATCCTTGAATTAAGAAGCTGATATCCCTGCATGAAGAAGCTACTATTCCTGCATCAATAAGTTGATATCCTTGCATTAAGAAGTTGATATCCTTGCATTAAGAAGCTGATGTCTCTGCACAGAGAAACTGATATCCCTACACCAAAACACATCCATCATATTCGAAATTAAGAAGAAAAAAAAGAGTGCGGTACATTCAAAATTTAAAACAAAGGACTTGTCCCCGGGTTGCAAACGTTCGACTTACGTATAAGCAGTAGTTACGAGCGACTCGCAGTGAAGCCTATGATATCAAAAACTTCACTTACATAAGAGGTACAGTCGTTCGTAATAACAAACGGGTCTACTTTACAGCGTGATAAAAGGGAGGTGACTGTAGTAAAACTAGTTTAAATAATATACTTAGATAGAAGTGTATGGTGTAGTTTTACAAAGTGGCAGAGGGAATGAGTAAAGTGAGAAAAAATGAATAGAAAGTATGAGAATGAATAAATGAAAAACATACAACATCTGATATTTCGGCGTGAGCCTTTTTCAAGGATTACATGCACAACGAGACAAACAAATAACTAAACGGAGAACTTGTGTTTCCTACTTCTGGAGGAGGCCATATTAAGATAAGTTCTCCGTTTAGTTATTTGTTTGTCTCCTTGTGCATGTAATCCTCGAAAAAGGCTCATGCCGAAATATCGGATGTTGTATGTTTTTCATTTATTCATTCTCATACTTTCTATTCGTTTTTTCTCACTTTACTCATTCCCTCTGCCACTTTGTAAATCTACACCATACACCTCTATCTAACTTTATTACTTTACAGCGCGCATCAAAACATTGCGCGTCTACAACTGTTGGGCTGCTTCTTACGCGTTTTTTAATATGCATGGAAAGGTACACTGTATACAATATAACAGACGTTATATGAGAACTGTACCTAACTACTCCGACTTAGCACAAATTCGACTTACGAACAGGCTTTGGGGTGGGATTTTTCTGGCAACTCAGGGACTGCCTACACAATCCCTCGCCGAAATTTCCGTCATTTCTGACCACGCGACTGTGGGATGAGGGTTTCCAGTGAGTCTTTCTTCCCTGCCATGTTTAGGGATCTTGACAGTCTTTCCAACCCGATGGCCCAGGATGTGCTATTTCGTTGGACTCCACCATTCTTTTGTGCATGTTCTTTAACCGCTTCATGCTATAGGTAAGGTAAAAGTCCCCATTTTCGTGCCATTAAGGCATTTTGGGGATATGGTGTTAGGCCCGTAATTCCATCGCCACAGGAAAGTGTGATGTGATCAGTATGACACCTGGCTGCATTTATCCCCCCCCCCCAAACCCAGATTTCTCTGGTAGCCATTTTTAGAGGCTGGGTGGACCCCGTGGCCTTTTTTTTTCCTTTGGTGAGTTTCATGTGTGTATGTGTATGTATGTGTGTGAATGTATGCTATACTCCCAAGCTATAACGTTTCTGTTCATATTTCAACAAAGATAGAACACACTATGAAACATATTAACATGTAGAAAACATGTGATATGAAATGAACGCATCGTATATAAATAAAACGTACCATCTTATTACAACTGTTGTATTTATTGCAACTCTTTACGTTTGTATCTACATGCCAGTAACCTAACATAAGAAAACAGGTTTTAAAGTATCTACACATTTGTAACCTAACATAAGAAAACAGGTTTTCAGGTATCTACATGCCTGTAACCTAACACAAGAAAACAGGTTTTCAAGTATCTACACGTCTGTAACCTAACACAAGAAAACAGGTTTTCAGCTATCTACACGTCTGTAACCTAACACAAGAAAACAGGTTTTCAGCTATCTACACGTCTGTAACCTAACATGAAAAAAACAGGTTTTTAAGTATCTTCACTACATGTAGAGAAATATATTAGCTTTATCCTTTAATACATTTTTTACACGATTTTATGCTGTGTATTTAAAACAAAAACATCCACGTTAAATAATGCAAAGGACAACTTTCAGAAACTGTGCGCCTTTAAAAGCATTAATATTTTAGTGTGGATAATAACTTCCCTAAAATTATTTCCCCTATGATTGCGTAATCATTCGTAGTTAATTAAAGTCAGAAAGGCTTGATTTTGATATTGATAAAATATTTTAAATTCATCATTCACAAACTGTGAAGAAATATACTGTACTAGTCTAGTTTTCCGTATAGAATATTTCATTTCTTATCCCATGATAATTTAGAGAAGACCGTCTTGGAAGGATATATAATAGGAAAAAGAAAGAGAGGAAGACCAAGGCGAAGATAGCTGCAAGACATCGTAGATGATCTGCTAATGGATGCATCAGCAGCAAGCCATCTTGCTCACAACAGAGCTGTTAGGGAGGCAAAGTTCCGCAAGGACATGCAAATGACTGACTGACTGACTGACTGACTGACTGACTGACTGACTAACTGACTGACCTATCACTGATCCCATCACTTTTGAAAGGGCCGCATATAGTGAAGCCGCAAACTGTGTATACTTACCCCACATGTCATGGTTATTGTGGCGGGAATTCCTTGCAGCGGGCCCGGATAGATTCCCTGGTCACTGATCGTTGCAGAACCTGAACAAGATTACAGTGTAACTGTATAAGGTTTATTTCTTTCTTTTTCTTTTCTTTTCTTCCTTCCTTCTTTCTTTTCTTTCTTTCTTTCTTTTTTCTTTTCTTTCCTTCTTTTCCTTTCTTTCTTTCTTTCTTCTCTTCCTTCCTTTTATGTGTGTGCCTAATCTATCTATGTATCCCATTTTGTGCCTATATATATATATATATAATCAAGATGTTTATGAAAATTCTCTTTTCTTACCAACCACAGGGACAGTTGAAGAACTGGCCAAAGAGCGTACTATGTGGAATGGCCAAAGAGCGTACTATGTGGAATCTGGCTCTAGGTTAATCCGCTGGATCATATGGACATGATAAGAGAGCCAGAAACCAGACTTTGGAAGAGGCATATATGAAAGTTACCTTCCAACAAAAGATGGTTTGGTTTTGCTGTGTCAGACTTTGCCGCGCAAATATTGATAGAAATATGCAGTCTTACGAAATGTGGCTCAAATATTGATAGAAATATGCAGTCTTACGAAATGTGGCTCAAATATTGATAGAAATAAGCAGTCTTACAAAATGTGGCTCAAATATTTATAGAAATATGCAGTCTTACGAAACGTAGCTCAAATATTGATAGAAATATGGAGTCTTACGAAAAGTGGCTCAAGTATTGATAGAAATATGCAGTCTTACTAAACGTATCTCAAATAATGATAGAAATATGCAGTCTTACGAAACGTGGCTCAAATATTGATAGAAATACGTAGTTTTACGAAAAACTACTGAAGTCTTGATAGAAATACTAGACTAGATACACTAGTCCGGTGATAGAAATAAAAGACTAGATGTACTGGTCCGGTGATAGAAATACTAAACTAGATATACTAGTCCGGTGACTTCGAGAGACATCTGTCACCCAACATTTTCAAACTCGTCTTCAAAGACGAAAGTAATCATTATTATCATCTAATCTAGTTTGTAGATATTCTTTTTTTCCCTCACATTTAAAATCTCTGCTTAACTTCCACATCCGAACTCGCTCATGGCCCCTGCCCTCCCCTCCTTACCTGTGAAGGACTCTCCGTTGATGCAGTGTTGAGTAAGAACAACTTCTCCGTTGGACATGACCGCCATCTTCCCGCCTCCGCCACCAAAGTAGATTTTATCGTTGTTGTTATAATACGAGTCGTCGTCGTCTCCAGTGAGAGTATCTGTTGGTATATAGACATAAATGTAGACATTTGCCTTTCACCTATGTGCAGCATGTTATAGTAACTGATAAGCGTATTTGTAAGGACCCATTATGTAATTAGTGACAGCTCAACATACAACGACATTCAAACAAAAAGAACACTTCACGCTGGCTTCGACCGCGACTTCCGGGAACGACTTCTGCATTGAAGAACAGGTCCGAGCGTAAGCCCAACACCGTGTTTAATCAACATCTCAGCACTCGTGTTGACAGATAAAGACCTTGCAGGCTTCCACACGTCCATCCTCTAGCCTCCATACAGAAAGTCCAGCCCAAAAAAACCTCACGTGACCAAGTTCAGTACTTCAGTCACGCGACCAGATAGCTCCATCCTTCACATCATTATATATATAATCTCTAGCTGCTATACTCCCAAGCTATAAATGTGTGTGCTGCAGTAGGGCCTGAACAGCCAGGACACATCTAGTGACGCATATACTGATATGGACAGAAAACACGAATTTTTTACAGGGATGAAGAACTGGACGCGCAAGGATATTTAACATTCTGCCCTTTGTCATTCAACTTTCGCTCTATTTCAGGCAGACAGGTAGACAGACAGATAGATAAACTTTATTTACGAGCATTTTTCCTGTGACAAGAAAAGCATATGTTTCGTATTTTGACAGATTTTTTCCCCAACACATTAAGTTTCTCGTTATTTACCTCATACTGTTAGTTGCATGCGGTGGATGGAATAATAAACAGATAATGTTGGTTATAGCCACCATTCTATGATAGTAGGCAGATGATCTCAGTGTAGGGACAATGGCTACGATCACTGACTAGTACAGTCACTGCCCGGAAGGAAAGCAATGGTAAACTACTTTCTGTAAACATACCAATAAACCCTATTAACAATATGAAAGGGCATCTTGCTTACAACAGAGAGGCCTACAGGAGAGCTGTTAGGAAGGCAAAGTTCCACAAGAGTCATGCAAATGACTGACCGTTAGTTCTCTTGTTACTTACCTATTACAGTTCCAGGATCTGTGCATTCTGTAGCAGTGAAGGAGTAAGATTTTGAGATAAAGTAAGGGCGTTGGTCGTTTTTATCGAACACTGTGATCTTTACCGTGGCTGTGGAGCTAAGCCCGCCCCTGTCTGTCACGTTGGTCACGACTGTATACTCTTCAAATGGCTTGTTCTGCTCGGGAGAAATGAAGGTCATATAAGGGAAAAGAGTTCACAATGTACATACAGGGAAAACGGCTGTCAGCGAATATAATCTTACGTCCTTCCCGTGCCGTTAAACGTCACATAGAGCTAGCATAGTTGTCTGCCAAGTTTTCCTGCTCTCGGCGAATCTTTCAACTTCATCAAGGGATGTTATGCCCACTAAACTGGCTTCTCTTAACAATGTCCTCTTTAGAGTTTCACATGGTCGACCTCTTTTTATTCGGCATGTTGTGTTCCACCTGATAGCTTGTTTTGGGATTCTCCGATCGTTTCTTCTCATCAAGTGACCAACATATGTCCATCTCCTTTTCCTGATTACCCATGAGACTGGTTGTTGTTCAGTCATCTGCTTTATCTCTGCGCTGTTCTTCAATTCTTTCCACTTGATGCTGAATATTTTCCTTAGGCATTTGTTTTCGAAAGAGTCTAATTTCTTGTCTATTTCTTTAGTTGTTTTCCAGCTTTCGCATGCACAAATGAGGGTGGATATCACATTTGAATTGAATAACCTTAATTTGGTTTTTGTGGTTATAACTTTTGAATTCCATATGTTCTCAAGATTTTTGAAGGGCAGTGCTGCTTTTGCAATTCTAACTTCCTTCCTGGTGTCACCATCTTGGCCTAGGTAGCTACCAGGTATGCAAATTGATTTACTTCATCAACAACTGTTCCTTCTACGTATATTTTTCCTTCTTGATTAATGAGAAGTATCATAATTTTTGTTTTCTCTTTGTTAATTTCAAGACCCATTCTGCTAGCCAAGGAAGACAGGCTATCTGGTTTTTCCCGCATCGATTTCACATTGTCACTGATAAGAGTTATGTCATCTGCAAAATCAAGATCTTCTATTTGGGTCCCATGTACCCAACTAATGCCGGTTTTACCTGTACAGCATCTTTTCTTTATAAAGTCTATGGCAATTCCAAAAGGTCATATAGGGAAAATATAGGGAAAACTGATTGTCAGTGAAGATGGGGAGGGGGGAACAGTTGTCAGGAATATAGTGAGAAAACAGCTTGTCAGTGAAAACAGGGAAATACAGTTGTCACTGAATATAGGGGAAAACCATTGACACTGAAAATAGGGGAAAAACAGTCGTAGGTGAATTGGGGATGGGAGAGGACAGGAAGGAATGGAAAAACTGTGGGAGAATATAAGAAGAAACGGTTATAAGAGAATATCGGGGAAAGCAATTATTAGTCAATATGAGTGAAACAGCTGGAAACTGAAAGAAGTAATATGATCGTAACCTCGCATAGGAAAAAAAATTGCAAGACTATATAGGTAAAACAGATGTAAGCTTATATATGAAAAAAAAAACTGTAAGTTCACATATGGAAAAATAATTGCAAGACTGTATAGGAAAAACAGATGTAAGCTTATATATGAAAAACAACTGTAATTTCACATATGGGAAAATAATTGCAAGACTATATAGGGAAAACAGATGTAAGCTTATATATGAAAAAACAACTGTAAGTTCACATATGGAAAAATAATTGCAAGACTATATAGGGAAAACAGATGTAAACTTATATATGAAAAACAGCTGTAAGTTCACATAGGAAAAAAGTCGCAAGATTATATACGGAAAACAGCTGTAATCTCACAAAAGGGAAAACAGTTGTAAAAGAATATAAAGGGAAACCAGATGTTAGAGATTAAAGAGAAAAAGAATTATTGTAAAATAGTATAAAAGGAAACAGCTGGAAGAGAACAAACTAGAAAAACAAAGAAAACGTTTTTGCCGAAAAAAACATTTGTAAAAGAACATGAAAGAAAAAAAAACAGATGTAAGAGAATATAGGAAAACAGATGTAAGAGGATATAGGAAGAATAATTGTAAGAGAACATAAAGTAATGTTTCATCATCATCATTGCAGTATAAGCACCATGTCGTTTAATCCAGCTATTATACTTCTATGCTTTGGCTTTGTGGTGCGCCTGGCCTTGCTGTGTGTTATAATTTCCTTGAAGTTTCCTATTCGTCTGTAACGCCGCCCTCCACGTGCTGTTTTGCATTAGACTGTTTTAAAAAGTTATCGTAAATACATTGTTATGCTCCTTATAACTTTCCAAACATTAACATTTTTTTCTCTATCTCCTTTCATACTTTGTACTGGAAGTATCTTTTGTGCCAGCAATACGTCTTTATTTGAACGGAATTCTTTATTTGAAATCAATTTAAAATTACCAAAAAAAAAAACAAAAAAAAATAGACTCACCGTGTCTATGTCTAATTCAGAAAGAGAATAGATATTTCCATTCGTGGGGTCTACAGCGAACAGGCTCGATCCGGAGCTTTTGGAATAGGTGTGAACATCATTGATGTCTGGGTCACTAACGTATAGTCCGGTCTGGAAGTTCACCTGCGTGGTCGCGTCACCAAGCGAGTTTGTTTAGTTATGGATGAAGTGAGTTTGTTAAGTCATGGATGAAGTGAGTTTGTTAAGTCATGGATGAAGTGAGTTTGTTAAGTCATCGATGTAGTGAGTTTGTTAAGTCAAGGATGAAGTGAGTTTGTTAAGTCATGGAAAAGGTGAATTTATTAAGTCATGAATAAAGTGAGTTTGCTAAGTCATGGAACAGGTGAATTTATTAAGTCTTGGATGAAGTGAGTTTGTTAAGTTATGAAGCAATTGAGTTTATTAGTAAAAGTTGATGACTCAGAGAATGGAAGAAAAAATGATTTAACTCGTCATAAATTAAGTTCAACAATTCTTTCTTTCCTTTTGTGTATTATAAATTGAAGACATAATTAATTAATTAATTATGAAGAGATTAAACATCCGGTAAATACCTCTAAGGATGGTAATATGACAAGTTAGTATTAAAGAAAGCTAATAGGATTAGTTAGTATGAAAGATGAATATTTGTCTGATGAGCTCTCTATCACTTCCACTGCTGCTTACATCTTGAAAGTGCTGATCTTGTTTAGTTGTAAAAAATGTATGTGGTGTCACTCACTACCAGTGGAACGAGTCTGCTATGCTACATTAGAGATAGGTAACAGGTTGTGAACGTCTTTACCCGTCCGTGGCACCAACAGGGTACGGAATAACTTGTGAACGTCTTAACTCGTCCAATGCCACCAACAGGGTACGGAATAACTTGTGAACGTCTTAACTTGTTCATGCCACCAACAGGGTACGGAATAACTTGTGAACGTCTTAACTCGTCCATGCCACCAACAGGGTACAGAATAACTTGTGAACGTCTTAACTCATCCATGCCACCAACAGGGTACAGAATAACTTGTGAACGTCTTAACTCGTCCATGCCACCAACAGGGTACGGAATAACTTGTGAACGTCTTAACTCGTCTGTGGCACCAACAGGGTACGGAATAACTTGTGAACGTCTTAACTCATCTGTGCCATCAACAGGGTACAGAATAACTTGTGAACGTCTTAACTCATCTGTGCCATCAACAGGGTACAGCATAACTTGTGATCGTTTTAACTCGTCCGTGGCACTAACAGGGTACAGAATAACTTGTGAACGTCTTAACTCATCTGTGCCATCAACAGGATACAGAATAACTTGTGAACGTCTTAACTCGTCCGTGGCACTAACAGGGTACAGAATAACTTGTGAACGTCTTAACTCGTCCGTGGCACTAACAGGGTACAGAATAACTTGTGAACGTCTTAACTCGTCCGTGGCACTAACAGGGTACAGAATAACTTGTGAACGTCTTAACTCATCTGTGCCATCAACAGGGTACAGAATAACTTGTGAACATCTTAACTCATCTGTGCCATCAACAGGGTACAGAATAACTTGTGAACGTCTTAACTCGTCCATGGCGCCAACAGGATACAGAATACAAGACGTCGAAATATGTCAATAACTCCGACAGGGAAAAGAGGGAGGATGTTGCGACGTCTTAACGCTGCCGTAGCTATGAAGGGGTTAGAAAGAGAGGCCAACATTGACAGAAGCTCTGATAGAATCAGATTAGGCTACCTCACATAGTTGCTGCGGTGGTATAGAAGTTACTGCACTCACTTGGCGATCAGAAAACCCTGGTTCTATTTTGCACTTCGACGGATTTTTTTTTTTTCAGATCTACCGGCACCGGGATTAACCCAGCCTAAAAAAAATGGGTACCTGGGTCTTCCCTAGGAAAACAAAGGCACTGAGGACATGTTCTGGCGTCCCTACTTCAAATGCTATAGTGATCTTGAAACGTGAAGGCACTACCACTCCACAGCCCTACGGGGTGCAAATGCTACGAGACATACTTGTAGATTTACATAGTTTGAGAACCCTTGGTACACGACCCACAGCTAGATTCTCACTCACGTTTTCCTCGTAAACCTCGATATTTTGCACGTTGTTGGGCTGGTACTCTGGTGGCTCGTTGATGTCTTTGATGTCGATGGTAAGAGAGTAGGTTTTGTTGGCTTTGCAGTAGCCATCGTCCACGTCAAAGTACAGCTGGACGCTTCGAGTGTCCATTCTCTCGTAGTTAGGGTTAATCTTCGTTTTCAGCACTGGATCTGGAACAGTTTATACATACAGGTCTTTACTTACCACTCCAATTTAAAAAAAACAAACCACATAAACATTATAATAAACGCATGCGCCATTACTTAATGGGTAAATGATGTGATGTTTATACAATTTAGATGAAATTATTTTCTTAATTTATTTTCAGAAACATTAAAAAAAGAAGATGACGTGGCCTGTAAAGACTTTATATTTTTATAACTTGTTTAAAGCCGTTTTACTTTTTTTCGTAGTAGTGGAGAGAGAGAGAGAGAGAGAGAGTGAGAAAGAGTGAGAGACAGTATGTGTGTGTGAGAGAGAGTGAGAAAGAGTGAGAGAGAGTGAGAGAGAGTATGTGTGTGTGAGAGAGAGTGAGAAAGAGTGAGAGAGAGTATGTGTGTGTGAGAGAGAGTGAGAGAGAGTATGTGTGTGTGAGAGAGAGTGAGAAAGACTGAGAGAGAGTATGTGTGTGAGAGAGAGTGAGAAAGAGTGAGAGAGAGAGTATGTGTGTGTGAGGGTGAGAAAGAGTGTGTGTGTGAGGGAGAGTGTGTATGATAGAGTGTGTGTGAGAGAGAGAGAGTGTGTGTACGTGAGAGAGAGTGAGAAAGGGTGCAGGTGTGAAAGAGGGAGTGTGTGTGTGAGAGGAGGAGTGTGTGTGTGTGCACGAGAGTGTGCGTGCGAGAGAGAGAGAGTGTGTGTGTGTGAGTGTTATGAGAGAATGTGTGTGAGAATGTTATGAGAGAATGTGTGTGTGAGAGTGTATTGAGAGAGAGTGTGTGTATGAGAGAATTTGTGTGAGTGTGTGTGAGAGTGTGTGTGTGAGAAAGTGTAAGAGAGAGTGTGTGTAAGAGAGAGTTTGTGAGAGAGTGTGTGTAAGAGAGAGTTTGTGAGAGAGAGTGTGTGAGATATTGTATGTGTTAGAGAGTGTTATGAGAGAGAGTGTGTGTGAGAGAGTGTGTGTGAGAGAGTATGAGAGAGAGGGTGTGTTTTGTGTTTGAGAGAAGGAGAGTGTATGTGTATGAGAGAGTGTGCGCGCTTATGTGTGAGAGAGTATGTGTGCGAAAGAGAGTGTGTTTCTGTTTGAGAGAGAGTGTGTATGTGTGAGGGAGAATGCGTGAGATAGACAGAGAGAAGGAGGGAGAGTGCGTGAGAGAGAGGAGGGAAGGGAGAGTATGTGAGAGAGGGAGAATGCGTGAGAGAGAGGAAGGAAAGTGCGTGAGAGAAAGAGAAGGGAGAGTGCGTGAGAGAAAGAGGAGAGAAGGTGCATAAGAGAAAGAGAAGGGAGAGTGCGTGAGAGAAAGAGGAGGGAAAGTGCGTGAGATAAAGAGAAGGGAGAGTGCGTGAGAGAAATAGGAAGGAAAGTGCGTGAGAGAAAGAGAAGGGAGAGTGCGTGAGAGAAAGAGAAGGGAGAGTGCGTGAGAGAAAGACGAAGGAAAGTGCGTGAGTGAAAGAGAAGGGAGAGTGCGTGAGAGAAAGAGGAAGGAAAGTGTGTGAGAGAAAGAGGAAGGAAAGTGTGTGAGAGAAAGAGGAAGGAAAGTGCGTGAGAGAAAGAGAAGGGAGATTGCGTGAGAAAAAGAGGAATGAAAGTGCGTGAGAGAAAGAGGAGAGAAAATGCGTGAGAGAAAGAGGAGGGAAAGTGCGTGAGAGAAAGAGAAGGGAGTGTGCGTGAGAGAAAGAGGAAAGAAAGTACGTGAGAGAGAGGAAGGAGAGTGCGTGAGATAGAGAGAAGGGAGGGAGAGTGCGTGAGAGAGAGGATGGAACGTGCGTGAGAGAGATGAGGTAGAGTGCATGAGAGAGAGAGGAGAGAGAGTGCGTGAAAGAGAGGAGTGAGAGTGCATGAGAGAGAGGAGGGAGAGTGCGTGAGAGGAGGGAGAGTGCGTGAAACAGAAAGGAGGGAGAGTGCGTGAGACAGAAAGGAGGGAGAGTGCGTGAGACAGAAAGGAGGGAGAGTGCGTGAGACAGAAAGTAGGGAGATTGCGTGAGACAGAAAGGAGGGAGAGTGCATGAGAGAGACAAAGAGGGGGAAGAATGTATGAGAGAGAGAGAAAGAGGCTATGTTAACATTCAAGATAGACGAGCTGTATGATTCAGATAGATAGATAGATAGATAGATAGATAGATAGATAGATAGATAGATAGATAGATAGATAGATAGATAGATAGATAGATATGCAGAAACATGAATGATAGAAAGTAAGATGAGCACATATAATGAAAGAATGTATAATAATCCAATATTTTCGCAAAAGCCTTTTTCAGTGATCACAGATATAAAAACAAAACACAAGAGATAAAGAAGAAAGTAAAAACAGATGAAAAATTAAACACCTAGCTTTCTGGTCTCTTCCTTGTTAGTATATATATATATATATATATATATATATATATATATATATATATATAATTCCAAGCTTTTAAAACTACATGCTATAGAAACCAGTTATCTGCATTCTTCTGTGTTCCTAGTTTTATCTCTTTAGTTGTTTACTCCAAGTTGTTTTTTTTGTCTTTTTACACGTTATCTCCCCGTGTTTGCCTTAGTCTGCTCTTTGACCTTAACCCTATAGCAGGTACTGTAAGCTACTCGTGTGTCGTAGCTTAATCAAGCTTGCATCAAAACATAGCAGGGGGCGGGGCTTACAGTCACGCACTTGGTCATATGACCCAGAGAATGAACTAGAGTTCAGGTCTTCTTGGGATTTTTCGTAGAGAGAGACGATAAGATGTCCGAGACAGGTTGTAGAACTATTTTCTTCTGTGGGAGGTTTGTGTTCGCTGTTAGAATGTGATGAGAGATGGAGTTAAACATGGATCTTTCTACACTGGCCTTCCTAGATTGTGTCATCCTTGTTTGTAGAGGTCGTTTCTGTCGTCGAAGAGTTAACAACATGAAGTAGTGATCGATTTGGAGAAAAATGTGCTGTGATCGATGAAGTAGTGATCTATGTGGAGTAACACTGTGCTGTGGTCGATGAATTAGTGATCTATGTGGAGTAACAATGTGCTGTGGTCGATGAAATAGTGGTCTGTGTGGAGTAACAATGTGCTGTGGTCGATGAAGTAGTGGTATATGTGGAATAACAATGTGCTGTGATCGATGAAGTAGTGGTATATGTAGAGTAACAATGTGCTGTGGTCGATGAAGTAGTGATCTATGTGGGGTAACAATGTGCTGTGGTCGATGAAGTAGTGATCTATGTGGAGTAACAATGTGCTGTGGTCGATGTAGTAGTAGTATATGTGGAGTAACAATGTGCTGTGGTCGATGTAATTGTGTCACCACACATGTCCACATAGTCACCACCAAGGCAGGAGACAAATAGAAGAAGTACTAGAAAAGTGTACATGTACATCCCTTCCTTCTCCTGTACACCAGACTTTGGTCTGACAACCCTCTTATATTCTACATGGTCCACTCATTGTCCTCCGGTAGAATTACTAGCAGATATTATAAGTTCTGCTTTGTACAGAGTATACATTTTTCTGTTGTTTCTCACCGACCCAGAGTTCGTGAATATGAAGAATGTCTGCCTGGAGATGAAGAATATCTGCCTGGAGATGAAGAATATCTGCCTGGAGATGAAGAATATCTGCCTGCAGATAAATAATGTCTGTCTGGAGATACCCCTCTCAGAGTACACCCTACATTTGGTTGTAAATGCATTGAGGGAGGACAAAATCTTCACACAAACATCAGTTACATTAATGCGGTCTACATTAGAATCCCAACTTGTGGGGATTTTTTTTTCGGGTACCACCACACTAAAAAAGGGTCCGGGGTACACTCAGCCTCTAAAAATGGATACCAGAGAAACCTGGGAAGGTAAATGCGGCCAGGCCTGGTACTGATAGGGGCCTAACACCGTATCCCCAGTGCGCCCTAATGGCACGGAAGCGGGGATTTTTAACCTTTCTTTTTACATTAGAATTCGCACAGTGTGAATCACCAGAAATAACAACAATGAAGAGATTACAATGTGAAGTTATATGCTGATCCTACAATATAGCTAACTATGGTAGTTGTAACGGAGACCATAGTTGGAAGTGCAGATAATAGAGGAACGATAATGACTGATGTAGGTAAGTTAATAGCATCGCGAAAATGACAAGAATCCAGTTGGCCAAGGTGACGGTAAAAGCAAAGGAAAGAGTAGTCTGGGTGAATCACTGCAACAATTCATCCGCGTGGACTTCGCGCGAGATAATGGTCGTGAAAAGTCAAGGCCGCCGGGGCGACAGTCGGTCGAGACCTTATCCGATTTCCAGCCAGTACTCAAAGCCAAGTCTGTTGAGATAATGCAAGACAATACATCGTGACCAACAGAATACTAGACATTTTGAACAAATTATGAAGGCGCCATTTGCGTGAGTTAAAAGTGGAAACATCCCACTTTATGTAAAGTGGAGTTTTCGCACATTTTTCAAGGGATGTCAAGTTTCAAAAATGAACTATTCCAGCCATGAATTCTAGTTGCACTTGTGGTAGTGGAGCTTACTGATAAAGCTCGATTCTTAGTTTCGCTGTGATAATTTTTAAAAAAAAACCAGGTACCTGCATACAGTAACATCCAAGGAAATGAAGAGGCTGACAGACTGGCAGAACATGGAGTAAGAATAAAACAGATTGATGGAAGCATAGCATATGAACAAACAAATAAACAAACAAACAAACAAATTGGTAAAAACTATTTATAAGACAAATAGAGAAAAACAACGCCCTACAGCAAAACTAGATGATGAATACAACAAAACTCTCAAGAAATGACCAAGTGATAATCTTCCGACTGAGAACAGGACATGGCAGGTTGAGACACCATCTTTACCAGAAGCTGAAAATTGGCACAAGAGGCCCCATGTGCCTGGAGCAAAGAGCAACAGACACCACATCACATCCCCCAGAGTGGCCGGCTACACATCCCACTCTGGCAAAGGACCCGGCCAGGCCCCAGACCCCCACAGGAAAAGCTCTAGGGGGATTCTGAGAAGATGAAACGAACAGCCGTATTTGTGAGAGAGATTGATGTCGACGTCTGATCGAACGAAGAAGAAGAAGAAGAAGACAAAAAGAAACAGAAGTCACAGGTTTTCTTTGTGCTTTTAGCTTTACGCTTTCATGGAGTCAGCATTGGAGAATATCTTATTAGTAAATTGGTTGTTTATCTACACCACGCTGGTCTTTCGAAGTAAAAAAAAAAAAGGTAAAGGTAATCCTGTCATGCCTTAGAGGCACATAGGGATATGGTGTTAGTGCCCATCCCAAAGGATAATTTCGCTAAATCGCATTGAAATCAAGTTTTAAACATTTCTTCTAATTAAATGCGAAATCTGCTACTTTTTTAAAATTCATTTTTCCCCTTCAGAAATGTAATTCGAACGCAGAAATCGAAATTTTTTAGTATTTTTTAGGTCGGAATATTGGGAGTAAGTAAATGCTAACTCCGAAAGGATAATTTCGCTGAATCGCACCGAAATCGAGTTTTAAACATTTCTCCCAATTAAATGCGAAATCTTCTACGTTTAAATCTGATGTTTCTTTTATTAAAAAAAAAAAGTTCTCAAATATCTGCATCATTGTAACTGTCATTATCAGTTTTTGCCCTTAAAGAGAAAACGTTTGCCCCACCTGGCCCCGATGTGTCCAGGGTATACTGTTCCATGCCAGCGTTAGACGTTGACCACATGTGTATGTTGAGCTTGTTGTAGACGTTAGGGTCAACGGCGCTCAATTTCAGGACTTGGAATCCCTGTCCGACATTCTCATCCACAGTGACCTTTGTGTCCAGGTTAGTTACATACGGCGCTTTATTCGAGGCTAAAGGTCAGAGTTTTTAAAAAATATAAAACAATGAACAGAAACAATGAACAGAAACATATACAGCAAAAACAAGTTATTGAAACAGCAAGCAACTGCTTACCAAAAGACTGTTCATTTCCACTCATGGAGATGATTAAAAACCCAACGATGTCGCCAGATGGGGGAATGAGGTATGATGTGCTTTACCCTACAAGTATGGAAAGCGATGCTGACTGTATTAGAGCCGCGTCACAGTTGTCAGGGCAAGCAAACCGTAACTGGTCAAGACCCTGTGCCTGTAGCAGCCTCAGCCTGGCCAAGATGGCAATGATCTCTGTGGTCGCCATGGCTCCCTGGGGAGAAGACGCAGCAGCTTTTCCTGTGTTGTGCGTGTCCGTCCGTCCGTCCCCCCCCCCCCTTGCAAGCTGCGGTAATCCACTCCCCGTTAAACACAATGTTTGTGCTCCATTATCTTCACTGCATCGGCTGCAAAGATTAACACCCCCCCCCCCACAGTTCCTGGGAGATGGACCTAGATCCAGATTCTACAAGTATTAGCTGCAGAGGCTTAATAACCCGACATATTGCTGTCTGATAGAGTGATAACCCGACATATTGCTGTCTGATAGATTGATAACCCGACATATTGCTGTCTGATAGAGTGATAACCCGACATATTGCTGTCTGATAGAGTGATAACCCGACATATTGCTGTCTGATAGAGTGATAACCCGACATATTGCTGTCTGATAGATTGATAACCCGATATATTGCTGTCTGATAGAGTGATAATCCGACATATTGCTGTCTGATAGATTGATAACCCGACATATTGCTGTCTGATAGATTGATAACCCGACATATTGCTGTCTGATAGAGTGATAACCAGACATATTGCTGTCTGATAGATTGATAACCCGAAAGACTGCTGTCTGATATAGCACTGGTACTACAGTCTTTGGGACCTCAGTTTAGAGACATAATAATCCCATCCCATCCACCCATCCCATCTCATCCCATCCCATCCATCCATCCATCCATTTACATGTCTTCTTCCGCTCTTCCTCTTCTCTCTCTCTCTTTCTCTCTCTCTACATCCATCTATCTATCCATCCTTCTATGTTCATGGAAGCTGCTCGAACCAAGCATTCAGTTATACTACGCCACGTAGCCACACTGCAGGACATCAACATTTTTCTCTCTCCCCGCTTCTTACGACCTGGACCAGGTGTGTCCTGAAGTCAGTCCACCCCCCCCCCCACTTAATTAGTCCCTGTTGGTACTCACGGTTAATGTTCAGGGCGATGTTCAAAGTTCCCTTGGCCTGGTGATTGTAAGAGTCTTCCGCTGTCACGCTTGCCTGCACAGAGTCCAGACACATAAATCTCAAGTCGTTGGTTGCATAGATCTGACCATCAGCTGGTGAGGAATAAAAGGTGAGAGACAAGTAAAGATGAAGCAATTTTGAATGTTAGATTTTTTTTCTGTAAAATTAATATAAAATATTTAATAGCAACATCAGCAAACCCCGTTACCTAATGTCATTATTAACCAGGGCCTTTCATCAAGGTTAAAAGGTAGGCGATGTCCTCCTCCATGCATTCAGCACTGGAGTCTAAAGGTAGGCGATGTCCTCCTCTATGTATTCAGCACTGGAGTCTAAAGGTAGGCGATGTCTTCCTTCGTGTATTCAGCACTGGAGTCTAAAGGTAGGCGATGTCCTCCTCCATGTATTCAGCACTGGAGTCTAAAGGTAGGCGATGTCCTCCTCCATGTATTCAGCACTGGAGTCTAAAGGTTGGCGATGTCCTCCTCCATGTATTCAGCACTGGAGTCTAAAGGTTGGCGATGTCCTCCTCCATGTATTCAGCACTGCAGTCTAAAGATAGGCGATGTCCTCCTCCATGCTATTCAGCACTGGAGTCTAAAGGTTGGCAATGTCCTCCTCCATGTATTCAGCACTGGAGTCTAAAGGTTGGCGATGTCCTTCTCCATGTATTCAGCACTGGAGTCTAAAGATAGGCGATGTCCTCCTCCATTTATTCAGCACTGGAGTCTAAAGGTTGGCGATGTCCTCCTCCATGTATTCAGCACTGGAGTCTAAAGGTTGGCGATATCCTCCTCCATGTTATTCAGCACTGCAGTCTAAAGATAGGCGATGTCCTCCTCCATGTTATTCAGCACTGGAATCTAAATGTAGGCGATGTCCTCCTCCATGTTATTCAGCACTGGAGTCTAAAGGTAGGCGATGTCCTCCTCCATGTATTCAGCTCTGGAATCTGTCATTTTCTGTTTATAATGTCACATCTTGTGTGTTGCTTTATACACATACGAGCTAACACACACATTAAAAAAGACAGACAGACAGACAGACAGACAGGCAGGCAGGCAGGCGAGCAGATTTTTACCTTTACATTTTCTTCAAACTATAGTTTAGTCTCATTACTTCTTTCACTTTGCTACACCTTACAGGTGTCAACGGGAAATGAAAGAGCAAGTCAGACTGACCGACTCAGCTGTAATGGACAGGCAACTGATTGAGCAGACATCAGCAGTGCTGTAAGAGAAGCTGATCGAAGAAAGGACGTCACTGACAACTGGGGTTCAGCGTTCTTGTCACGAATTGAAGGGGGTAGGGTGGAGTGAAACTGACTGACTAATCAAGAGTTCCAGCCGGATGATCTACCAAAAAATAATGGGCGTCATCAGTTGCTGTAGAGAAGACCATAGCACCAATGGATGTGTCCGCAGTGAATGGTTGATGGTCCTAACTGACATCTCTTCATAACATTTCAACTCTTTCAGTTCTCTGACATTATTCCACAAACAATCTTTGAAATTAGTCATGCTTTCCTTTACAATTTCTTACCACTAAATTGTTCCAGGTTGTTTCTGTCCAACATCATCACAAAAAGAATCTTGTAGTTGTGGTCTGTTGATGAACTGTGTTGTTCACAAAGTTTGTCTTTTTTTTTAATATACCGATGCTGTATATTATTCTGCATGGGTCTTAACAGTTTACATACGCTGTCTGTGCTGTACCGATGCAGCAAGTTTACCCACGCTGTCTGTGCTGTACCGATGCAGCAAGTTTACCCACGCTGTCTGTGCTGTACCGATGCAGCAAGTTTACCCACGCTGCCTGTGCTGTACCGATGCAACAAGTTTACCCACGCTGTCTGTGCTGTACCGATGCACCATGTAATCACAGTCCAGCCCTTTGTTTCTTTTGTATGGTTGCACGTTCTCTTTAGATCTTTCGTTTTATAAATTACATTTGGAATGTGCTTTTCTCGTTTAGCGTAAATTCATCTTGTATTTTTGCGTCACTTCCGTCCGTCCGTCCGTCTGTGTCTTAAGACTTTGGTGGACGAAACAATCGCCAACCAATATTCTATACTGCGTCTTGCATGGCATAAGCAAATTCTCTCCACTTCTCACGGTGTGCAGCCAGTCGTTCTATAGCAGTAGTGTCAGACAGAGACTTTGGATGCTATTATGAAAATGTAACTTGATTAAAATTAACACAAACGTGTAAAATAAAAAAATAAACAGTTTGAAAGACCTTAAAAGCTAATTTTACCCCCCAAAAAAATCATTTCACCTTTACTTAATAACGGCCACTGTTTCTCATTTTTATGTAAATTGGCAAAAACTAGTTGATTTAGATGCGGTCCGCCACACAGTTTTAACATACAGCTGTGGCACTAGAGGACACTGAAATTGGACACCCCAATTATAGTATCCCAGCTGTGTATGAAGCTGTCTCTATCAGTTGTCGTCAACAGATCTTTACCTGGTTGTTTTTCATCAGCTTCCTTGTCCCTTGGTTGTCTATCACATGGTTGTTATAGCAACCGTGTTGGAGTTCTTTCAGAAAATGTAGCTGATCAGCCTCACGTGCAAAGTTCATCTCTAGATTTATCGTCGTTTTCCTTTGAATTATCATACAGCTTCCACAACTCGTCTCTTTAGCGTGTGTGTATGAGAGTGTCTTTATAGTTCTGTCCATTTTATTTCTTAAAATATTGCCGATTTGTGTCTCCATAGTTTAATGTAGACGCTGTGAAGACCTTGCCCGATTTGGTAGTCAGCGGTCTATGGTTAACATGCTAGCGCCAGGGTTGGAGAACCATGGCTGATCAAGACCCATCCAGCATCTCCGTTGGTACCCCCCTGTAACAGGCCTAGCCCGGCTAACGGGGCATGGAGTCATCACAGTCTTCGTGGTGATGGAGTCTGCTAAAGAAGTACTGCACACCCCCTTTTAACTTCCACTCGGGACTGAAAAAAATACCCTCCATAACCCGCTCCTAATCCGACACGATGCTCTGCCTCACATATTCGTCGCGTCGGCTGTAAAGAACACCAGCTTGCAGTTTTTTCCAGGGAGAAGAAGAAGAAGAAGAAAGGAAGAAGAAGAAAGAAAGAAGAAGAGAGAAGAAGAAAGAAAGAAGAAAGGAAGAAAGGAAGAAGAATGGAGATGGATGGTGTATAGAAAATATTTAGTAATAATTAACACTTGAAAAATAAAGGTATAATATGTAGTATATCTTTTACCTTGTCCAATGGTCAAGTAAGGAGTATATGGATTAGTCGTCATTGTGTAATACACGGCATCTTGGTCAATATCATCAGCAAGGACGCTGTGTATAACTGTACCAGAACTTGTTGATGTTCCGCTGACAGTCTTGGCCACTGGAATATTGTGAATATAATATAAGTATCACAAACTTGATAAGTCTAGGAACTTTCCTCCCTCCACATTGATACATTTCTAGATTTCTACTGACAGGACAAATGAACCGTCTTCTATTAGATCTACAACTTGAACCGTCTTCTATTAGTTCTACAACTTGAACTGTCTTCTGTTAGATCTACAACTTGAACTGTCTTCTATTAGATCTACAACTTGAACCGCCCTTTATTAGATCAACAACTTGAGCCGTCTTCTTTTAGATCTACAACTTGAACCGTCTTCTTTTAGATCTACAACTTGAACTGTCTTCTATTAGATCAAGAAATTAATCCATCTTCTATTAGATCTACACCTTGAACCGTCTTCTATTATATCAACAACTTGAACCATCTTCTATTAGATCTACATCTTGAACCGTCTTCTATTAGATCAAGAACTTGAACCATCTTCTATTAGATCTACAGCTTGAACCGTCTTCTATTAGATCTACAGCTTGAACCGTCTTCTATTAGATCTACAGCTTGAACCGTCTTCTATTAGATCTACAGCTTGAACCGTCTTCTATTAGATCTATAATGTGAACTGTCAGGACGGATCATACCAGATTTTTCCAAGACTCTTGTCCTAATTTTTCTGAGTGATTAAAAATAGGCCTATGCTTTAAAAAAAATTAATAAAAATCAGGAATCCAGTTTATCTGATACAGGTATATCAATTTATGTTAATTAATCACGGATATTTGCTGTTCATATTTCAGTTTTTGTGTGTTTAAGCTGTTCTCCGGAACTCTCGGCCCATTGAGTAGATGGCTGACAGAAAATGAGGGATAGAATATCACTGGCGACTCCAGTTATAAGAATATGGAGAATCTTCTACGGGCAAAAAAGAGGAGAAAGACCGCTGCTGTACACAGGTTTTCTCACTTGTCTTTCAGCTAGAGGAGGCCTGGTTAGCTGAGTGGTTAGGCGCTCGGTTTACTAATCTAGTGGTACTGGGTTCAATCCCAGCAGTGGGATCTTTTTTCTGGTACACACCGAAAAAGGCCCTGGGGTTCACCCAGCCTCTAAAAATGGGTACCATAGAAATCTGGGAAGGTAAAGCGGCCAGGCGTGATACTGACCACATCACACTTTCATGTGCCGAAGGTCATGGAAAATATGGGCCTAACACCGTGTTCCCCAATATGCCTTAATGGCATAAAAATGGGAAATTTACCTTACCTTTACCTTTCAGCTAGAAAAATGACTGGGGATTTTTTCTTTTCTTCTTTGAACCTACTTAAGGCTAGCCATAGACAGGCACGACGATAATTGAGAGAGCAGGGTGAGGGTTGGGTTGTACCCCTGAGGCCAGGTGTTGAGAGGCTTTGGCAGACCTGTCTTCCACCTCGTTTCTTGTAATAGACAAATTTCAGGAAGACGACATAACATTCTGCCCACATAGTTTCCTCTGTGTGGATAATGAACCCGACAGTAACTGACCCCCGGGGCTTGACCTATCTCTTCACGTCCCTGATTGCAGACATCTTTGTTTACGTTCTCTCCCGGTCAGACAGGCAAGCCACGAGTACCTGGTCATCATTTCATTCATTCATTTGCATGTCCCTTGCAGAACTTTGCCTCCTGTAGGTCTCTCGGTTGTGAGCAAGATGGCCTGCTGCTGATGCATCCATTCACAGATCATCAACGATGTCTTGCAGCCATCCTCGCCTTGGTCTTCCTCTCTCTCTTTTTCCCATTATGTACCCTTTCAAGGTCTTCTCTAGATTATCATAACGTTTAATGTGTCCAAAATATTTGTTTTCTCTCTTTAATCCTCTTTACTAGCCAACATTAGTATGGATATATTTGTTCTTTTTTGTGTCAACGATATTTGACGAACTCTTCTGTAGCATTTACATTCAAAGGCATTTATGTGTTTCTCAGCTGTTTTGTTAAGTGTCCAGGTCTCACAGACATATGTTGTGATGGGAAAGATGCATGCCCTTAAAAATCTTATTTTTGTGGTTCTGTCTGCTCCTCTCCACAGATTCTTTAGTTGTTTTACTTTCTGAAGAGCGATAGATGTCCTCCTTTTTAATTTCCCTCATTGTATCTCTATTATTAGTTACTAGTGATCCAAGATATTCAAAACTCTCCACTTCTTCCGATTTTCCTCATTGATACATATTTCAGCTGCCTTGTTTGTTTTGTCAGTTATCATCAACCTGGTCATCACGGAAAAAAAGGGTTACCAACTCGGTTGTCTAAAGCACTGAGAGTTATCCAACCTCAAAGACTCACCATTCAAGGGGCTTGGAGGGTTAAACTCTGGCGGTGTGTTTGGTACAACAGTGACTGTCAAAGTTTGTGTAGTCGTTGCTTCTACGTCGTCGGTACAGCCAATGGTTAGAGTGTATTTGGGCGCACGGGTGTACTGTAAACTGCCTTGACTGGGTTGATAATACAAGCAGTATTCTGAAAAGGACTCAGAAAGTTATAGAAATGCAGCGTGATGCGAGTAAATTGTTAAGGAATAAATGTAAAATGATAGAAAATGGAAGTATTTCGTGGATACTGAATAAAGTAGCAAATATGATCACATGGAGCACCATACAAATTAATCAATACTTTAAAAATCTTATACAGGGATATACACATTTAGGCGATCGATGAAATATTTAAGTGTTTATATAGATATATGTTAATGAAAAACCCCAAACACAAACCATGCCCAGATCTTATAGAGTCAGATCGCTACTGGGTTAAAGTTTACAGGGGTGGGGGCATATCGCCTATGTCTGTCGACACGGCAAACGATGATAACAAAAACTTTTACCTATGGAAACTCTTATCCTCTTCCCATAAGCTTTTCTAAAAATTTCCTGACTTACTTCCTTTGTCGTATGGTATGTTATGTTAAAACTGAAATACAAACAGATAAGCGAATAAATCACCTGATGAATTGGCCGCGGAACCTGAGCTGGAACAAGGCAGAAGATTAAAGCACTTGGCCCCGCAGGGGGTGGAGGGCGTCACGGAGCTGATGAAGGCCCTCGTGGGATCCTCGTCTGTACAATCTACGAGAGGACCAGCCGCGTACAAGTTCTTGTTCCTGTATTCCGTTTCGTTAACTTCAACGTCAAGAGCAGCTAGTGTCAGCGCTGGAGGAGGTGCTACGTTAGTCTGCAATATAACAATAACCTTGACCTCTTAAACTGCCAGACAAAGAATCCAGATGCCCACATACATTTTCATAATAAATCTCAATGATTTCATTAGGAAATGACCCTTGACCTCATGTATTGAGGCTCATGTATATTAGCTCATGTATTTAAAATTATGAATCTAAAAAAGCGACACAAACTATACAAATGCAGTTATTTTATTCACATGTTGTTGTTGTTGCTGTTATTGTTTTTATGAAATCATGTAAATAACTGACGGCAAGAAAAGAATTAAAATAACAGATTCAGAAAAGTAGCACAAGTATGATTTCAGATCACAAAATAAACCCAAAGTTAAAGATGGTAAAGGTGAGTTGGTTGTTTATAATCAGTTCTTAAGGTGTTTCGAATTGTTTTTTTAAACTTCCTTTTACATGTTTTCTGTTAAATCTAATCAGACGAATTACATTTTCATCATAATATTGATAGCTGCCGAAGAAAAAGAGGCAGACCGCGCAAAACTCTGAACAGGACATTGTTAAGAGAAGCCAAATTAATAGACATAAAATCCCTTGATGAGGTTGAAAGACTTGCCGAAGACAGGAAAAATTGGCGAACTACCTTGCTAGCCCTATGTGACGTTTAACAGCACGGGAAGGATATACGATATAAGATAAGATAGGACAATAGGACACCGCTGCTATACAACGATTGGCTGACACCATCATCGTCATCATGTGATATGTTCTTTCCAGAGCGTTGTTCCTCACACAGCCTCCCTGCATGCAGTGCGGTCTTGCGCAAGTTGACCAGCGTCTCGCAATGACACATTCAGACCTTCCGTGATGTCCTGGGTCCATCTGCGGCGAGGTCGCCCCTTTTCTCCTTTCCTGGGCGCTATGTCTTCTACTACCAACCTCCTCAAGCTATTGTGTCTCTTGACGTGGGCGGGCGCTATGCCTTCTACTACCAACCTCTCCAAGCTATTGTGTCTCTTGATGTGGTCGAAGTTATCTCAGCTTTCTAACTTTTATGGTGTTAGCGAGCCAGTTTTCTGCGACACCTAATCCCGTCGATATCTCTTTATTTGATTTTCCTTCTATCCATGATATTCTAAGTACCCTTCTGTAACATTTCATTTCAAATGCTGTTCTTCTCTTTTCCAGTAATTTGTTAAGTGTCCTTGTTTGAAATGAAAAAAAAATATTTGTTTAAATTATAACGTTGGAACTCTGTGGCGGGAACTGGAAGATGGAGAAGCCTGATAAATGATAAAGCCATTGATAACATAATTACAAAGAGAAGACTGATAAATGATAAAGTCATTCATAACATAATTACAATGAGAAGACTGGTAAATGATAAAGTCATTCATAACGTAACTACAAAGAGAAGACTGATAAATGATAAAGCTATTGATAACATAATTACAAAGATAAGCCTGATAAATGATAAAGTCATTCATAACATAATTACAAAGAGAAGACTGATAAATGATAAAGTCATTCATAAAATAGTTACAAAGAGAAGACTGATAAATGATAAAGTCATTCATAACATAGTTACAAAGAGAAGACTGATAAATGATAAAGCCATTGATAACATAATTACAAAGAGAAGAGTGATAAATGATAAAATCATTGATAAGATAATTACAAAGAGAAGACTGATAAATGGTAAAGTCATTGATAACATAATTACAAAGAAACTTTTTAATTTGAAGTTTTTAGATCTATTCTATGCTCCTGAAACTTACGTCGTGGTGATGTTGAAAACACAGACATTAATACTGGACGTGGAGTGGACTGTCTGTGGCTTACTTGAAAACCTGGTGTGGACTCAACAAAGAAGCTTCTTGACTGAGTACAGCACCAAAAGAACCAGGATAAGTGGAATAGGGTCTTTGTCAGCTCTGCTTCGCTGGTTTAGTTAACAGTGTCATTGTAAGGAATATTAAAAACGGTAAAGGTAAAGGTAATCCTGACAGGTCAAGGAAAATATGGGCACTAACACCATATCCCTATGTGCCTCTAAGCCATGACAGGATTACCTTTACCTTTACCGTTTTTAATATTCCTTACAATGACACTGTTAACTAAACCAGCGAAGCAGAGCTGGCAAAGACCCTATTCCACTTATTGGTTCTTTTGGTGCTGTACTTATTCAAGAAGCTTCTTTGTTGAGTCCACCCCAGGTTTTCAAGTAAGCCACAGACAATCCACTCCACGTCCAGTATTAATGTCTGTGTTTTCAACATCACCACGACATCAGTTTCAGGGGCACAGAATAGCTCTAAAAACTTCAAATTAAAAAGTTCTACGAATCAAATATAGTCAAACTCGACAGACGGCACACCGATTAAGAAAACAAATTTAGGACCCAAGAATAATATCCCATTATATGAAGCAAATCGTCGAGCCCTATCAGGCCGTCTATTTGTCCCCTCAACACCGAAAGGTATATGAGGAAGGGAGACAAGACAAAAGAAGACAAGACAAGAGTTGTCTTAGCTTACTTACCGATTCCCATGATAAGCCTAAAATGGCGATGAGAAATATCAGAACTATGTAATGATCCATGTTTCACCTTGCCTGTCTTCTTGTTAACCACTAGTAAAGTAGAACAATACGACCAGCATCTACAAGTGTCTTAAATGTTTGCTGTCAGAGAATAGTTCAACACATTTTGTGTTATGTACGTAATTTATCTATTTTCTAAAGCCCGGGCGAATCAGTCTGCTTATAAATTGCTGTTTTCGATATTTTCTGCTTAGTTTTTCAAGTCACAATAAAATATTTATGTTTTCGTAAATGAATTTTTACACTTTCTTGACTTGAGGTTTCAAAAAAAGCGTCCAAAGAAGATTTTTCTACCAGTGCATAAAATAATATATAATACTGTGGATTATCAGAACTTGAGAAAGGAAATTTGATAGGTAACTATCGATTAATCAAAAGTTTCAAAAGTAAATATCTTCGCAGAGCGCTGTTGTATTTTTTTTTTAATCGGAGTCGAGTGCCGATCGATCTACTCCTGTTCACCAAGAAGATAAACAGATCTTGTTAGTATTTTTAAACACCTGATTTTATTACCATTTTATATGTCCCTAGAGCGGTTCTTAAAGTGAGTTTTCAAGCCCCCCTGGGAGTTGTGAGAAGATCGTGGGGGAAATGTAAAGGAAAAGTTAGTAATGGGAAGGGCATCAGAACCAAATGAGGGAAGAACGTTTTCAGGGACGCTAGGGATGTAGCAGGGCACGCGGGGGCAGCAGCTTAAAAAGTTTTTAGAACCTCTGATGTAGAGTTCTCTTTCCAGTGGCGCATGAGAAAACGTCAGACCTGACAATGCGATATCGATACAACTGGGTCGGCACTGGTTTTTGCGCTTAAAAACAGCGAACTGTCATTTATATCTCCGCGAAACTCGATTCATAAAAGTAAACGATTGTTATGCTTCATAATAACCAATGTCAGCGCCGCTTGCCAAACAGGCAAGACAGGTAGTGACACCAGCTCTAGACGCGTTGCAGTACAACATACCACAACACAATATCAGTATGGGGCAGCACTTGTATGTGGCATAATAGCCTTTTCATGGACTCTTTTTAGTGGAGGCCATAACTTTATTTATTATTGTATTAATGAGAATTGAAACTTCAGATAGAGAAGGTCAAAGCACACACGATTGAGTTCAATCGGACGCTCATTGATATAGTCTGTAAAAGGAACTGTTCTTATTATTAAATATCTTACGGTAGACAGTCCGAACTTGAAAACGGAAGAATAAAATCTCAGCAGATGAGTTTCAAGGGGCTTTTTCGTCATGCAATATGTGGGTTATCCCCGATTTACGAATGTTCAAACTACGATATTTCTACTTTACGACGGTGTGATTAGCGACGCATATTCCATGCTGCACATTTGTTGATATCATAAACTTGTCTTCATTTATTTAGTTCTTAATTACTGGTATTAGTTAGTCATAGCAATCATGTGTTTATATACTTCTTCGGTGGCAGTTGTTATTTGTTTACCTATTTATTTATCATGCCCTATTCATATTCGACTTACGATATTTTCGACTTATAGTGGGCTCATAATTTAGAGAAGACCGTCTTAGAAGGATACATAATAGGAAAAAGACAGAGAGGAAGACCAAGGCGAAGATGGCTGCAAGACATCGTTGATAATCTGCACATGGATGCATCAGCAACAGGGCGTCTTTCTTACAACCGAGAGGCCTACCGGAGTGCTGTTAGGGAGGCAAAGTTCCGCAAGGGACATGCAAATGAATGACTGACCTGATGGGCTCTTTGAAAAGTAGTACCATCGTAAGCCTAGGACGTTCTGTATACGAGAGAGCTTCTTCTTCCTCTTTTTTCTACATTTTCATCTTTTCCATCTCCTCCACTTCCTCCTCCTCCTCCTCTTCTTCTTCTTCTTCTTCCCGTCCAGTGTATAATCTGCAAACTTCACGAAAGTAGCGCCTCTGTTGCTTCCAATTTCTGTTGTTTCTGTTTTATCTATTTGGAAAATGAGTTGCTGCCGGTATATATGATTTATACATATATTTATGTTGCGTCAAAAACTTATCGCGCTAATGTTACTAATAAGGACATAATCTTTCAAATTAAATAGAACATGGAGAACTCAAAGCGATTATGAAGAAAAGATGTACAACAGTGTTTCTCAACGTGGAGGCAGTGGATACACCTTGGGGACGAATTTCAAATCTAACTGGAGGAATTTTGGCACGATAAAGGAATGTATAACGGTGATATTCCTTTCTGGATACAGGGGAGGATCTAGGACAGCCTCGGTTGAAAGAGGAGGATTGGGACCTGAGAGTTTGAAAGCCATTGAGGTAGACAAAAGGAGCATCAAGATCTGGTTCAAAACGGGACTTAATTCAGAAAACTTGGCTTGTGTTCGGTGCGGAACGAATTGACGAGTAAGAGAGGAATAAATGGCAAATTGTAACTGTAGGTTTTACCCGTTATCTGCTGTTGTATAACCCAGTGTTTCTCAACTGAGGCCCTTACTTGTTCTTCCTCCTCTATCTTCCCAGAACTGCAAACCGATGTTCTCTGCAGTCGATGCAGTGAAGATGATGCACAGCATCGTTGCTGGATTGGGAATGGGTTATGGCGGCTTTTTTTCAGTACCATGAGTGGAAATAAAAACCAGGATGTGTGCAGTACTTCTTTAGCAGACTCCACCACCATGAGGACTACGACGATTCCTGCCCCGTTAACCAGGCGGGGCTTGTTACCGGGGGGCAGCCCAAAAAGAAAGTGATAATTTTAAGGAAAAAAAGTTGGGGGGGGGGTGGTCATAAGAAGAAAAAGGTTGAGAAACTTTGACCAAGACAAATCAAAATAAAGCAGCTACTTTGGTCTGTGCTTCTCTGAGCAGTATTTCAGTAACCATCTGTCTTCAGCAGAACTTCCTGTGACTCATTGTCCTGAAAGTTTCTTTTTATTATTCACTTTGATGTTTTTTATTAAACCCATTTAGATTATGTTCTTTGTAGCTTTGGTTCTCAAGTTGTTATTTATGTGATGCCTCATACTCCGACCATCTGGAGTGGTTCTCTATTTCTCATTGCTAGAAGATAGTACGGTACACGAAGTTCACATTTGTTACTTTTCTTCCCGCTGAATCGGCAAGAATTCTTTTCTGGCGGCGTCTAGAGTGTGTTTTCTTAAATGATTCTGGGAATTCTCAGAGAAAGGGAATTTATTATTTGATATCTTATTTAGTGTGAGATTCTCTTCGATGACTTGTTTTCATATAGACTGTACTGATGGCATTCTGTTTCAATAGCTGTTTTCAATTTCAGATTCTCGTAAACAGTCAGTGGGTGTGTGTGTGTGTGTGTGTGTGTGTGTGTGTGTGTGTATGTGTGTGTGTGTGTGTTTTTGTTTTTTTTTTTTTTTTCTAATATCTGTCTGGTTTTCTTTCTGTTGCCTGTGTAGTGTCTTTCTGTCTGTTTTTCTTTCTTATGGAGATTTATGTTTATTTATAATAACTGACTGTCCGTCTTTTTTTTTTCTGTTATCTGGACGTCTCTCAGTCTTTCTAACATTTCTTTATCTGTCTGTTTTATGTTAACTGGATGTCTATTAGTCTTTCTAGCATTTGTTTGTCTGTTTGGTTTTCTATTATTTGGATGTATGTCTTCCTAACATCTGCCTCTGTATCACTTGGATATATTCTTGACCTTTCTAACATTTGTCTGTCCGTTTTTCTGCCTGGTGTCTGTCAGTCTTGTAATATCACTCCATGACTAATATCTGAATCGCTGCGTTCTTTCTAATATCTCTGTTTACTATCTGTCTGTCTACACGTTTACCTGTCCATCCGCCAATTTGTCTCTCTATTTGTCTGTCTGTGAATATGTTCTTCATGTCTCTCATTCACTTTGTAAATCTGTCTCCCTAGCAATAGAGAAAAACAAAAACATTCACTGGTTTACAGCTTCGTAATCGAATACATGAAACAAACTACTCGTTACTATAAAAGTCGCACCTTTTCTCCTGTCGCATTTATCAACAGCTTCTAAGCATGGACGAGCGTTATCTAAGTGATATTTGAAAGCGAAGAAGTCAGTCTTATATAAACAGTTCTCCTAGTCTTTGAACTTGCCAGGTACTTGTAGAATGTGTCTGCTTCAGTGCAAACAAAGCTCAGGATGTTTTTTTTTTTGGGGGGGGGGATCTGGGCATGCCTAGAAGTATAGCAGTTTGAAGTAAGGCGTTGACTGTGCCATTTAAAAGTGACGTACAAGATACGGGAAATATGTATGCGATTTATCTTAGGTTTACGATGCGGGATACTATGGGGAAGAGATTCAACATTTCACAAGTCTGTTAAACACCATAAGTTACACCAGCAGAACTTTACACCTTAAGGTGCACAAATAGAAATTAAAAACCAAAAGGTACATCAGCAGATGTAACTTTGGGAAATAATGGGAAAAATGGGATTTCCAACACATTTGATACAATTAACATCACTGCTGTATCTAGACCAACAAGCAGCAGTAAGAATAAATGGTGAAACAACAACTTGGTTTGACATAAAACAAGGGGTCCGTCAGGGGTGCATATTGTCACCTTACTTATTTAACTTGTATACTGAAAATATAATGAGGAATGTTAGAGAAGATGTAGACAAAGAATATTACGATGCCATAACAATTGGAGGTTATGAAATACCAGAGATTAGATATGCTGATGACACAGTATTAATGTCCACAACACAAAAAGCAATGGAAAAACTAATTATGTCAGTCCGTAAGAACAGCGAAGAGCAGAACCTCTATCTTAATGCAAAGAAAACTAAATTGATGACAAATGACAAAACAAACAAGGCAGCTGAAATATGTATCAATGAGGAAAAACTGGAAGAAGTGGAGAGTTTTGAATATCTTAGATCACTACTAACTAATAATGGAGATACAATGAGGGAAATTAAAAGGGGGACATCTATCGCTCTTCAGAAAGTAAAACAAATAAAGAATCTGTGGAGAGGAACAGACAGAACCACAAAAATAAGATTTTTAAGGGCATGCATCTTTCCCATCGCAACATATGCCTGTGAGACCTGGACACTTAACAAAACAGCTGAGAAATACATAAATGCCGTTGAATGTAAATGCTACAGAAGAGTTCTCCAAATATCGTGGACACAAAAAAGAACAAATATATCTATACTACAAGAACTTAGTATTGAAGAAGACTGGCTAGTAAAGAGGATTAAACAAAGGAAACTTAAATATTTTGGACACATTAAACGTCATGATAATTTAGAGAAGACCGTATTGGAAGGATACATAATAGGAAAAAGAAAGAGAGGAAGACCAAAACGAAGATGGCTGCAAGATATCGTTGATAATCTGCAAATGGATGCGGTAGCAGCAGGCCATCTTGCTCACAACCGAGAAGCCTACAGGAATGCTGTTAGGGAGGCAAAGTTCCGCAACGGACATGCAAATGAATGAATGAATGAACATCGGCAGAACTTACACAGTAAGATACACATTTAGAAATGACATAATACGCTGTACTTGAAAAAATTAACACCGTAAGCAATTTTGCTTGTCTGCAAAATGTTCTGCTCACGTGGATATATATATCCGCTGTAAAGGCCTGTACATTCAATAACAGGATAAACCTGCTGTCCTTTTCAGGTACCTGTATTTAGTTAATTGCAGTGACGATAGCTGAGAACCAACAAGATCTGCAAAATCTCTTGGATAAAGTCACTAAAGAAAGTAAACAGAAAGGCCGTACTTTAAACATAAAAAAGACAGAGACTATGGTTATATCTAAGAAACAGAATCCACCAACATGCAGTACAAAATTAAACGGAATTATTCTAAAGCAGGTGCATAAATTCAAATACCTTGGAGCAGTAATTACTTCAGATGTGAAATCTTATATCTTATATCATTCCCGTGCCGTTAAATGTCACATTGGGCTCGCAAGGTATTTCGCCAATTTTTCCTGTCTTCGGTGAGTTGTTCAACCTTATCAAGGGATTTTGTGCCTATTAATTTGGCCTCCCTTAACAATGTCCTCTTCAGAGTTTCACGCGGTCTGCCTCTTTTTATCTGGCCTGTTGTATTCCATTTTATAGCTTGTTTTGGGATTCTCTGATTGTTTCTTCTCATCACGTGACCAACAGATCCTTTTCCTGATCACCTATGAGACTGGTTGTTGTTCAGTCATCTGTCTTACCTCTACATTGTTCTTGAATTCGTTCTACTTGATACCGAGTATTTTCCTTAGGCGTTAGGCCAAGCAAAGACTGCATTTCAGGTCATTATCAATGAATGTTAGAAAACGAGTCCTAAAATGCTATATTGAACCTATCTTGTTATATGGAAGTGAATCATGGACAATAGGCAGGTCTGCACAAAGATCACTGGAAGCAGCAGAAATGTGGTTTATTAGAAGAATGTTGCGAATCCCCTGGACAGCAAAAATAACTAATGAAGAATGTATGAGAAGAGTTGGAGAAAATCTTCGCAAAAAAAAAAAATAAGAGAGAGATAATGTACTTTCATAGGACATGCTATGTGAAGAGGAGGCATTGAAAATATTATAACAACAGGAAAAATAGAGGGAAAAAGATCAAGAGGAAGACCAAGAGAAATTATACTGAACAGTCTGACGGGATGGTGTGAGAGGAGTTTACCAACTGAGCTGATGGCCTGCATGAAGGATCGTGTACTCTGGAGAAGCATAATAGCCAAAGCCAGTCGGCACGGTACATGATGATGATGATGATGATTTCTTTGTTTACTTGCTCAGTTATTCTGCTACAGTACTACCGAAACTACGTGATAAAAGACCAGTTGAAACATCCGATCCGAATGTCATATCTCATCAAGAAAGAAACAGTAAAGGAAAAGCATGTACCATCATTGCATTTTTCTCGATCTCAACATAGTCCCCTTGCGAATTTATGCACTTAGTCCAGCGATCATGGAGCACACGGATCCCTTCTTCGTAAAAGTCAGCATCTTGTACCAGTAGAAAGTGGTCTACAGCATGCATGACGTCATAATCTGAAAAAATTTGCGACCACTGAGCTAGATTTTGAGTTTGGTAAACAGGTAATAGCCCGAAGGGGGGAAATCTGGTGAAGAAGGAGGATGTTCAAGAAGCTGGAAGCCGCATTCATGAATGGCAGCCATTGCCACTGTCGGCTTGTGAACTGGAGCACTGTCTTGATGAAAGATGACTCCTCTCGTCAGTTTCCCTCGACGCTTTTCTTTCAGTTTGACCCGCAGTTGCTTCACAAGATTAGCATAATAGGCCCCGGTGACCGTTCTTCCTTTTTGAAGATAGTCTATTAATACCACACCTTCTGAATCCCAAAAGATGGAAGCCATCATTTTGCCTGCAGACAGAACCACCTTTGCTTTATTTGGAGGTGGCGATCCATGATGTGTCCACTGCTTTGACTGTTCTTTGGTTTATGGTTGAAAATGATGAACCCAAGTCTCATCCATAGTCACAAATTGCTGAAGAAACTTGTTTAATCTGCATAAAAATGGCCAAGATTGTCTCTTGACATGTTGAGACGCTGTCTTTTGTGATCAGCTCCAAGAAGTTTCGGGACCCATCGTCATTTGAAGATCATTGTGAATAATGACATGAACACTTTCCTGGGAGATGCCCAACTCAGTAGCAATGTACCGCTCAGTTAGTCGTCGATCCTTCATTATCATGTCATGGATTCTGCCGGTGGTTTCATCAGTGGTTACCGTTCTTGGTCTTCCTGGACGGGGATCATCTTCCAGACTCTCCCTTCCATGTTTGAAATGACCTCTCCATTTCTTCACTGTGTTGTAAGAAAGGGCACTCTCCCCTAGAGTCTCCACCATATCCTCATGGATTTCCTTCGATGATAAGCCCTTGATGCAGAGGTAGCGTATGACTGCTGAATTAGAAATTTTATCCATTTTTCTCAATTTCTGCACCCCTTACCACTTCAGTAGCCTGTAAAAAACATTGATTGTAGTTAATTTATTGAAACTTGGTGTTTAATCTTACATTAACCTGATCTACAAATGCACCAAATATCAACTGTGCGTTTCAAGTATTTATACCTTATGCCGAGAACTTATCAATCACCCTTCGTATAGCACGGAGTAACATCTGTAAACTGAGAAATTATATATATATATTTTTTGAAGTGCGGTGCCGCCTGGCATAGCCGATCATTTAAGTCTACAATTCCCTGTCTTTAAACTTGATTATGAGATCCGTCGGTGACTTTCTTCCTAGTCACACCACAGCCCATCCAGTAATCTCTCTCTCTCCCTCCCTCCCTCTCCCTCTCTCTCTCTCTCTTTTCCTCTGTCTCTTCTTCCTTCAATTTTTCCAATTGCCAGAATGTGTTCCAATTTTCCTCTTCTCAGAAAATGTCCTACACATCTCGCTTGTCTGCCTCTGATTTTTGCTGTAATTTGCCTTGTAACTTTAACTTCACTTAAGACTTCTTCGTTGGTTTTCTTAGCTGCCCATTGTGCTTTCAACATGCTTCATATGAGATACATTTCCATGGCCTCCATTTCTCGCTGTACTCTCTTCACATCCATAAAACAAAATTGGCTCGATGTAACATTTAAGTACTCGGAATCTTGTTTCCATATATATATATATATATATATATATATATATATATATATATATATATATAATATAATTCATGTAATTTTATATATTAAATCGAGAGTGTGGGAAGAATGAAAGTTGAAGTGATAAAGGGCAGAATGTAAGACGGGCCTGCGCGCCCAATTCTTCACTCTTTTAAAATAAAGATCATTCCTATCTGCACATCTATCCTGGTCTAGCTCTATTTATCTGTGACTCTGTATGTCGGCCTCTCTCTCTCTCTCTCTCTCTCTCTCTCTCTCTGTTCTCGTTTTATCTCTGCGTCTAGTTTGATGAACTCACCAATCGATAGTCCTCCCACACCCCTAAGTGGTGGTCCATTGGTTTTGATCTGCGTACCGACTGGTTCTTGAGTCATGACCTGTTAGTTTTGTGGTCTCTAATATCAATCCCTTGTATCTGGCATTTTCTGCCTGTACCTGTTGACTGATTACTAGTCTGGTCAGTCACCTGTTATTTCATTTGCGGAATGGTCATGCCAGCCTATTATATTTAAGAGCGTCTTTCCTTATCCCATCTCTTCCTCGGCGTCATTGTGTCTGACCTTTCTAAGTGCCTGTTTCTTCTTTCTACAATTGTCAGCGTCCAGTCGTAATGGTCTATCCCTAGTATAGTGGAAATCGGTTTTATACCTTGTTCTCTAAATTTCTCATCTTATTTTTTAAAAACTTATTTTAATGCTGACCCTTATAATATCTTCATAATTATAATCATAATTCCATGTTACTAGGCACTATGTTATATTGCGTCTGTTAGATATAGGACAGCTCGATTGAAAACCGCCAGTTCCTCAGGCACCGAGAGATTTGTGAAGTTTTCTCTACCAAGGTTTCTGTCTTCTGGATACCAGGGAAAAAAATTGGCCACATATGATGCTGACCACATCACGGCAACAGGTCAAGGAAAATATGGATTATAACACTATATCTTTCTAGTGTGATAAGGCAACGTGTTTATTAAGTTGCTTAGGTTGAATCTGTCGCTCTGATGACAGAAGCTGCCTGAGAACCGCTACATTCAGGGATATGGGACGCTGGAGCCACATGGTCTGAACTCGAAATTCAGCTACATTTAATATTCCCTTTCTTACAGTCATATCCCTCTTCATTAAGTTTTGCTCTTTCCTGATCTGCAACTTATATTCCAGAACCCTCTCACTGCACTAATTTTACAAACCCTCTACCTCCGCCACATTCGTCTGTTCTATCCACTTTTTTTCTCGGCTAGATTACGATTGTACCCCTCCCTCCCCCCTCTCTCTATGTCCTTTCCCTCTACCCCCTCTTTACTACTTACGTATAGCCTATCACATCCAAAGTCTGCATGTAAACGCAGTACTCTGCCACATGCACTCCTCATCGCAGCTTCTTATAAGCCACAGCTAAGTGCTCTCCTTTTTAATTTTTTCCCCATTCCTACTTGTTGCATAACACTCATGTGAATTTGTACTTTATCTTCTTTCCCTATTTCTTTGTCTGGTGTGTTTTTGTATGATTAAGGCGTAACCAAAATGTTACAAATGCGTGGTCGTTAGCTGTTCCCACTTTTATTTTAGATAGTTTTAACATTTTGTTATCATAGCGTTACTACAGTGGCTTCGTGTGTATTTATGTACTTAGTTTTATATATACTTATACCTAAACTTTTCGTCACCACCACCGTCGTCGTTGCCTCCGTCGTCATCAACATCATTTCCTACCATCTCCCCATGGAAGGATGGCTACAATGAATCTCCACTCTCCTCAGTTTCTTGTATTCGGTCTTCGTAGTGCATTCAGCCAAGCTTGCCTATGTCCATCTTCCGATGTTATCCACCCATCTATGTCGCTGTTGTCCGCTTGTTCTCTTCCCCTTCGATCTTGCCCTAAATAGTATTAAGTCTCTTGACGTGCCCAAAGTATCTTAGTTGTCTTGTTGTTATAATTTTCAATATTTCTCTTTTCACTCCTAGTTGGTTTAGCACTGTTGTTATTCGTGTGTTATAGGAGGTAAATCTAGCACGATGATAACTGTCTCTAAAAATCCACTACAGCTAACGGCTTTCAGAATTTTTCTCAAAGACAAGGTTAAAAAATACCAGCTACAATAATGTGTTCATCTTAGTCTGGTATCCTTCGCTAACACATGGAGCAAGTTATCGGAGTGGCCGTACACAGCTACGAGTGTGACTCAGCCACAAATAAAAACACCTGCCCCTCTCCTAGGAATTGATTCGTTGAGCCGACAAAGCGAGTAAAGTATGAATTTTTTTTTAAGTAGCAAAGCAGTTTTGAATTTATTTTACTTAAATATTGTCAAAAGCCTTTTTAATTTATCTGAAATATTTTGAAAATTCTTTCTCTGTTATTTACTAAGAAATTGTAAATATATTTCTTTCAACGAAAGGAAAATACAGTTGATAGAACAGCAAGTGGGACTGGTCACATGATTTAAAGTCACTGAACAAGGCTTTATGCCAGTTTGACATTTCAAATAACGTATATATGTCAATGTTTTATTTTATTTTATTTATTTCACGGGACACAAACACAGCGCTTGTCTGAATGTAAAGATATATAAAATGTGAGCTGAAAACAAAAACATGTTTGCTCTTGAGAAAATAAAGATTTTAAGAAAAGAAACTGAAAGTCCGCAGAATGGGACATTTGCAGTTTATAAACTTGAATAGTCTTTAACTTTCAAAGAACTGTCTTGCGTTCGTACGTTGCTTGCTATAGATAAAAAGCATTCTTTAACACTCATTCGAACAGAGTAAAACGTCTCAATGATCAGCTTGGAGTTATTATGTAACTGTAATGTTTTTACATTTTTTAAGCGGCGTTAGGTTCTGAGAGTCACAGACGATTGCGCTGGAGTGACATCATCCACTCAGCGCGATCCAAAGCCCTATCCAGCCTCTTCGTGATGCTCTCAGTAAGGGGCCAATGTGGCCTCACAGCTTTGACTAATGGAGTGGGCTTGTTGTGGTCCACTATGATGGCAAAGCTGGGAAAAGGTGCTCGCTCTTCGAGGCCTGCTCCCTGGGCTTCATTTAGGTCACTCTTATCCACTATCTATTCAACACACCGTGTTAAAGGACAGTTTACACTATACTGCTTTTCCTTCTCATTTTTATGTTATTGTTATTATATATCATACATTTAAATTAAAAAGAAATATTCTTTTCTTATTTCTTCGTTCTGTATATATGTGTATGAAAAAGACGTAAGCCCACATGTTGCAACTTTTACGATTAGATCTGTTCCTATCTATTTTTACAAAGCCTAATTATTTGTCATCATATCAGTCTTGTGGGGACTTTAAGTATACTTATATATTTAGTTTTATATACTTACACCCCATAAATATACCCCATAATACAGCCACAATATATTAGTCTGCGGAGAATTAAAGTTTTTGGCATACTTTATGATAGAATACCTGGCAGATGTGTTTTGATTCTGAAAGCGGAAGTTGGTGACTCAGAAATAAGTTGGAGACAAAAATGTCGCTAAGACGCTTAGAACACAACTGAGGGAGGAGTACCTTACGTGCTCGATATGTTTCAACAGTTTCACCAAACCCAAAGCCCTGCCTTGTCTCCACACGTACTGCGAAGGCTGCTTACGAGATTACGTTGTAAGTAGGGGATTTGAAAGCGCGGGTTGTTTTCCTTGTCCGACCTGTAGAACCAACACATCTATGCCAGAAGCAGGCGTTGAAGGATTTCCTAGTAACTACCTCATGTCGTCGCTGTCTGACACGATTGAGAACTCAGCGCCAAGTAGACCTGTGCCCAAGCCAAGGAGATCAGTTGGTCAGCCACAGCTGCAGCAAGAAAGTGAAGAGCAATTGCCTCCGTCATATTTGACTGTAGCGGATACAAGCCCACGTAATGCTGGTTTGGCAAAAGTATGTTCTAATGATTCTGAAAATGACTGGATGGTTGTTGCGCGACAAGAACCGTCAGCTCCAAGGCCACTTCCACCGTCAGATGATGATAAGGAAGAAAAATTACCTTTACCTGATAGTTCCTTGTCGCAGGGACCAGCTGACACCTTCAAGCAAAATGGTCAGACTATGACTGACCAGTCAGTGATGGTACCCCAGCCTCCACCTTATTATCCTCCTCTGGTGCGGGAACACTGGTTCAGCCGTTTATCCACATCTGACAGGATACTCGGCTGCTCCTATTGGATGGAACTTTGATAGTTTTGGAAATGATAGTCAGGGTAATGGCCTTCTGGACAACACCAACAGAGGACAAGCAGAAAGTAAAACCTTCAGGACACAAGATCCTAGAGGCAACCATTCAGTGAGTCAAGGGCAGTCACAATCATCCCAGATGCTCTATCCGACTGTGCCTGCACATTCAGAGAAATCTAGCACCGCTTGTTCAGAAAATCTTGCTCTACGATTTGGAAAACAGGGATCAAGCGTACGGGATTTCTTAAAACCCATCGGACTTGCTGTCAGCAAAGAAGGCAACTACATTGTCTCAGACAGCGGTGCTGATCAAAACAGAATTTTCATTTTCAACAGCGCTGGTGATCTTACGGCTGCTTTCAATTGTGGCTGCAAAGTTAAAGATGTTGCAGTTACAAAGGGGAACGAAATACTTGCAGCTGTTCATAAAAGTGCGTCAGCAATTCGTATTTTTACCATGGCAGGGCAGTGTAAAGGAGAATATGGAAAGTTTTTTACGTTTGAGGAGCCTTGTGGCATCGTCCAGCTCACAAATGGCGGCGTGGCTATGACAGGAACACAGAATCATTGTGTCTATGTTTTAACTGATCAGATGAAACTTGCAACAAAATTTGGCAGAAAGGGCAATGGGGATGGCTACTTTCAGCATCCAGGTTACGTCACTGTTGATTCTAAAAATCATATCATCGTCACTGACAAGATCAACGGTTCTGTTCAAGTTTTCAACTCGGATGGGAAATTCAAACTCCGTTTTGGATCGCCCGGAAAAAATCACAGCCAGCTTCAAGCTCCTCTTGGTGTCTGTGTTGATGATGCCGACAACATCATAGTAGCAGACAGTGGAAACTTCCGAGTCGAAGTGTTTTCATCCAAAGGTCGCTGGGTGAGCAGTGTTGTGACAAATACACAAGAACTAGGAGATCAGGTGAAGCCAGTGAATGTAGCGTATACTCCTACTGGAAAAGTTGCTGTTCTGCTTCGAGGTCCTTACTTTGCAGAAGTGAGGATATATTCATCCCGACACAAGCATTTCACCTCGAAGGAAGGGCCTGTAAGCTTGACCTCAATTGTTTGGTATTCAAAGTAGTTTTCTAACCCCATTAGATGTTGATTGTAACATATATATATATACATACTTCATAATTGTTGCCAGAGCTGTTTGGTAATAGCTTTTAGAGTTACCATCAAAAAATTTTGCTTTTTTTGCAAAAATTGTTATATTACTACAGTCAGTACTTTGTTGGGCAGAATCATTTGCAGTTTATAAACTTTGAATAGTCTTTAACTTTCAAACTATTTCTCTATTTTGCATTAAGCTGTAAGGCACAGACTGCAGTGATAAGTTTCAATGTTAATTTTGGGAGAGGGGGGGGTGGAACAAGTTTGCCAGTTTGTACATTTCACTTTTTTTTTACAGAAAAGAGAAAATGAACCCTTTCATGTTCATTTTAAGAAATGAAAATCTGTGATTGAATGCAACACTGCCTGAAATGTTGTTAAATTGATATCAGTGGTTTTCAAACTTTTCAGCATCTGTCCCTTTGGCTCCTAAAGAACACCCGTAGCACTCCTCCAGAACTGTAGTTTTGCTCGTTGAGTTCCCCCTGCTGCTCCCCCTTTTCCCCCCACTGCCACCCCTGGATCTTCCCACTGCCTCCATTTGGGGAGGGGGGAACAGTACTGCTGACTTTGGGAACCACTGATGTGTCTAGATATGTCTGACCACTCTTATAATCTCATTTCAGTGTAAAATTTATATAAGGTAGTTTAATGCATGAAATGGTATCTAATGTGAGTGGAAAGAAGAAAAAAAAGAAGATTTTTGCCAAGTGTACAATTTATGATGCAAATTTGTTTTTGATAAAAGGTCTGAAGATAGCACATTTACTTAGAAGTTATAAAACTTGACTGTTCGGGAGTATTGCTCGGTGATAGTTGTCCAGAAATTTAAGATGCAACTATGAAAATTTTGACACTTTTTGTCAAAGAAATTCTTAACACGGGACAAGAAAAGGTTAAAGAGAAATTTGTACGTTTTTTTTTTTTTTCAATGAACGCATTAATTTTGTTTTTCATATCTTAAACTCGTTCATCTGCTTGATCTCTTCACAATATGCTGTCGCTTTTGTGTTGCTTTCCAACATAGTGGTTGTGTGTGGTAACTAATCCTCCACTAACATTGTGTTGGTTTTGTTTTTGTTACCAAATATATATGCTTCATTAAAACAAGTTCGCAGTTGCTTGGGTAATAGATAAATTTTAGTTTTGCTGTTATCAGAACCGTGGAGTCAGCATTAATTTGGTTAGAGTTGTATCAATTTTGGGTAGAATTGCTTCAGTTTTGAATGGGGCCAGCATCAATTTTAGGTGGAGTCAGCATCAATTTTTGACTGGATCAGCATCAGTTTTAAGTAGAGTTGCAGCAATTTTGGATTGGGTTAGTATCAAGGAATCATTGTTAAAATTTTTAAAAAAAAAAAAAGGGGGTAACCTTAGCAACTGCAATAACTGGGGAGGAGTAACCATACTATCAGTTGTGTCAAAAGTATTTTGCGAAGTCATTCTGAATAGTATTAAAGATATAGTGGATACTTCAATGAGAGAAGAACAGGCAGGATTTTATAAAGGGAGAAGCTGTCTTGACCAGGTCTTTACTCCTAAGAATAATACTTGCAGAAAATATTGAAAAGCAAAAACCGTTAATCCTAAACTTCATAGTGTATGCTGTACACACAGTGCATTACACATGTTCATGTAATAATTGACTCTTTCTTTGTGGCTATTTTCCAGATTTATATATGCGAACCCAAATGTTTGAACAAAAATACCAGCAATAAATGTACAACTTGAGATGGCAAATCTGTACTGCTCCCGTATTCTTGAAAGTTTTTCAGAAATGTAAAAATCTGCAGTAGAATGAAATCTTTTCTTTCCAAAAAAAAAAAAGATTCTTTTTTCTCACACACACACACACACACATTTGAAAGCATACATGTACAATCCATATCAGTCATCATCAGGTGCCTTGCCATCTGGCGTTGGCTATTATGCTTCTCCAGAGTACACGATCCTTCGTGCAGGCCATTAGCTCAGTTGGTGATCTCCTCTCACACCATCCTATCAGATTGTCCAGTATCATTTCTCTTGGTCTTCCTCTTGATCTTTTTCTCCTGTTGTTATAATATTTTCAATGCTCCCTCTTCTCATTGCATGTCCTATGAAAGTACATTGTTTCTCTCTTATTTTTTTTGACAAGGTTTTTTTGTCTCTCCAACTTTTCTCATACATTCGTCATTAGTTATTTTTGCTGTCCAGGGGATTCGCAACATTCTTCTAATAAATCACATTTCTACTGCTTCCAGTGATTTTTGTGCAGACCTGCCTATTGTCCATGATCCACTTCCATATAACAAGATAGGTTCAATATAGCATGTTAGGACTCGTTTTCTAACATTCATTGATAAGGATGTGTTAGATAATATGTTTCTCATTCTCTGAAATGCAGTCTTTGCTTGGCCTATTCTGTTCCTAATTTCTGTTCTGCATTTCCCATCTGAAGTTATTACTGCTTCAAGGTATTGAAATACAGTATAATGCTAAAAATGTGCTTGGAAAATAAGGGCCTAGATAGAACTTGGAGCATCATGATTATATTTTTGTTAAAATGACGAGTAAGAGTAATTAGTGCATGTAAAGCTTTTGACACAGAATTTGAAGGAAAAGAAAGAGGTAGAGGCAAAGAATATTCATGAAAAGTTTAAAATAAAATGATAACTGATAGAATTAAAGATATGTTAGAGCAGTGATTCCCAAAGTGGGTGGTTTGAACAGTGATTCTCAAGGACCCCCTCCCATATATAAGAAAGATCTAAGGAGTGGTGAGAAGAGAAGGGAGCAGCAGGTGACTTCATCAGCTTTACCACACACACAAAAAATTAAGGATGTGGCCTGGGAGATACAGGGACATCAAACCCCCAAAATAAAGGTGTGGGAACCACTGTGTCAGAGTGTTTTTGATGACTGGTTAACAGTTTGATTGTATTTATTCATTCAGTTTCATGTCTGTTATATTTTGCTTCAATTTCAGCAGCCTCCAGTGATCAAACCATGCTGGTAAAACATACAGGGTACATGCACCCATCATACATTCACCGGAGCATTGGATGTAATCATCCTCACCTCATGATTATCGCTTACCCAGATTGTTTTTTTTTTTTTCCGTCAGTGTCAGAAATACAACGGCCCTTATGTCTGAAACTTTCTTTGTACTGATTTTTGCAATCTTTGAATATTATGTTCTAATGACTATGGGCTGGTCTAAATATTTTTAGCTAAAATTATGTTCCACTGCGTTTGCATGTTGTAGGGATGTGAAGTTTTAGTGCCTTCGCATTTCAAGTTCACAGCATTTTGAGGTGGGGAGGACAGTATCTGTAGCTGCAGATGAAGTGCTGGCTGCGGATCATGAGAAGTGGAGAGAATATGCCACTGCCATAGTATATTGCTTTGTTGATCAGTGGTCCAGTAACATAGATGGATCAGCTAAGGTGGACAGATTGTTCTTTTTTTTTTTTCTTTTTCAAACAGTTTTTGTTTGTCGCATCATGCATCTGATCAGGTAGGCAGTTCTGCAGGGTGAGCCACTTGTGATTTTTTTTTTTTTTGGTAAATCTTTCCAGTGATTTACATTGTATTCTCTCCTTCTCCCCCCCCTTTTTTTTTGAATTGTTTAATTTGTACAAGATGGTTGATGTATAAAACGAAAACTTTAGATTTATAATGATTATTTCCCAGTAGCAGTGAAATGGGGCATTTTTTTCAGCAGTCAGTGACATAGATGATATAAGATAAGATAAGACATAGTGAAGATTCTCAAACACTTTTGGAATTGTGAAAACCGTTTTTAAATTTTTCATGTTAAATTCAAGATAAAAGCATTCCTGAAAGTGAGGAAGTAATTAGTTTTTGAGCTGTAACAGCTTTTATTTCTGTTCTTTGCTTGCCAGAATTTCTGAGAATGCATTAAAATCATCAGCTTGTGCCATTTTGAGTAAAAGTCTGTAGAAAAAAAATGTACCATTTATAAATGGGTCAGTGTTGGTAGAAATATGTCACCTTTGTAGGAGTTGGGGCTGGGGGGGGGGGGGTTGAAAAATAAAGGTTTTGGATCCTTGTTTTTCGTTGTCTTCTTCCTCATGTGTCTTTCAAGGTTGGGGGGGGGGGAGCAGATAGACTTCCTGATGGGGCTTGACCATTTGCCTTGTATAAGGGGATATTTAAGGTAAGCATTAGCTTCTGAATCCAGCTCCTGCATGAGCAAGCTCTCCGTCTGTTTCCAGACGCCTTTGGCATGTGTGTTTTCTGTGGTGTGCTGTCTGGCGGTAGTCGTGTAACGTGGTGGAACAGTCGTGTAATGTGGTGGAACAGTCTGACTTGTTTTTGGATGTAGTTTAATGCTGCTGTTACTCCAGCCCTTGACACTGATGGTGACATTTCTTATTTTGTCTCCTTTTGTTACATTTAGTACTCTCCTTAGACATCTCATTTCTGGCATGATGATTGTTTTTTTTGTTTTTGTTTTTAGTTTTCATTTTCATTTTTGTTTTAAGTTTTCAGCATCCATGTTTGACATTGATAGGACAAAATTTGGAAGAAAATTTATGTTATATAGTGGTCTTTTTCATTTGTTTGTTTGTTTTTTTTTTTTTGTATCAGCAACTCCACGTCTCTAAGTTGAATGAACTGTGAAGCTGTTCTCGAATGACTGTTAATTTTTGTAATGGTTTTTTTAAACTGTTACAAGGTAAATTATTACTCTGTTATTACTGTTACATTATCAGAGAGATGGGCAGAGTGGAAGACTTCGAGGGCAGTGAATCTACATCACTGCTCAGACTGAGAGAGCTGGGAATACAGATTGGCATGGCCAGAAATGAGTGGCACGCTGGACATGGGAAACAACTGGTCAACCAACACAGGACAGGCACCATCAGCCACAGGGTGCTGATGGATATGTTGTGGAAAGGGGGGGGGTGGAATCTAACCTCCTGTGGACATGTCCAGAGTGCAATGATGATGACCCGGACTATATTGTTACATTAAAAGTAGTATTATTAATGAATTTATTTTGTAATATTGTTCTTGTTATTTGTAAATATGAGGGAGAATGAAAAAGTAAAGACAACGTACCCTTTAATACAGGCAGCTGTGAATGAATAAACGTAATGGTTATATCAGTCCTCCACATAGTTCCTCCTGTGGGTTGATGCACTTCTTGTATTGTTCCACTGGCTTCTTCATTCCTTAGACAAAGAATCTTTTCGGCTGCTCCCAGATCTAAATCTCTACTGCTTCCTTAGCCTCATTATCAGAGATGAACCTGTGACCCCATAGGGCCTCTTAAAGTGGACAGAAGAACATGGCACCACATCAGGGTTGTAAAAGGGATGAAGACATTCAGACCACAGCAGCTGCTCTTTCATTGTGGGCATGTGTGGGCACAAGGATGATGGCTGACCAGATCAAATTCACTTACCACACTTGTTCTTCCAGCTTTAAAACCTTTCTGCCCATTCAGTAATGGTGCAATCTCGCAGTGTTTATTTTTCCTTGGATTCAGCTATGAGGGTCATACTGAAAGTCGTGAGCAAAAATTTGTTTAAAAATCAGAATTTATAGATAGAGAAAATATAAATGTATCACCTTAATTTGCATCCTTTTCTTCACTTTTCAACACAGTCTCCATTTCTCTGCACACATTTTTCCCGTCGCTCTGCAAATACCCTCCCAGTAGAATTCCGTTCCAGCTGACCGACGGCACAGATGCACTGCGTTCTAGACGTTCTCTTCTGTGGGAGAGTTTACTGGCACAAACTTTTCTATAGCCTAGGGTTTCAATCATTTCTTGTACTGCATTGTGTCCTGTTCCAAGAGTTGCAGTGATTTCAGATACTGTGACATGTCTGTCTTTAATGATGTCATCAACCGTTTCCATGTTGCATTCAGTGGAGACAGTTCGAGGGTGACTGCTGTGAGGCATATCTTGGATGCTCATGTTTCCATCATTGAAATGTTTCACCCACCTCCTAACACTGCTAGCACCCATACACACATCTCCATAAGCAAGTTGAAAGCTTTGGTGAATTTCAGCAGTGGGATTTCCTCTTTAACAAGGAACTCAATAACAGCATGTTGACGAAATGAAACTTCAGCACTCGCCATTTTGTTTATGCTGCGTGTGGTCACGTGACATATGATGGTGATGTCATATGACCTCTACATGAAGCGCAAAGGATGCAGTTATGATGATACATTTATATTTTCTCACTCTATAAATTTCAATTTTTAAAATATTTTTGCTCACAACTTTCAGTATGACCCATGTAGCTTAAGGGCAGAATGCTGCGTTTAGCATGTTCGAACCACCCATCAGTCATTGCAAATATGTTACACTGCATCAGCTTCTGTCTGCTGTGATTACAGCACAATTTTCAAATGTTGCCTCTGCTTTTTAGTTCTCCCTTATAGATTGAACATTATGGTTAGAAAGCATGGATGCAGTGCTTAATAGTGACAGTACAGTAATACATCATATTATTATGTATCATATAGTGTAAGTGTGATGATGTTATGTAACCTGTAAAGAGTGTGGTTTTGTTATGTAAGTAGAAGTGTGATTTTGTTATGTAACCTTGTAGCTTGTGTAAGAGTGTGATTATGTTATGTAACATGTAAAGAGTGTGGTTTTGTTATGTAACCTTGCAGCTTGTGTAAGAGTGTGATTTTGTTATGTAACCTTGTAGCTTGTGTAGAAAGCATGATTTTGTTAGGCAAACCTTGCAGTGAGTGCAGAAGTATTATTATGTTATTACACAATCTTGTAATGAATGCAAAAGTGTAATTTTTGTTATTATGCAACCCATTTAGCCTTGCATGTACATATCTGTTATTTCATTCTGTTGAAATTATTCTACCACTGAAAGAGTGATGACTTAACTTAATCCATTGATTAACTCGAATGTAACTTTTCTTGAATGTAACTTTTCTTTTTTTTGCTGAAAATGATCTGTGATATGCACTCTCTGAATTTCTGGAGTATTTTATTAAGTTATATGAGTGTAGCAGTACACACAGCGTAATGTTCTTGATTTTTTTATGGAAAATAATTCCTGTCCGGGCGCATGGTTTTTTTTTGGGTTAAGTTTCAAAGTTTAATCCTGACAATTTTGTGTATTGTCAAGTTTAGGAATTTAGTCTTCATAATATTTCAGTATTATCTAACTGAATCTTGTTCTCCTTTTGTTCTCTCTCTTTTTTGTTTTGGTTCCTCTTAAATTCATCATAGGCTTGGCTATTGATTGTCGTGTAGAATGTGTAAGCTTTTAAACTTTTGGCTTTTGTTTGTGTATCATAGCTTCTTGATAGTGTCCACGTGATGTTGTTGAGGAGCATTTTGATGTTGTTGCAAGTGTGTGATGGATGCATCAGCAACAGGCCATCTTGCTCACAACCGAGAGGCCTACAGTTGTGCCGTTATGGAGGCAAAGTTCCGCAAGGGACATGCAAATGAATGAATGAATCAATGCGTGTGCAGATAGTCCCATTGTCATTCTTGATTTTGGCTCTTGATGGTGAGCCAGGAGGCATAATCATCCCAAGATAGTGGGCCAGAGAATTTGTTGATTGTGAGATTGTGAGCTGAGGAACCTGTATTGGCCTTTTCTTGTGTAAAGAGAGACAACTAACTTCACTAAGGTTACTTCCAGCATCCTCATGCCCAATCATTTCGCTTGACTTGCCCACCATTGCTCTGCTGATAGCCAAACTCCAAAACATCTTGTTTAGCCAAGATGTTTGAGGCGTGACCATGATGGACAAAACATCATATCGACCCGAAACCCCCCCCCCCTTCCTATTTTCTGTGATCTGTACCCTTCATTATTGTCCTTATTGGACCATCATGCTATTTAACATGATCAAGGAAGGATAACTTTCCTTCTTGATGAAACCAAAGAGCCAGTTTTCATCCATTTCTGCTTGTTAATCTCTCTTTAGTTTCAGCATCTGAAGGTTATACTGAACCTTCTTTGAACCTTTCCTCAATAGTCAACATTTCAACAAATTTATTTAGAAAAAGGCAAGAATTCTACTTCTTTGCTTCGCAAGAGGTTCAAAGTCTGCACAGTTGTCCACTTGATGAACTTGGCCATGTGCTGCATCTTCTTTAAGAGTTGTAGAGTTCGCAGCTCACTGGGTCTATATCGTCTTCCCAGAGACTTATTTCCCTCCATCTTTTATTTACATTAAACCGCTTTAGTGTGATCTTCTGCAGTATGGAAACACATTTGACTCAAGTTTGTAAAAAGTAAAGACATAACTACGTTTGTTGTGTATATAGATGCTTCTTGACTGACAATGGTTCAACTTAGGATATTTTGACTTTAAGATGGTGTGGCTGCAATGCACGTTCAGTAGTCATCAGTCTTTAGATTTTAATCTGTTCCCAGGCAAGTGAAATGCCATATTTTCAATGTCATTTCTTGTTAGGACCATTCAGGTAAAATGATCTGAACAAACTTTACGCAGATAAATCAAACTCTCTAATGTCTTGTGACACTCATAAAAAAATGTCAGGAACAAATATTTAAAATCTGACCTTACTGACTAGCTAATCAGATAATTCGTTTTATTCCAAATTTGCATAAATTAATCAAATTATGCTGAAGATATCGGCCTATGACATTTATCACGGTGTCGAGTGTCAGTGGTTATTTATTTATATCAGTTACGTTTTCGATATTTTGAACTAATGATGGCTTCATCTAAATGTAAGTCTGTCGTAAGTCAAGAAGCATCTGTGGTTTGTTTCTGCAGATATATCTGTGATGCTGCTTTATTATTTTTTTGTTCTTTATCTAATGCATCTATGCATTACTGTTTGGAATATTATTGGTTTTTTATTTTATGAGTTGGCTTAGTTATAAGTATTATTTAGTTATCTTGGGTTTGGTTATTTATATGTGTGAGAGTGTATGTTGTTAATCCATTTACTTTTTGAGAAAAATAAAGAATAAAATAAATTGATTATTTGCTCATTTTTTGTCGTTCAGTTTGTACGTCCATCATTTGTACAGTGTCTGCATGTGGGGGATAGATACAGGAAACATGTGCTTTTTCTTTTTTTAACTGAAAATTTTAGATGACAAAAATCTGGCAATAGTTCCTGCAAAAATTAAAGGATATTTATTTCCTGGACTACATAAAAAATTAATCATAGAAAAAAGATTATTCAACAATTCGTATTATTTATTACTAAAGCTTGTAATGTGATTTACATATAAAGAAGTCGTGAAAGCACCCAAGACAGAAATGATGAAGACTAATTTGTGCCACACCCAACATTGCTGCGGAAAGGCTGAAAACAGTATGGTAAAGGTTGAACCCCACAGAAGCTCCTTGGGGATATAACCCATATTTTCTTTGATATGTCACCAGATAAGAGGTCAATGTGGTCACCCGACAATTTCTATTCACCAAACTCATGAGCTACGTCGACATTTTAACAGAAATTAGAACACCATGGTGATTAATAAAAACCATAATTTGACAAAGAGTTTATTACAGCTGAAAAAGTGAGGAATAAAGTGGAAATTAAATTTGAGAACGGTTATGGATGAGTAACAAAACGACTTGAAACTTATGTTATCTTTCACAGAACTTTTTCCATGCATCAGTATAACTTAAGTATAATGATGCAGACTTGTTACACAAGGTAAGCTTCCTCAACCCTTTCAGCATAGCATCAGAAGTAATGTTTTAGGCCTTGCCCAGACTCATCATCACAAACATATAAGAAACATAAAAGAAGTAGTGTTCTTTTATCCCCATGGAACTACTATCTGGTGGTTTATGCAGCTAATGCAGTGACGATGTTGAGGCACAACATCATGTCAGCTTGGTAGAGGGTTATGGTGGCTACTTCTTCAGGAGGGTTATTGTGGCTACTTCTTCAGGAGGGTTATGGTGGCTACTTCTTCAGGAGGGTTATGGTGGCTACTTCTTCAAGAGAGTTATGGTAACTTCTTCAGGAGGGTTATGGTGGCTACTTCAGCCCCTGAGTGAAGCTACAAAGCAGGGTGTGTGCAGACAACACCACCATGGGGACTATGGCAATCGATGGCCCATTTGTCAGGGTAGGTCTGTTACTGGGGGTACCAACAGAAAGGTGTGACAGGGTCTTGGTCAGCTGTGGTTCGATAACCCTGAAGCTATCATGTCAGCTATGATTCGCTGACTGCCACATCGGGCAGCATCTTTGCCCCCAAAGAGGCAATGTAGAGATAGCTTTGTTCTATGCTACCGAAGCACATTAAAGGTATGTTGTTAGCGGCCACATTTTCTTTGACCTATTGGCACACCTGAGGGTGAACCATGTGCTGGCCACCTTTCCTTCCTCAGCTCCGGACTGATCCAGGTATAGTTGGATGAAATACTTATCATGAGAGACAAGTACATTATCTGTTTCTTTAAGCAGTCATTAAGAAACATTATAGGTAAATAGGTAAAAAGGTAATCCTGTCATGCCTTAGAGGCACATAGGGATATGGTGTTAGTGCCCATATTTTCCTTGACCTGTCAGCACACTAGAGGGTGATATGGTCAGTATCACGCCTGGCCGTCTTTCCTTCCCCAGCTCCAGAATAAGTCGGGTACCCATTTCTACAGCTGGGTGACTGGGGTGCCTCCAGCCAGATTCAAACCCTGACCTTCGCTATGACAGACCAGTGCACTAACCACTTCACCACTCAGACACCCAAGAAACATTGTAAATGAAAGAAAAAAAAACTTGACTAGGGAGCAATGTTTCTAGTTTTCATCCCAAGCTTGAAAGAGTTAATCAATGAAATATGAGCATAAGTGCACTCAGCACACACATATATGTACAACATACACTTTCACTCACAACAGTTACACATATACACTGAAGGGAAAAAAAATACATGCTCACGACACACATGCAAACGTACATGTAACACATACATGCAAAACGCGACTGAATCAAACTTTACTGGTGATTTCTAATGATGAAATCATCTCTTGAACAAGACTGTTGTACGTATCCACCTGCTTCTGTACATTTTCCTCATCTGCTAGCACCTCCGTCTGCACATGCCAAACGAAAAAAAAATGACATATACATTAATAAAAATCTACTACATAATAAAAATCTATTACATGATATTCTATACGCTGTCTATTACTTAATTTTTAAAATAATATATTCTATATGATATACTGACTGACTATTGCATGATATTCTATAGATTGACCATTACATAATATTCTATAGATAAATCCCAGGACGAAAAAAAACAACAACTCACAAGACCTCTGGGAGTCATGACCCCCCTTAAAGTGTCAGGAGTTTAATAGGGCCGAAACACTTGTCTGAGGGGGGAACTTCCTCTGATGATCTGAAGGAGTTGTGTTGTACCACTCTCTACAGTAGAGAGTTTCCTGCATATGTATAGATGGTTTCCAAAGAAAGGTTTATCTGTATCATTATGGTGTACAATTTATGACTGTCATTTGTTTATCCTTTACTGATTTATGGGATTGTGTTTTATTTGTGTTTAATATGTTCATTTAGTATTATAAATGGGATGTGAAAAATGGTTTCATGAATTCTGAATCATGAGCAATGTTTCTTATATGGTGATAGGTGTTTCTTTCCGATCTATGCACTTAGGCAATGTGGAATATTCCCGTTAGTCACATGATATTCTATGGAATGTTTGTTATATGATATTCTATAGATGGTTTATTATCTGATATTCTATAGACTGATTGTTACCGGTACATGATATTCAATTATTCTTCCTTCAGGCTCTGTAACAATGTAAACATCCTGAAGCCAGAACTCTTATTTCTGGAGACAATTTTTCTCAGTACCAGAGTGCCAGGTACCTAATTTTAGAGCTGGATCGAGCCCAAGGAGCCAGTAATGTAACTTCAGCTCACACCGATTGCATCAGAAGACAGTTCACTATTGGCTATACCCACTGTGCCTTGAAAAAAAAAAAAACATATATACATGAAGCATCATAGATGTTTTATGAAATTAAGTTAGGCAAAATAACTCACAATCGTTTTTGAGACGCTGGTGGGTGGCTGTCCCAGATTTGAAGCCTCTTGAAGAATAGATGTAATCTCGCCAAATCTGGAACCCTGTGCTCCACTTTGTTCAGTCCATTCCTTATAAATCTCCACCAGCCTCTTGTAAAGATCTAGCTGTGACCTCATCCTGTTTACACGCTCTTCTGTTAACTCTTTCAAGTTGTCTGTGTTCGTTAGCCAGTTTTCATACTGTAGGGATATTGTGGATCACATAATATTATTTCATGAAAAAGTCTGAGAGTTGATAAGAGGCAAAGAAATGACAGGTCAAGATCAGGAATGAGGAGTGCTGGGAAACAGCAGTACAAGAGACAATGAGCCTAGAAATAAATCATGTCTAGAAAATGGAGGCGGATTGAACCACATACTGAGGAAACCAGATGCCAAGATAACAAGTCAGGCACTGACATGGAGTCCTGGGGAAATAGAAGAAGTTCTAGGAAGACCTAGAACTATCTGGAGAAGGGAAACAATGAAACTGCTCAGAGACAAGGGATACACATGGAGGGAAGTGGGAGAATGAAGCCAAGAACAAGGACAACTGGAGAGCATTTATCTGTGGCCTGTGCTCCCTAAAGAGTGAAGGGCAATATGATGATGATGCTACAAATTGTGGCTCAATGCAACCAGTGTCCCTTTGAGGGACAGAAGAGGAAGGTCATGCTATCAGGCCCTTCTTTAATTCCTGAAGAGAACTTATCAGCAAGTGCCAGTGCTGTGATTATACAGCTCTCTTGCTAGTGTTGTCTCACAACAATATGTGAACTGTGAGCAACATCTGGAGGTGATAGTCTTAATCAATGACCACCCGTGGCTCCTGATGACAGTCTGTATCTCCCTAATTTTGTCATATACACTTCTGGAATAAATTAAGAAAAATTTTGTTGTAATTCTGTGAAAATTTTCAGGAAAATGTTTATACAATAATGGTCCTCCAGTGATACCAACTCAGAATGTCACTATTACTACTAACATTTACAGCTACCACTTGTCTTGACTTATCTATTGCAAAATTAAGGTTTTTAATTTAGTTTTCTTTATTCATTTCTGACTTTCTCTTCCAGAATCCTAAAAATGTATTTTCTAGTATCATGTGACGCTTTTTAAACAGGGACCCGGGGAATCAGAGAGACATGACGATGACCGTGTGTGACAGTGGTGTCCAACCTTTTTCCATTCAGTGACCACTTTTCTGGCTATTTATATGTTGCAGATCATCAGCTTATAAGCAACACTGCAGTACCATAAACCCTTAATTGTTCTCATCCAGTAGATGAATTTCATACAAAATTGTTAATCTGCAATGGACCATTTGTGGTCAGCAGATGACAGGTTGAGAACCACTGCTCTAAGACACTGATAGGTCATAGACAAAGATAGGCACAAAGACAACAGTCTCTGTTGGTCCAAGTGGTTGTATGTTTTTTAAGGGTACTGTAAATCTGCTTTTCAAGTATATTCTTGATTAACAAATGTTCTCTCATGGCTGCATGGTCATGCACAAAGAAAAGTCATACAGTGCATGAAAGTTTATATTTTCTTCTTCCTTTTCTTTGAGCAGCTGCTAAATTCATTGTTGCAGTCAAGACACATCTCCATTCCTCTCTGTTCTTGGTTCTTTCTTGCCAGTTGTTGATTCCAAGAGGATGTATATCTTCTAGGGTGTCTTGCCATCATTGTCTAGTCTAGGTCTATCACTTGGTCTGTCCCCCTGTCATCACTTCTGTCTATGCCATCTTTGTCTGTCTATCTTCCTCCATTCTTTCTTACTGCCTGAGCCACCTCAGTCTGTTGTTTTCCATAATGGCTGTTATAAATGGAGAGTTAAACAATGTGTAGAATTCTTTGTCACTTCATTCACTGTTATGTTATATAGACTCCCTTACCAGTCCATAAATTCTCTATACAAATGGAGAGTTAAACAATGTGCAGATTCCTTTGTCACTTCTTTCACTATTATGTTATATAGAGCTCTCTACCAGTCCACAAATTCTTCTCTATACAAATTGAGAGCTAAAAAGTCTTGACATTGTCCCATCTTCTCATTCAAAAGACTGTTGTTTATGTTCTGCTAGCAGCTCTCTCTGTACACTAATGCCGAGGAGCACAGCCTCTGGTAACAAAGAATATGTGGCACATAGGATTGCTCTCGATGTTCAGCTTTCAGAGAATGATGGCAAAAGGGAATATCACATGATTTCACTCAACTCCACTTTGGGTGAATGGATGAGAAATGGTATTCATGGCAGCCACATCAACATTTACTAGCTTGTTTGTTGTCATTTTTGCCTTTAATTATCTGTCGACATCCCAGGGTTTTGACATCATTAATTTCATTTTTAAAATATGAAGGATTGAACGTGATTACAATTTTTATAATGAGAGATTATGTCATGAAAACGTTCTGACTTTACCACAGGTATGGCTGCTGTGTAGGCTGGGTAGAGAGTAAACTTGGTTGTCTCCTCTTTAATAAGCTGCAGTCTTCTCTCCAGGTCTGAATATAATATAAAAATGAGATGATGATGATGATGATGATGGTGTCGGAGGCTTCCAAAGATGGTGATGAGTTTTGCTGTGATGTTGGTGATGCTGACTGCTGCTTAGTATGATGATGACAGTGTAAAAAAAAAAACAAAACAATAATGTGTAAAAATTATTCTGTTGCCAACGTTAAGATTAAATATGAACAAAAATAATGTCCAACAATGTCACCATCAATGATAACACATCAATAATAACTATGATGATAATGATGATGCTCTTCTGATTCTTAACCTCTTTCCTCATGTCTTCTTCCTGATCTATGTAACTCCCACGACGTACAAAATGATCTACTTCTTCTATTGCTGTTAACTTCCGAGCATACTTTTTTTTTTTTCCTTTTGCATGACTAGATTCTTCATTATTTTTGTTTTTTTCCTTGTTGATCTCAAGTCCTAGTTTGCTAGCCAATGAGTGCAGGGCACCTGTTTTTTTTTTCTTGCATCTTCTCCACATTTCCACTTATAAGTGCTATATCACCCACAAGGGTCCTTGAACTGAGTCCCCAGTATCCATTTTTTTTTCATTATGAAGTCTATGACTACTAAAAACAGCAAGGAAGACAGGACCCTTGTTTCACACCCATTTCAACCTGGAATCGTTCAGTTAATCCCTCATATGTATTAACTGCACAAACATAGCCATCGCACATATCTCTTAAGATGCTGATGATTTTTTGTAGCTTTTCCATACTGTCTTGCGATGTTCCACAGTGAGTTTCTGTGTATACTATCTGAAGCCTATTTAAAATCAATGAAGTTCAAATACAAGACACTAAATTAAGCAGGGCTTTGGGGGGGGGGGGGCCTGGTGTTTGTGTGTAAAATTAAATTTAAACCCCAAAATTTACTTAGGTTTAATAATTTTACTTACAAATTTGCCTTTCAGGCCTACTTGTACTTCCCTGTCGAGCCAACTTTCTTCAAGATAGCAACATTTTTTTAAAATCTGGACATTTCTGAACATGCAGTGATCAAAGATCAGAATACAAGACAATATGGGCCATATGTTTTAAAATAGGGAACATTTAGGTATCTCAACTGAAATAATACAATTTATTGGACGTTTCCTTCAAATACAGGATTTAAATTTGGTCATTTTATTTTTCTTATGATAACAAAAACTATGTTGTGGAGTTTGGCCATAATGTACAGTGTCTTTACATGATGAAACCATATGATTATCATCATCATCATGTGCCGTGAAGACTGGCGTTGGCTATTATGCTTCTCCAGAGTACCCGATCCTTCATGCAGGCCATCAGCTCAGTTGGTGATCTCCTCTCACACCATCCCGTCAGACTGTCCAGTATCATTTCTCTTGGTCTTCCTCTTGATCTTCTTCCTTCTATTTTTCCTGTTGTTATAATATTTTCAATGCCCCCTCTTCTCATTGCATGTCCTATGAAAGTACATTGTCTCTCTCTTATTTTTTTGACAAGGTTTTTTGTCTCTCCAGCTCTTCTCATACATTCTTCATTAGTTATTTTTGCTGTCCAAGGGGATTCGCAACATTCTTCTAATAAACCACATTTCTGCTGCTTCCAATGATTTTTGTGCAGACCTGCCTATTGTCCACGATTCACTTCCATATAACAAGATAGGTTCAATATAGCATTTTAGGACTCGTTTTCTAACATTCATTGATAAGGATGTGTTGGTTAATATGATTATACTAATGAAAAAATGCATCTCAGAATCTGCTACTGTTGACAGAATTCACATCACTGATAATAACAATATAAAGGGTTAATGTTACTGATTAATGATAGCATTAAACATCATAACATTCTTATAATGATAACAGTGACAAAACTCACTTGCAATGTAAAGATATTTATAAGGACACTGACCTTCATCAAAATCTGGATCACCTTCATCAGTGTCATAGTCCGCAGAATTATGAACAGCCGCAGCATCATCCTCTTTGCTGGTACCAGTGTCTGCCACAGCACCAACTGCAGTGGTTAATGAAATAAGTGTGAAATTCAGAATACTGTAATTCACATATGATTATGAACTAGCATGAAGTAGATTTGCTTCTCTGGCCAAATTCACAGATTAAGCAGTCTAGTCAAGATTTTCAACACAAAAACACACATGGGAAAATAAGGAGCAGGTACCTCATCTTGTCTTCTGTCTCCCTGCAACTTTGCAGCCAGTGCTGTGAAGGTGTTGAAGTGCTGTGAAAGTGTTGAAGCACAGGATCATACTGGCATGCAGCAGGTTGTGGCAACTAGTTTTTCACTCCCAGAGTGCAGCTAGAAAGTGGGCGGGGGGGGGGGGGGGGGTGCACAATATTTCTTTAGCAGACTCCACCACCATGAGGATTATGGCAGTCCTTGCCCCCATTAGCCAAGCTAGGCCTGTTACTGGGAGTACCAATGGAGGAGGGATGGGACAGGGTCTTGGTCAGCTATGGTTTTCTAACCCTAACGCTACCATGTCAGCTATGGCTGCTAACCCTAACTAGTTTGTCAGCTATGGGTTGCTGATTGCCAAAACTTGACAGCATCTCTGCCCCTAAAGTGTGGATAGATATATGAGATCTCCCTGTCACCCCTGATATAGAAATGGGCACTCCTTCCTCTCTAAGTTGGAGCATGAATATTGACTAAATGTGATGCTGATCAGTTCAATCTCTAGTGCAGCCTTTCTCAACCTTTTTGCCCCCACAGGACCCTTGGAATGTTTTTTTTTTAACCCCCATGGAACCCTTGCATTAAAATTTTGACTGATGCTTAGTTTTGCTTCATATGTTACCCCCCCCCCCCCCCGAGTTTATTGGTACAAATGCCATATCCCCTAGGTGCTCCCAGGGCATGAGAAAGAGATTCTTTTACCTACTTTACAGGACATTAGAAACAATCAGTAAATCGTCGGTTATATGATGCAACAAGACTAGACAGTTTATAGTATCAATCATGATGACAGTGACAAATAATCAGTATAATGATAATGATAGATGAATCTTTCAGTCTTTTCTTGTGGTTCATTTAATAGAATCCATCAGGGAATGAAGATGCTGTCTGATTTAGCAACCTATAGCTGAAATGCTAGTATTGGGGGCTAGCAAACTACAAGAGTGGTACCTGCAGTAACAGGCCTAGCATGGCTTACAGGGTAGTTTTCCATAGTCCCCACAGCAGTGAAGCATGTTACAGATATACTGCGTATCCTCTGCTCTTTAGTTTCACTCAAAGGGGTGAAAAGATAGCTGCAGCTACCATACTCGCTTCTATGTCGACACGATGCTGTGCCTCAATACCTCTGCTGCAAAAGAATTCATTCATTCATTTGCATGTCCCTTGAGGAACTTTGCCTCCCTAACAGCTCTCCTGTAGGCCTCTCGGTTCTGAGCAAGATGGCCTGCTGCTGATGCATCCATTTGCAGATCATCGATGTCTTGCAGCCATCTTTGCCTTGGCTTCCTCTCTTTCTTTTCCCCATTATGTACCCTTCCAAGACGGTTTTCTCTAGATTATCGTGACGTTTAATGTGTCCAAAATATTTCAGTTTTCTCTCTTTAACCCTCTTTACCAGCCAGCCTTCTTCAATATTAAGTTCTTGCAAAAGAATACCAGTAGCAGTTCCAGGGAGACAAAAGAAGAACTTGGAGTTCATCAATCACTTCAGCCATCAGCAAAGCTGCTACCAACAAATAATGTCACTACCAAGGAGTTCATCAATCACTTCAGCCATCAGCAAAGCTGCTACCAACAAATAATGTCACTATCAACAGTTTCTGAATCTTTTCTGAATATATCTTGGAAGTGTAACTCTCATCAACCTTGTGTTCTTTTTGCATAGTCAGTTTACATAATTTCTTCTCACCAGTTGCATACATGCTGCTTGCTTTATGCTGTGTCATGTATTATTGCTAATTAATTTTTTTAAAATAAAACCCAAGCAAGAGAATCATATTTGTTTAAGATAAGAAAAATGGTAATAATGACATTTTTCATTCAACAGGACAGTTTTAAAGCAGACAGATGTTAGATGTGAGTTTTCTCAATCATCAGATGTTAGATGTAGGTTTTCTCAATCATCAGATGTTAGATGTGGGTTTTCTTAATCATCAGATGTTAGATGTGGATTTTCTCAATCATTAGATGTTAGATGTGGGTTTTCTCAATCATGATATGCTGGATGTGAGTTTTCTCAATCATCAGATGTTAGGTGTGGTTTTCTCAATCATTAGACATTAGGTATAGGTTTTGCTAATCAGCAGATGATAGGTATAGGTCTTGCCAATCAGATGTTAGATGTAGGTCTTGCCAATCAGATGTTAGATGTAGGTCTTGCCAATCAGATGTTAGATGTAGGTCTTGCCAATCAGATGTTAGATGTAGGTCTTGCCAATCAGATGTTAGATGTAGGTCTTGCCAATCAGCAAATGTTAGATGTAGGTCTTGCCAATCAGATGTTAGATGTAGGTCTTGCCAATCAGATGTTAGATGTAGGTCTTGCCAATCAGATGTTAGATGTAGGTCTTGCCAATCAGATGTTAGATGTAGGTCTTGCCAATCAGATGTTAGATGTAGGTCTTGCCAATCAGCAAATGTTAGATGTAGGTCTTGCCAATCAGATGTTAGATGTAGGTCTTGCCAATCAGATGTTAGATGTAGGTCTTGCCAATCAGCAAATGTTAGATGTAGGTCTTGCCAATCAGATGTTAGATGTAGGTCTTGCCAATCAGATGTTAGATGTAGGTCTTGCCAATCAGATGTTAGATGTAGGTCTTGCCAATCAGCAAATGTTAGATGTGAGTTTTCTCAATCATCAGATGTTAGATGCAGATTTTGACAATCATCAGATGTTAGATGTGGGTTTTCTCAATCATCAGATGTTATATGTGGGTTTTCCCAATCATTAGATGTTAGATGTGGGTTTTCTCAATCATGATATGCTGGATGTGAGTTTTCTCAATCATCAGATGTTAGATGTGGGTTTTCTCAATCATTAGATGTTAGATGTGGGTTTTCTCAATCATGAGATGTTAGATGCAGGTTTTGACAATCAGATCAGCAAATGTAAGATACAGGTTTTGCCAATCAGCAGATGTTAGATATGATCTATTTTTCACCTAGTAAACTGGTAATCAAAACCCAAACTATAATAATGAGATTTAATATTACCTCCTGTCTCAATCTCACCAAGGAGACTGTCTTCATCACCATCATCTTTCAATTTTTTTTTCAAAAGTGTTCTCCATACTTGAACTCCCTCCCTCTCGCGTTTCTCCTCGATTGGGTAGTGGTGATAGTCCAGAGGTATGTCCAGTCTATAGAAAGAAGATAAATGTGCTGAGAAATGTTATATATCTAGTCTATATCAACAGATAAATGTGCTATGATATGATTGCATATCCAATCAAGTGACAGCATATAAATGTACAGTGATACGTTGGAGATCTAGTATATCTTACATTCTTCCCCTGCCGTTAAAAGTCACACAGGGCTCGCATGGTAGTTCGCCAAGTTTTCCTGTTTTCAGTGAGCTTTTCAACCTCATCAAGGGATTTTATGCCTACTAATTTGACCTCTCTTAACAATGTCCTCTTTAGAGTTTCACGCAGTCGACCCATCTCCTTTTTTTTTTTTTTTGGATCACCCATGAGACAGGTTGTTCACTCAACTGCCTTATCTCCGCATTGTTCTTGAATTCATTCACTATTAAGGCGAGTATTTTTCTCAGGCACTTGTTTTCAAAAGAGTCTAATTTGTTGTTTATTTGTTTGTTTTCCAGATTTCGCACATATAAATGAGGGTGGATATTATATCTGAATTGAGTAATCTTAACTTGGTTTTTGTGCTTATAACGTTTGAGTGCCGTTTGTTCTCAAGATTCTTGAAGGTCAGTACTGCTTTTGCTAAATCTAACATCCTTTCTGGTGTCATCATCCTAGTCTATGTAGCTGCCGAGTTATGTACCAGCTGATAATGTACTGATATGCTGGAGATCTAGTATATACCAGTTGATAAATGCACTGTGATATGTTGGAGATCTAGTATATACCAGTTGATAAATGAATTATGATATGTTGGAGATCTAGTATATACCAGTTGATAAGTGAATTATGATATGTTGGAGATCTAGTATATACCAGTTGATAAATGAATTATGATATGTTGGAGATCTAGTATACACTAGTTGATAAATGAACTGTAATATGTTACATATCCTGCCAAGGGACAGAAGATAAATGTCTTGTTTAGCGATGTATGAATACATCCAAAAAAAAAAAAGGCCATGAAAACACCCAATGAAATAAACAACAACGCCATAATGACTCGAAGACATTCAACAAAACAATGCTCGCACGACGTCGTGGCGTCTAGAACAGACTACGCCAACTGAAGGAAGTAATAGGGAAAGAAATGTTCGTGCTACGAAGCACTCGCTGCAGGAAATGATTACGGCATCGGGATTGAATCACACACCAAACCAGTAAAACAGACAACAGTACCTGGGCATATCACAAATAAATTAAAAGTCCGAAAAAAAAACGCTAGATGAAATAAATGAACTTAATAAACACACACAACTCTTGAGGATGTAGTCATTTATATAGACGGATCTGTGAGCAGGGCAACTAGAAGCGGATGGGGGTTTGAGCACAACCTTGGCCGGGGCTTGTACAAACACACGCTCAAGTATGCGGATGGAAATTAACGCCGCCACACAAGCATTAAAATTACTGGTGACCCACAAAAGCCACCGAACCACCATCATCACTGATTCTCAAAGCCTACTGAGAAAAGTGGAACACAAAGCTATAAGAAGTTAACGGCTAGAAATAAGTGATAAATCACACATAGAAATATCGCATGGATGTACTGTCAGGGCCATGCCCGAGTTGACGGAAACAACAAGCCAGAGCAACTAGCAGCAAGAGCCAGGCCGGAGGTCCTCATCAAAATGGACAAATTGAACTTATACAAATCATTCAAACAACTACTCGAGGAACAGTCGCAAAGTAATTCACTCCAAAGCAACTACCACGCACAACTCACTGAATTACACGCAACCAAGGACCCTGGATGCAAATCCCAACTAAATTCTAGATCATGTGCAATACACAACCAACATAACACTGGAATTATTTCCGCTAAAAAACGCTGATGGGAGGCCATCTTGATGTCACGGACCAAACACATACGGGCATGCCCCGGGTGTAATGAAGCTACTCCACGGGGCTAGCAGCCGAGCTAGGTCCGTTTTTTAATAGTTACAATTACAATTTTACTGTGATATGTTGCAGATCTAGTATATACCAGTGGATAAATGTACTGTGATATGTTACATGTACAATCAAAGAACAGAAGATAAATCTTCTGTGACTTACACAACTGATGTTCCCACTAAGCTGCGCGGCAGCGCTGCCAAGCATATAAAGAAATACTACCACGCACGAACTTTTATACATCATTATCATCATCGCATTTCTCTCCCTTGAGAGTATGGGCAACGGATAAAGGCTCTCCAGTCATTCCTGTTCTTGGAATTATTCTCTGCTTCCTTCCATGTGCATCCCTTGTCTCTGAGCACTGTCATAATTTCTCTTCTCCAATAAGTCTAGGTCTTCCTCGTTTTCTATTTCCTTGAGGATTCCATGTCAGCGCTTGTCTTGCTATGTTGGTGTTGGTTTCCTCAGAGTGTGGCCAATCCACCTCCACTTCCTAGACATGATTTGTGGATTCATAGGTTCTTGTCCTGCCCTTTCCCAGACCTCCTCGTCACTGATATTGTCCTGCCATTCAGTGTTTAAAATCCTCCTCAAGTGTATGTTCATGAATGTTTGTATCCTCTGTTGTATTGTCTTGGTCATAACCCATGTCTCCGAACCATATAGAAGGACAGTCTTTGCGTTTGTATTGAAAAGTTAAAGTTTGGTTCTTGTATTGATGTTCTTAGATGACCATATTTTGTTAAGTTGGATAAATGCTGTCCTGGCCTTGGTTATTCTAGCTTTAACATCCTTTTCTGTTCCCCCATATTTATCCACTATGCTGCCTAAATATATGAAACACTCTACTTCATCAATTGGCACTCCCCCACGAACTTTTATACTCGGCGCAATAAATAAATAAAAAAATAAAACTTGATTGTTCAATTTTCTGATGTTAATCTGTGCTATAGCAGTACTGAAGAGAATATTGATATCAGCGATACACGAGTTTATTTACCTGATTTCTTTGAATTTTAGCAATTTTTTTTCTGCGAAATATTTAAATGTATACTTTGTTACTTGACTTTAGACGCATATTTGCACATAAAATTGCTTTTGACAGCCTCTCTGAATACAGATTCAAAATTCTGCACACTAACTGCAAAACCTTAGAGGGTACACTGCTGATGTAATAGCAACGCTAACACATGTGGAGATGCTATAGCTAAACCAAACTTTTATTATTATTTTAAAAACTAGATATGTACACGCATGTGAAAAGTGAGTGACTTATTGACAGGCAGGTAAAATATATGTACAGAATGGATAAGTATATTAACAAGAGTCATGGATGGATGGATGGATGGATGGATGGATGGATGGATGGATGGATGGGTTGGCAGATGGATGGCTGGGTGGGTGTGGCTGATAAGCTGGCCAGATGGATGGATGGATTGATGGGTGGCTGAGTGAACAGATGGATAGATTAATGGATTGATGAGTATGAATGGATGGATGGATGGGTGGATGGATGGATGGATGGATGGATGGATGGAACTATAGTAGATTAGACAAGCAGATTAAGAGACAAATGGTCGGATGAATAGATGAATATATATTTTGATGGATGAAAGGATGATCTTTAGAGATAAAAAGATGGATGAGTATTAGTACAACCGTATGAATGAATGAACTGAAGAACTGAATGAATGTACTGTCTGAATGACAGGTGAAACAAGCAGAGAAGCAGACAGATTGATGATGATGATGATGATGATCGAAAAAAGGGGGTAAGCAAGTTCCATATAAGAGGCGTATAACAGCAACGACTGCAAAAGTAATGATCGCATAAGGAAATATCTGTAGTAGAAAAGTAACGATGCCTCTAGCAATATAAATAAAACATACAACAATATTTGACAATATTTAAAAACTTACTGACTTCGTCTGCAGACTTTCAGTCGTTCCCTCAATTCTGTGGACTCACTCCATTTTACGTGCTTCGCATACTTCTTCCCCGTGTCGTCACTGTTATCGTTTCTATCGCCGCCGTTGTTGTTATTTGCAGTTTCGTAAACGTTCCGGTTTCGTGGTTTCCTCATCACCACCTGCGAGTAGTCTCCCTGGCTGTCGGAGTTAACGTTACTGACTCCGGATTGCTGGTTCTTTCCGCTGGCCATTGTTACCGTGCTTAAGA